>CM053028.1:459981903-460176199 GCA_028564925.1 Lithobates sylvaticus
GGTTTTGAATAATGAACCAGGCTGGGAGTTTTTAAAAGCCTCAGGAATCTTTTGCAGGTGTTTAGAGTTAATTAGTTGATTCAGATGATTAGGTTAATAGCTCGTTTAGAGAACCTTTTCATGATATGCAAATTTTTGGAGATAGGAATTTTGGGTTTTCATGAGCTGTATGCCAAAATCATCAATATTAAAACAAGAAAAGGCTTGAACTACTTCAGTTGTGTGTAATGAATCTAAAATATATGAAAGTCTAATGTTTATCAGTACATTACAGAAAATAATGAACTTTATCACAATATGCTAGTTTTTTGAGAAGGGCCTGTATAGTCCCTTATCATCCCCTCCAAGTGCTTGCATACACTTGATGTTAGGCTAACTGGTCTGCAATTCCCAGGGATACATCTTGGCACTTTTTTTAATATTGGTGCTACATTTCTACAATCAGCTGGTACCATTCCAGTCAGTAGACTGTTAGTAAAAATTAGGAATAATGGTCTGGCAATTACTTGACTGAGTTTCTTAAGGACCCTCAGGTGCAAGCCATCTGGTCCCGGTGCCTTATTAATGTTACGTTTTTCAAGTCTATTTCTAATTCTGTCCTCTGTTAGCCATGAGGGTGCTTTCTGTGACGTGAAATGAGGATAAACATTGCAGTTTTGGTTACTGAAGACCCCCCCACCCCGATTCCCTCGTGAAGACAGAGGAGAAGAATAAATTCAATACCTTCGCCATCTCTCCATCCTTAGAAACCAGATTCTCTTCATCATTCTTTATGGGACCAATATGATCTGACCTCCCTTTCTTACTATTTATGTACTTAATAATTTCTTGGGATCCTATGTACCTTTCGTGTTCTATATTAGCCGTCCTGATTGCACCCTTACAATTCTTGTTACATTCTTTGTAAAGTTGGAATGCTGATGATGATCCCTCAGCCTTGTATTTTTTGAAGGCCTTCTCCTTTGCTTTTATATGCATTTTTACGTTGGAGTTAAGCCACCCAGGACTTTTTTTTAGCGCTTTTAAATTTATTTCCCATTGGGATGCACTGGCTAATGCCCTTATTTAATATGCTCTTAAAAGCATACCCATTTCTCCTCCGTGTTCTTTGTTCCTAAGATTTTATCCCAATTTGTATCTTCTAGCAAGGCTCGTAGTTTAGGGAAGTTGGCTCTTTTCAGTGTCTTTGTATTCCCCTGATGTTTCCTATTAGTGCGATATATACTGAAATGAATTGACCTGTGATTGCCGTTTCCTAAATTGCCCCGTATTTCCACTTCTGTGATCAGGTCTGTATTGTTGGTAATCAGTAGGTCTAGTAACGCTTTGTTTCTAGTTGGTACATTTACCATCTGACCCATGAAATTGTCCTGCAAGACATTTTGGAACTGGCGAGCCTTAGATGAATGCGCGTTTCCTTCCACCCAGTCTATGTCTGGATAAAAAATAAAATCCCCCATTATGGACACTTCCCATCCTTGCCGCTAATCCAAATTGTGATAGGAGGTCCGCCTCCACCTCCTTCCTCTGGTTAGGAGGCCTATAGCATACTTCCAGTATTACCCTCTCCTTATTTTAATCCCTTTGCAGCTCTACCCATAAGGATTCCACCTCCTCCCTTGCTCCCCTAGTGATGTCATCTCTCAAATTAAATTATACATCATTTTTGATATACAAGGATACCCCTCCCACTTTTTTACCCTCTCTATACCTGCGATATAAGGAATGACCTTGAATGGTTGCCAGCCAATCATGAGAGCTGTTGAACCAAGTCTCTGTAATTCCTACAAAATCTAAATAACAGTAGCTCTAGTTCTCCCATCTTGTCCACCAGACTCCTTATTCTCCTTCTCCATTTACTTTCCTTTTTTTTTGTTCACTTATATTTTATAAAACAATATAAAATATACATAATTAAAACTTTTTTTTTTTTTTGTTTGCTTTGTTGGTTAAAGGTGTAAAATTATTAACTGCTTGCCGACCGCCTCGCGCAGATATACTGCGACAGAAGGGCTCGTACAGGCAAACTAACGTACATGTACTTGGCCCTTTAAGAGGCGGCCTGCGGTCATGCGCGCCCCGGCAAGCTCCACGAGTCAGGTCATGTGGACTCGACCGCCACGAGGATACCCGCGATCGTCTCAAGGGGAGGAAGAATGGGGAGATGCTAATGTAAACAAGCATCTCCCAATTCTGCCTAGTGACAGTGTCACTGATCTCGGCTCCCTGTGATCGGAGCAGAGATCAGTGACGTGTCACACACAGCCACGCTCCCCACAGTTAGAAACACACCCCAGGACACACTTAACCCCTACACTGCCACCTAGTGGTTAATCCCTTCACTGCCAGTGTCATTTACACAGGAATCAGTGCATTTGTATAGCACTGATTGCTGTATAAATGATAATGGTCCCAAAAATGTGTAAAAAATGTCCGATATGTTCGCCATAATGTCGCAGTCACGATTAAAAAAAAAAAAAAATAAATAAAATAAAAAAATCGCTGATCACCGCCATTACTAGTAAAAAATAAATTATTAATAAAAATGCCATAAAACTATCCCCTATTTTGTAAACGCTATAACTTGTGCACAAACCAATCAATAATCGCTTACTGCGATTTTTTTTTAACAAAAATATGTAGAAGAATACGTATCGGCCTAAACTGAGGGAAATTTTTTTTTTATATATATCTTTTTTGGGGATATTTATTATAGTAAAAAATAAATGTGTTTTTTTCAAAATTGTCACTCTTTTTTGTTTATAGCGCAAAAAATAAAAACCGCAGTGGTGATCAAATACCACCAAAAGAAAGCGCTATTTGTGGGAAAAAAAGGACATCAATTTTGTTTGGGAGCCACGTCGCACGGCCGTACAATTGTCAGTTAAAGCGACGCAGTGCCGAATCGCAAAAAGTGCTCTGGTCAGGAAGGGGGTAAATTCTTCCGGGGCTGAAGTGATTAAACATATATTTACATTTTTCACATTATAAAAAAATAAAAATGTAATTTCATTTGTAAATAAACTTAACCTTTAAGGACATATATGACTTTTATTTAAAACACGGCTATGATAAATTCCCTGCCTCGTGTCATCACACACATACATACAGTATCTCACAAAAGTGAGTACACCCCTCACATTTTTGTAAATATTTTACTATATCTTTTCATGTGACAACACTAAAGAAATGACACTTTGCTACAGTATGTAAAGTAGTAAGTGTACAGCTTGAATAACAGTGTCAATTTGTGTCCCCTCAAAATAACTCAACACAGCCATTAATGTATAAACCACTGGCAACAAAAGAGTACACCCCTAATTGAAAATGTCCGAATTGGACCCAAAGTGTCAATATTTTGTGCGGCCACCACTATTTTCCAGAATTGCCTTAACCCTCTTGGGCATGGAGTTCACAAGAGCTTCACAGGTTGCCACTGGAGTCCTCTTCCACTCCTCCATGATGACATCACAGAGCTGGTGAATGTTAGAGACCTTGCTCTCCTCCACCTACAGTTTGAGGATGCCCCACAGATGCTCAATAGGGTTTAGGTTTGGAGACATGCTTGGCCAGTCCATCACCTTTACCCTCAGCTTCTTTAGCAAGGCAGTGGTCATCTTGGAGGTGTATTTGGGGTTATTATGTTGGAATACTGCCCTGCGGCCCAGTCTTCGAAGGGAGGGGATCATGCTCCGTTTCAGTATGTCACAGTACATGTTGGCATTCATGGTTCCCTCAATGAACTGTAGCTCCCCAGTGCTGACAGCACTCATGCAGCCCCAAACCATGACACTCCCACCACCATGCTTGACTGTAGGCAAGACACACTTGTCTTTGTATTCCTCACCTGGTTGCTGCCACACACACTTGACACCATCTGAACCAAATAAGTTTATCTTGGTCTCATTAGACCACAGGACATGGTTCCAGGAATCCATGTCCTTTGTCTGCTTGTCTCCAGCAAACTGTTCGCAGGCTTTCTTGTGTATCTTTAGAAGAGGCTTCCTTCTGGGATGACAGCCATGCAGACCAATTTGTGCAAAGAGTGCTGTGATCAAGGCTTGTAAGCCGGAACGCGTGAGCCACTGTATTTTTTTTGTCCAGGCTTAATGGCATAAGCCTGGACAATAGTCTGTCTGATCCAAAGAGAAATAGTGGACGAAGAGGCCGCCAGGCCCTTCCCCGAGCCATCCACATTTACAAACAGTGAATCTGACTTCCGAAAAAGGAGCCGTAACCAACAGATACGCAAGGAAGGACAATATCCTCGTTTAGATGAAAGACAGATACCACCTTAGGGAAAAAACGATAGATGCGGACGCAGCACCGCCTTATGCTTGTGGAGAACCAAATAGGGAGAATTACACGACAAGGCCGCCAGCTCAGAAACTCACCAAGCGGACATAATAGCCACTAGACAGACAACCTTCTGAGAGAGCGTGAGTAAGGGGATCTCCCTAATGTTCTCGAACGGTGGCTTCTGAGGTACAGAGAGCACCAGATTTAGATCCCATGGAGACAGTGGCGAGCGTACTGGGGGAGCCACATGCCGAACCCCTTGAACAAAAAGTACGTACCAAATGAGCAGCCAACGGCCTCTGAAAAAAAGATAGCCGATATTTGCCCCTTGCTAGTGCCCAAAGCCAGCTTCTGATCAACCCCACGCTGCAGGAACACAAGGATCTTGGATACCGAATAGGAGCGCGGATGCCACCCCACAGCCTCGCACAAAGAGATGTAAGCCTTCCGGGTGCGATAATAAATTCTCCGTGAAGTGGACTTCAACATAGTAGGAATCACAGAAACAGGCAACCCCCAGTCTCTCAGCACCTGGCCTTCAATAGCCAGGCCGTCAAAGCCAGAGATGGTAAAGCAGGGTGGAATATATCGGTCCCTGGGAAAGGGGGTCCTCCACCATCCGTACCACGTCGGCATACCATGGACGCTGAGGCCAATCTGGAGTGATGGAGAATAACCGGTATCCCCTCGGCCTCTACCCTGCGCATCAGACGAGGGAGGAGCTTGAGAGAAGGGAAGGCATAAATGAGCTGATAATGTCCCCACGGCGCCACCAGTGCGTATGACGCATCCGCCAAGGGATCCCTTGTTCTGGCCACGAATCTCTGCACCTTCTGATTGAGATGGGAGGCCAGAAGATCCAAGTCGGGCGTGCCCCACCGCAGGCAGATACGAAACACCTCCGGATGCAGCGACCACTCCCCCTGATCCAGCAACTGATGGCTAAGGTAGTCCGCTTGCCTATTTTCTACACCGTGGAATTGTCCTACTGGATCCTGACCGCACAACCACGCAGCAGCTGCGTCCAAATAGAGAGGCATAACCTGATCGCACGCAACTCCATCTACAGACTGTCGGCTGAAAGTGGATTAAAAGCAAAAGCTAGAACATTACAGGATAAGATTTGTAATATTTAGTAAAATGTTTACCATTTTCTCCGTAAAGTGATACTTGCACAGTGTTTTCCAGAGATGACGGTCCTCACTTAGAACATGCAAAGTTTGATTTAGTTGGCCAAGATTGATGATGTCCCAGGCATCTGAAAACCTGTGGAATATGTTGTTCTGCATATGAAATGGCATATCGCAGAATTTAAGGCTATTGCCAAGTTGCTGGGGAAGAAAGCAAAACAGGAAGTCATTAGAAACATATATAACAGATTACTTCATCAGAAAGAGAAATCCCAACAACGTGGCCATACCGGATTGATCTGCAGATTCATTAGTTGCTCCTGCCAGGAAAGGATTGCCTCTAAGCGACAAATCCAGATATTGATATTTCCAACTAATATAAATCTTTCCAGCAGCTTGCATAGTGTAGAGCTCAGGTCATGAAGGAGATCTCGTATTAAACGTGGATTGTACTGATCTTCTACCACTGAAAGAAATGAAGAAAGATTTTAAACTTGGTCATAACTGACAGATATACATAAAGTATTGAAAGGATAAACAAGCAAGCTGCTTTTTTTCCCCATTTTGGGTGGAGTTAGCAGGTCTGTATTTCCCATTAGGTCTACAGTCTACTGCATGCAGCATCAGTAATAGAAACGATAATTTTTTTTAGCTGATGTTTAACCTACCTAGGATTTTGCCTTCTATGGTTCCCCCACCTCCTTCTTTATTAACATGCTAACAACATTTTTGAAAATGCACACCTTACTGTATTTTAGACCCTGTCTCTAGGATTTATTGCACAATGCAGGGAGATCATGGTGTTCGGCAGGGTCCATAGCTTCCTGAAAACATCTCAGCACCCCACCTCAATACTCCTCTCGAGTTCTCAGCCATGATGTAAGCTGTTGGATGGCTCTTAGAAGAAGGAGTTATGTAAATATCAACAGGGCTTGATAAGTGGATGTCAGACTGGGCGAGCAGATGCTCATAAGCAGACTGAGTTTGCAGGCAGACCTCCCTAGATAACACTCATAATGTGATGCTAATGCCGCGTACACACAACCGGACTTTCCGGCAGAAAAGGTCTGACGGTCTTCCCGGAGTTCCGAACGAACGGACTTGACCACACGCGTTTTTAAACGCGATGACATACGACGGGACTAGAAAAGGAAGTTCAATAGCCAATAGCTGCCCTTTGCGTAATATTTGTCCGTCGGACCAGCATACAGACGAATGGTTTTCCTAATAGGAATTGATTCTATCAGAAAGATTTGAAACATGTTTTATTTCTCAGTCCGTCCAAATTTTTTTGTGAAAAACGATTGCATCATCTCACACACGATCGGAATATCCAACGGAATGTTTCATCTGACCTTTTCTGCTGGAAAGTCCGGTCGTGTGTAAGCGGCATAAGTCTACTTGTCTGAAAGACCTAAAATCCAATGGATAAAAAGGAGTGGGCCAGAGGCAGAAAGGTTGGGCTGTAAAGACTAGATGATGGATGTTCTTCAGCCAGGAAATGGGGCAGGTTTAAACTTTACAAGCTTCATGTTCTAATTCCTTCTAATTTCCACTATGAAAAGCTTACACAGTGTGCCGTGAAATCAGAGTAAGCAATTTCAGTATAGGAGAGGAGCCTGTACAAATGTGTAAGAAGAAAGGGGTGGCTAAAGTTATAAACATCAGACATGAAATGTGAAAAGCATATCCCTCTAGTGTGTACAAATCCAGAGCACCAAGTGAAATTTCTGTCTACTGCCCTATTCCTCTGCTATGTGCATGAGTCACCAAGTTTTCCTAATACCAGAAGAAAAATGGTGACAGGGGAGGGACCTCCAGCTGATTGACAGCCTCAGCTCTGTTCCTGTGTGAAAAGGGGGGGGGGTCCTTTCCCTCCAATCAGCTGCCAGAACTCCCCTCACTCACTGAGCTCTGCCATTTGTAATTTCAGCACTCCACCCCATTTTTTCTGACAGCTCACACAAGCTTTATAAATTTTGGACTGTGAATGGATGTAAAGAAGAGAAGACCGCAGACAAACAGGTACAACGTATGTAGAATTTGGTTAATTTCTGTGTATCACCTGAGGCCAGTCACTTCACTGGAGATAGAGATATAGATTATATATTATATAATTTATTATGCATACAAGTTTATGAACAACCACTTTTACTCCTGCCTTAAAAGATACTGGGATTTACAAATAAAAACACCAATTCCGACCAAAATTTCAAAATGACACAGATGTCAGATGCTAAAATGATGACCCAGTGAAATTGCTTACTATCCAGAATGACGGGCAGCGTTTGCGCTCTTCAGTGCCAAGCTCTCTGAGCCTGCAACTCACTCAGGATACACGTGCATCCAGCATGAACCTTCAGCTTATTTCTAGAGTGCCCTGGGGGATAAAATCCTAGAAAACATGGTCTCTCTAGACCTGTTCCCCAAACCTCCAATTGGTGACCAAACATGATTAATGGCCTCATCTGCCATCTAACATGGTACAGAGACAGTATAATGCACTAACATGCAAGTTTTCATCCAAATTTACACAATGATGAGCCCCCAGATTTTACAATAAGTGCAACACAGGGGACAATTTAACAGCTTTTAAGAAGCCACAGGTTTAAATATTTGGTCAGTTATGTTAACATAATTTACTCTTATTGAAAATGAATCACCACCAATGCTCGTATGTGATAATAATGTGCATATTACCTTTTTGGACAATTTTTTCCAGAACATTGAAGTAATTCTTCTGTGCCGCACCACTCAGTGATGTAAGCTGAGACTTTGCTATCAACTGGAGCAGCTGTGGATGGGGAGAAGGATAGAAAAGAGACAATCATTTTACCCATTTGTAGAGAAAAGTTCAACTGAAAGCACATGCCCATCTCCTGGGCTTTGGGAACTGAATACACATCATTCTATATAGTTGCAACCCCTCATACACTAGCTCTGGCAGATAATAATGCTTCTAAGAAATGTACACAATCTATTTCACTCACCAATTCTACAATCGTGATAAAATGACCCAGTGAATAAGGAACTGTCCATATTTTGCCCCTCACAGACATCCAACATGTTAGGTTTTTCAGGTCATTTCCCAGAATCACCACTGAAATAAAGCTAGGTTCACATCCATGCAGGTTGCGGTTGATTCCTTTTTCCCGGCGCATTTTTGGACGTGCGTTTTTGATGTGTTTGACGCATTTTGCGTTTTTTTCTTTTGGCTAACGGAAAAGTATGACAATTCTGTTCATGGAATGTGACTTTCATGCGACTTTACACTCTGTGGCACTCAAGTAGCATCAGTCACATCAAAGTGTTGCAGGAACCTTTATGTGTCCAAAGTCGCATGTTAGGGTTAGAGTTAAGGGCTAGGGTTAAATGATAGTGTTAGGGTTAAGGGCTATGGGTAATCATTAGGGTTAGCATTCTAGAGCTATAGGAAACCATGTTAAAAGAACTGTAGTTCGCTTCTGCAAAACACGATAACAAACGCATTAGTGTGAATCAAGGGTAAGGGTGCATCGTAAAATTAGTTTAAAACAGGTGTGCCTGACCAGGACTTGGTCTAGAACTCTTCCTATCAGCTCCCATAAGTCACCAACCCTGAAGCCTCCATCTCTCCCAGCACCTACATGGTGGCTCCATATTGTACTTTTAGGAGCAACACAAGTAGGCTTTTTAAGCAGTACTGCCATCAAGTATTTGTCTACAAATAGCACTCCCTGACAATGAAAATGGCCAAGAGTAGGGTCTCTACATCCTCAAATCAAGGGGTGCCTATAGAGGTGGCCTGCATATCTTATTTTGAGGTCTCCTGGAGTCTCTCGATGAGGCATTACCAACATACCGGCCTGCAAGAAGAACATGCTAGACTGAGTTTATGTCTCCAAGTTGGGCATTTTACCCCAAAATAGCTTCACAACATGCATAGTATCAAACAACTTCACATTAAGGAGCTCCCTACCAGTACTTTCAAGATATTTTACATGCCCATCTCTATCTCTGATATTCTTACATTATATAAATACCGTATATACTCGAGTATAAGCTGACCCGAATATAAGCCGAGGCACCTAATTTTACCTCAAAAAAATGGGAAAACGTATGGACTAAAGTATAAGCCTAGGGTGAGAAATGCGCAACTACTGTAAGTGGAAAAGAGGGTCAACAATGCCCATTTGCAGCCTCACTGTGCCCATTTGCAGCCATAGGTCCCCCAAACTTTTAACTTGGTAGTTAAGGGTTCCTAGATACCCCCAAAGGGTCCCGAAATGACATTGCTGCAGATGGACACAGTTGACCGATTTTGGGGCCCCGTATCTCGGTGCTAGGAACCCAATTAGGTATGCAAACCCAGTGTAACTATCACCACAACATATCCAAAGATGGGGTTCCTATCACCAAGTGGCCCCGAGATACGGGGCCCCAAAGTCGGTTTGGAAAATGTCAAGCACTTTTCTACAGCAGAGAATGACATTTTCCAAACCGACTTTGGGGCCCCGTATCTCGGGGACACTTGGTGCTAGGAACCCCATCTTTGGATATGTTGTAGTGCTAGTTGGGTCGGAAAATGTAATTCTCTGCTGCAGAAAAGGGAGTGACTCGAGTATAAGCCGAGGGGGCATTTTCAGCACAAACAAAATATGCTGAAAAACTCGGCTTATACTCGAGTATATACAGTAACCTAAATATTGTTTTTATAGAATTGCAAAGCATCAGCGCATGTCAGGTTTTTTTTTGCTTGAGCAATCGGGTTTTTATTTTTTGAACGACAGATCACCCCTTTGACTTTATATGTCTTTACAAGCAATGTATACAACCACATTTCCAAGAATTTGATGTGTTTTTTTTGCCACCTCTGGTTGATGGAGCGAAAGGACATGCACAGTTCAAATTGATTACAGCTTCTGATCGCAGGCCAGTCTGTCATTCCATACCACTCTCCATCCTAATGCGGGTTTGACACCCCCTGGCTTTAACCATACAAGCATATACAGTGTATACTGTGCGTGCTAATGGCAAACCCAGAGGACCAGAGTGTGTTGGGCAGTGGGGAAGCTGCTGACAGCTTTGCAGCACACTGGGTGTTATACAGACTGAATGTGTAGCAACTCTCATGCCAATTATGTATAGTTTACAGGGCTATAGCAGGGGGGGTACAATGCAGGAAGCCTGGATTGATTCTATAACCCCCAGACACCAGTATAGGCATACACACAGATAAGTGAAGATAGAGCTGAGCTTTATAAAACAGACAACACCCCTTCCAATCCTACCTGGAAGTGAAACACATGCTACTCACTCTTCTACCAGAATCACTTTAAAGTAGAGGACAAAAAGTAAAAGTAGTTAACATAATAAAAAAGTGTAAAAGAAGTTAAAATGTTGTTCATCTATGACAAATCATCAGCATGTTCTTAATAAAATATAGAGGAATAAAAAACACTTACTCTGACGACATAATTAAATTTTCGGATATCCTGAATTGCACTTGAAAAGTCTAAACGATTAAATGCTTCACCCAAGGTGCAATAGCCATGTCTCTGTTACAAAAACAAGTAAATAAGTCAGATTTTATGTATGTTGTAACAGTATGCAGCAAATGACAATCCCCCATTTCCATGGTCAACTGAGGAAAACAGTGGATTTGTATAGTGCTCTCTAAAATCAACTTACTGTATGGATTGAGAAAATGAATTTATTTGTTTCTTGAAGGATTGATTTTTTTTTATAATTCATTGTCCTCCAACATGATTACAGACAAGCTCCTTGGTCTAACGTTCAATAAAAAGGTGCCCTTAGCATTGTGTTGCAGACACCAACACTGCTTCAATGAACCGCAGTTTGTGTAATCACAGAGATTTTCATATCCATTTCACAACACAGCTGTAAATAAGCCTCTAGATCGGGGTGGACAATCTCAGCATATTTGTGCTGAAGCTACAAATCCCATGAGCCATGAGAAGACTGGCAGCCACAGACATGAATCCTGGAGACAGAGGCATGATGTGATTTGTAGTTTCAACACAGCTGGATTGCTAAAATTGCTTACCCATGTTATAGATAGTTGTGATTGTAGTTTAGAGCTTAGCATCTGCCAGCTTAAAGTGGTGAACATAAAAAGTTGTCATATTTAAAGTTACCTGATTAAAAAAGATAAAGAAAAAAAAAAAAAAAAAGAAGGACGGACACTTAAAAAGTACTGAAGAAGAAAATATGTTCGCTTCAAATGGACATATTGTACTGGTGAAAGCATTCATACCGGACAGATTTATATTCACTTTAGAATCTGAAATATGTTTTCACCTAATATACACTATGGTTTGTTAGTGGGCTTCTGAAGAGACCAAATCCTTGGCTAACCGAGTAAAAGGAAAAAGGCAATATAAAAACTCTGGATTTACAGTTTACTTAAACAGCTATGGAATAATGGCTTGCCATATACACTTATCGGACATTTACTAGGCACACCTTGCCGGGTTGGACCCCCCTTTGCCTTCAGAACTGCCTTAGTTCTTGTGGCATAGATTTAATGTTGGAAACATTCCTCACAAATTTTGGTCCATATTGACATGATAGCATCACACAGTTGCTGCAGATTTGTCGGCTGCACATCCATAATGAGGATCTCCCATTCTACCACATACCAAAGGTGCGCTATTGGATTGAGATCTGGTGACTGTGGAGGCCATTGGAGTACAGTGACCTCATTGCCCAGTGGTGAGATGGTTGGAGCTTTGTGACATGGTGCATTAGCCTGCTGGAAGTAGTCATCAGAAGATGGGTACATTGTAGTCATAAAGGGATGGACATGGTCAATAATACTTAGGTAGGCCGTGGAGTTTAAATAATGCTAAATTGGTACTAAGGGACCCAAAAAAAAATATGCCCCACACCATTATACCACCTCCACCAGCCTGAACTGTTGATGCAAGGCAGGATGGATCCATGCTTTCATATGGTTTACGCCAAATTGACCCTACCATCTGAATGTCGCAGCTAAAATCAAGACTCATCAGACCAGGCAACGTTTTTCCAATCTTCTATTGTCTAATTTTGGTGAGCCTGTGCGAATTGTAGCCTCCGTTTCCTATTCTTAGCTGAAAGGAGTGGCACCTGGTGTGGTCTTCTGCTGCTGTAGCTCATCTGCTTCAAGGTTCATTGTGTCGTGCATTCAGAGATGGTATTCTGCATACTTTGGCTGTAGGAGTGGTTATTCGAGTTACTGTTGCCTTTCTATCATCTCAAACCAGTCTGCCCATTTTCCTCTGACCTCAGCAGGGCATTTTTGTCCATACAACAGCCACTCACTGGATATTTTCTCTTTTTTGGACCATTCTCTGTAAACCCTAGACATGGTTGTGCGTGAAAATCCCAGTAGATCAGCAGTTTTAGAAATATTTAGACCAGCCTGTCTGGCACCAACAACCATGCCACATTCAAAGTCACTTAAATCCCCTTTTTTCCCCCATTCTGATTCTCAGTTTGAACTTCAGCAAGTCGTCTTCACCACTTCTAGATGCCTAATTTCATTGAGTTGCTACCATGTGATTATCAATTTGTGTTGCCAAGCAATTGAACAGGTGTACCTAATAAAGTGGCTGGTAAATGTATATGTAGCTTACATACGTTGTTCATACTGGCCTTGCCTTAAGCACATGCATGGCTTTTAATCTCCAGACAGACACATGGTCACATAAAAAAGTTCCTTAAACTGACTCAGTACCGATCAACTGGTAAGCAAAGAGCCAGCAGCACCTTAGTGTAGGTACCCCAGAGGTGCCCAAATATCCCCTCAGTTAGCTTCAAGTGCAGTCTGGGGACCCAAAAAGGCAGGGACATCCCATATGTCAATACCAACTTCCACTATGAGGTTAGCGCTCGACTCACTTTCACCTATCATCATTGGGACAACACTGAGACAGAAAGGTGTGGTTCCAAATTCCTAGTAGGATGTTGGTATTTGCATTAATGATTCATTGGCTTTTGGGTTCCTGTGGCTAAAATTTAGTTTTAATGTGGCATTAACCACTTCGGGCACCGCCCACATACAGTGGCAGGGCGGCCCGGCTGCACGTAAACTACATACCTGTACATCGTTTCGTGCATGAGATACTGTGGGCGCGTGTGTGAGTCCGGCAGACTTGATGTCCACCAGCCATCCACAATCGCGGTACAGAGAGGCAGAACGGGGATTTGCCTATGTAAACAAGGCGGATCCCCATTCTGACAGGGGACAACATGGAGCTCTGCTGTTTCTAGTGATCAAGAACAGCGATCTCTGTTGTCCCAGTGACCCCCCCCCCAACACAGAACACACCCAGGGAACACATTTAACCCTTTGCTTGCCCCCTAGTATTAACCCCTTCCCTGCCAGTGTCAATTATACATGGATCAGTGTCACTGGTCCCCAATAAGTGTCACTTAGAGTCAGATTTGTCTGCCGAAATGTCGCAGTCCTGCTAAAGATTGCAGATCGCCGCCATTACCAGTAAAAACAATTAAAACATTTAAAGGCCCTAAATCTATCCTCTATTTTGTAGTCTTTTGCGCAAACCAAATCAATATTTGCTTATTGGGATTATTTTTTTGGGGGTTTTAACCAAAAACATGTAGAAGAATATATATTGGCCTAAACGGATGATGAAATATTTTATTTATTTTTTTTTGGATATGTATTATAGCAGAAAGTAAAAATTTTTAAATTTTTTTAAAATGGTCGGTCTTCTTTTGTTTATAGCGCAAAAAACAACAAACCGCAGAGGTGATCAAATACAACTAAAAGAAAGCTTTATTTCTGTGAAAAACAAAAAGAACATTAAATGTTGTTTGGGTACAAGGTCGCACAACCGGGCAATTGTCAGTAAAAGCAACGCAGTGCTGTATTAAAAAAAATGGCCCGGTCATTAAGGGGGTAAATCCTTCCAGGGCTGAAGTGGCTAAATTTAGTTTTAGTGGCACTAAACTTAATAAAAAAATAAATAAAATAAAAAAAGGTAGAAAAAGAAGTACATAAAAAGGAAGATAGTACAGTCTTTCTAAATAACATGCTGTTTACATTAGGTATTGCTCCCAAGTATTCCACCACCTGCCATGGCCACTTGTAAACCTCCTAAAGTACAAACCAGTCATGTGATGCCACTCCTTGGTTGTGGAGGGGGAATAACACCGACAACTTGCCCACAAGAGTGCTGGGCCTCTCAGCAACTGCTAAACAAGAGACAGATGCATAGTACAGCTAGAAGATGGACCCTCAGCTCTTCTCCAAGCTTCCTGCTGCCTCATGCAGCAAGCCTCTAGCTGGTAAGAGTATTTACTGAAAAGAGATTGGATGTACAAGATTCTCAGAGTATATAAATGAGGGGTTAACCTAGGGATGCAGAAGAGGTGCTGTCAGACGTAAAAACACATTGCCTCTGCATCTCTCCTTAGGCCCCTTTTACACTGGGGCATTTTTCAGGCGGTACAGCGCTAAAAATAGCGCCTGTACACCGCCTGAAAAAAAAAAAAAACGTTTCCATTCACTCCAGTGTGAAAGCCAGCGGGCTTTCACACTGGAGCGGTGCGCTAGCAGGACGGTAAAAAAAAGTCCTGCTAGCAGCATCTTTGGAGCGGTATAGGAGCAGCGTTTTCACCGCTCCTATACCGCTCTTTCCCATTGATTTCAATGGGACACCGCGGTAATACCGCCGCAAAGCGCCGATACGGCGGCACTTTGCGGGGGATTTTAACCCTTTTCCGCGAGCGGCCGAATACCGCGGCTAAAACGACGGTAAAGCAGCGCTAAATATAGCGCTGCTTTACCATCGCTGCGGCTCCCGCCCCAGTGTGAAAGGGGCCTTAGGGACATGAAAAATACTGCAGTTAGGGAAATAGGCGGGGCAATTTAATCTCAGTTTGTTTTCTGCCCCTTAAAGGGTTACCAAAACCAGGACCCTGCATTCACTATATCTGGTCTCCCACAGTGCACAGAACATGGAAATGCAATAATTTTAGTAAATATAAACTGCTAAATACCTTTTCTCATTAGCAGTATATAGCAGTCTTGTGAATTCTATCAGTGTCTGGTTAAAGCTTGTAGAATGAGTTTTCATTCTGCTCTGACTGTTTTAAGAGGCTGCAGGACCCCTGACCCTCTGTCTGGACAGTGCTGATTGGAGAGTGCATGTGATCAGCACAGAGCCAAAGAAGAAAGAAAAAAATAAAAATAAAAAACTCTAGCAGTACACACCAAACTGAGCATTTGCAGCTTGTCTCCTAGCCTCTGTTTTATCAGGAGATGGTTTGGGGACAGTGGAAGAAGGGGAGGAACGGAGAAGACAGGATTCAAACAGCCTTTCTACACAATGCAAAGGATTAACCCCTTAGGTTCCACAGTGAGTATAATAAGCATGCTTTACTGTATATACAGACTGATTTTACTGTTGTGGGTTTAGCATCACTTTAAAAACAGGCAAAACATTTTTTTCTGGTTGAACTCTTACGAAGTGCACAGTAGATTCAAGTTAATGTTGCTTAGTGGAATCCATATTTCAATTATGCTAACAAAAGTTAGCTATAAAATGTTTTTTTCTAAAATAAGCAGCGTGGTAAACTTCTTGCTAATCAATACACTGAATAATCTTGACTTATTTGCACCACTTAAACTGAATAACCCTGACCAATTTGTGATGTTCCAGTGATGTGGGCATCAACATAACAACTGCCCAGATTTATAAACTGGCAATTATAGAAAGCACTCCACACATATGAAGAACACAAACATGCCTTCGGAAACCACTGAGAGATTATATCAGCCTAAAAACAAAAAACGTAAGTAGTGGCACCAAATAATAAACATGTTGGGTATTAAAACAGGTAAAACATCTGGTGCCAGCTGCTCACCTTATCTCTACAGAGATTTCTTTTGACTGTAGCAGAATATACTTACTTCTCGTGTACTCCCTTTCTGAACATAAATCCATTTATCACGATAAAAATCTGATGAAAGAAAAGAAAAAAAATGGCACTAGAAAACAGAAATCCCAAAAACCAAAAGAAAAAAAAATTTCAGTTTTTAAATACATTTTACACTTTTGTGGGAAAATAATAGCAAATAATAAAAATAATCACTGTACTGTATATCCTACATCCGGATTGCTTCAGTGTACAGGGGGTCCCCTACTTACAAACATCCGACTTACAAACGACTCCTACTTACAAACGGAGGGAGACAACAGGAAGTGAGAGGAAATCTACCCCTAGGAAGGGAAATTCACTCCTGTAAGAGTTAATATGGGAAAAAGGTGTCTCCACTGATGCTTTATCACCAGTCCATGTTTCCCTAACAACCCAAAATTGTCAAAATCCACTTGTCATTGGGACAGAAGGTGAGGTGAAATCTTCTGAACAGGGGCACAGACAGCAAAACAAATGTTACAGGGGTGATAACACTTCTCTATGTTATCTATAAAACTTAAAAATAGATTTTTTTGGCTGGAGCTACACTTAAAAAATTTTACCTGTTCCAACTTACAAACAGATTCAACTTAAGAACAAACCTACAGTCCCTATCTTGTTTGTAACCCGGGGACCCCCTGTACTGTAAAAAAATCAGTTTCATTCATGGCAGAAAGTACAGCTAGGGTTGTACTTGAAGCAGAGGTGGCCCGTCCATTAACTCTTCCACTGCCAGGTCCGTACGGACCTAAAAAGTGCCCGCAGAAGGCAAAATCCGTACGGACCTCATATCTCCCTCTCCTATAAGCTTATGGTCACTTCAACGACCATAAGCTTATATCAGAATTGTTCAGCAGACTCTGCTGAACAATTCTATAACTCTGACCCGTGGATTACAACCCGCTGATCAGAGCTCCAAGTGGCATCCCTCCTTCCCTTCCGCCTGCAGCCTTGCCCTGTACTGATCTCCCATGACCTGTCAGGCTGGGGAGCATGGCAGGGGAGCGGTCCCGGTGGGGGTGAAGTTGTGGCTTGGTAAACATGTGCGTTTTACTGCGGCAGAATGGCACGGCTGGGCAAAACGACGTTACCTTACGTCGCTTCGCCTTTTGGCCACTAGGGGCACGCTTGGTAAACATGTGTTTACCAAACCCCACCCCCCCCTGTACAATGGCTATAGGCAGCGATTGTTGCTATATACACTGACAGCTGATAATTGTAATCGCAAGTGTTACAATGTATCAGACAATCATTTTATGAATGAATGGAATCTTTATACAGATTCCATTGATGTAAAGTGCTACAGAGAAAGGGACCATCTTTAGTCTCAAAAAAAAAAAAAAAAAAATATTCGGGGAGCATCTCTTTTTTTGAGACAGAGAAAGGGACTGAAGATGGTCCCTTTCTCTGTAGCACTTTACATGAGTGAATGTAATCTGTATAGAGATTCCATTCATCCATAAAATGACAGTCTGATACATTGTAACACTCGCGGTTACAATGATCAGCTGTCAGTGTATATAGCAACAATCGCTGCCTATAGCCATTGTACAGGGGGGGGGGGGGGGGTTACCATGCCCCACCACCCCCCCCAAGCGCACCCCTAGTGACCAAAAGGCGAAGCGACGCAAGGTAACGTTGTTTCGCCCAGCCGTGCCATTCTGCCGCAGTGACTGGTCGGCAAGCGGTTTATGATTTTAGTGTATTTTTTAGCGAAAATATTGATTTGATAAACATTTGCGCAAATATCGCGTTGCCTTAAAAATCCGTAGCACCTTTTTATTCTACTGGCCATGTTACAAATTCTGAAAGCAGTAAGTGAAAATATGTATTTACATTTTTGCATACGTTCGATTTTCACCATTTTGCAAAAGGGCACAATGTAAAAATTACAAATATTTGTTATTTATTAAACTCAATACAGGTTAATCTTTTATATTTTTAGTAGGAATTTTGTAAAATTTGCTGTGTATTTATCTGCTAATCATGATTTTAGTGGATTTTTGGTAAAAATATTGTTTTGATAAACATTTGCGCAAATATCATGGGACCTTAGAAATCAGTAGCACGAATGTAAACATACAGGAAAATGGGTACAAGATTAGAACACGGTGGTACAAGACACCAGAAATTATCCACAGAATATTTCCGACTGTGTCAGATCGGTGCTGGAGATGCGGCCAGGACCGGGGTACTTTCCTCCACGTGTGGTGGGAGTGCACACTGATTCAGCCATATTGGTGCAGAGTACATCATGTGACGACTGCGGTCTCTTCGCTCCCCTAGAGCAGGGATATGCAATTAGCGGACCTCCAGCTGTTGCAGAACTACAAATCCCATGAGGCAAAGTCTCTGACAGCCCCAAGCATGACACCCAGAGGCAGAGGCATGATGGGACTTGTAGTTTTGCAACAGCTGGAGGTCCGCTAATTGCATATCCCTGCCCTAGAGTTTTCACCAGCACAGTATCTCCTCCATCTCTCCAAAATCTCCAGGAAAAGGTACCACAAATCAGTAGCGATTCATATGATTAATGCAGCCAGACTATGTATACCTGTTCACTGGAAAGCTGCAGTGCCACCATCTATGAAAGAATGGGTGACACGTATCAATCGCTTCGCAGCAATAGAGGAGCTAATACACACTGCAGAGGATAGAATCTCCAGCTTCTCCATTACCTGGGAAAACTGGTTCAAATTTCGAGAATCTGCAGAATATCAAGACATACTACGGAATTCTAGCTGACTGGACTTCTTTAATAAAATCCAATCTGATTGATGATCAGTCTGAAGTCCCATAAGTTAGTCAGCACTCCCACAACAAACAGACGGAGAGGGTAGCTGGTGGCACCCCCACCCCCTCTTCAGGAATATGCCTACGAGACTAACTCTTCCTCATCCCCCACTTCCCAAATCCCCCCCCCCCCCTCTTTTTTTTTTCTCTACCTTTCTTATCTCTCTCTTCTGTGATTCTTCCTCTTCTTCCCCTTGCAAAGATAGACATGGGAAGCGAAACAAAAGCTCTGTGTTAGGAAAGCAAAGGCTCCGACTTACCATTTTCCTGAAGGATCCGGAAGCGTTCGCTTGCACCCACATTGACAGGATCCTTCACTGATAACCTGAGGTACGTCTCTTTTGACTTATGAGGAGATGTTATTTGATTTGTATACTAAGGGCACCTTAGGGGGCCTATCATAAATGCATAATGTATAGCTATACTCCTTATGGAGCCGGAGCACCCTGGAAATGTGCTGTTTCTTATGACTGTTCATAGCATTGTAATATCTGTTAAAATGTTTATCTTTTCAATAAGAATTTCTAAAGGAAAAAAAATAAATAAATCAGTAGCACTTTCTTTTTTATTCTACATGTGCTTTTAGAAAATATATGGTTTGGGGGTCTTTTACAAACTTTCAAAGCTATAAGTGAAAAATAAAAAAAATAAAAAAGGAAAAATTGACAAAATAGAGCACAAAAAATTGTTGTTTTTTTGAAGCATGCGATTAGAGCCAGAGACTTGAACAGGCTTCAAAATAGAGCACTGCGAACCGAGCTCACCCAGTTGTGTGACAATAGCGAAACAGTATTTGCTATTTTCACACTGAATCTCCTCCCCGCCAATCAGAAAGCTGGTCTGAGACCCTGGGTGCACTGTTTGCTGCGCCCCCCCCCCCCCCCCCCAAATCAATAAAACAAACCACCAGCCACCACTGACTTCCAAAGGGAGAGGAAAGGGAGATTAAACAGGATCCCTTTACTTTATGGAGAGCCACTGCTCTCATAGCTGCAGTGGAGGAGGTACTGCACAAGCAGGACCTTCACGCATGAATAAAAATTATTTTACCCTATACAGCAGTGATCCAGACATAGGATAACCTTTTTCATACACTAACTATATCACAAAACCATTCTGCCTGGAGTTCTGCTTAACTGTAATCAGAGTCATCTGTGCTGTAGGGGGGGATTTGTAAATATCAGGAATAGATAAACAGATATACAAATCCTCTGGCAGGTAAAATAGCTCATAAAACACTTACACTGTGTCTTTGCAACATTGTTAAATTCCTCCTTTTCTGATTTGTTAGTGGAGAATGCACGATTTTCAGGTGGGTAAGGATCTTGATCATTTAGATTTAATCTGGGGAAAAAAATAAGTATAATAAACTAAATCCTATACATCAGTATAGCTATTGTAAATCAGCAAACATACTTTCATTTAAATAAGTCCATTATAGTGGATGTAAAGTGAAGAGGCTGCAGTTACAGTATGCGAGAGCTGATTGGAGGAAAGGAACACACCCACCTCCACACAGCAGAAGAACTGTGCTCTGAATAGACCAGCTTCATTCTGAGCTCTCACCCCCCCCCCCCCCCCCCTCCTTCTCATCTCATGTGTTGGGAAACACTTCTCAGAAGTAACTGGTACTGATAACAAAGGAACAAAGAAAAAAATTACACTTGGAGCTACGGAGATAGATAAGTAAACACTACAGGATGTACTGTATGTGCTTTGCTCAGATACCATGACTGATTTTTCTCGTTTGATTGTGCCATGTCACATTTTCCATATGAAAGAGGCTGCATGCAAATAAAATACACAGTTGAATACACACAGGTTTCTTGGTATACCTGTCAAAGGATTTGTTATATTGTCCAACCATCCCTTTGACACACTTCTGAGAGGAAGATCACTCTGTCCTTTTCTTGGTTTGGCATTACGACTGCCTGGGCCAGCCTCTGCTCATTAGACCAAGGTTAGTGATACTGATCCATTGTTCAATAAGAAAGCCTAAAAAGGAGGTGACACAAAAGGTGCACTGCTCTTCCAGGAAACTGCACAAATGTTTTTGTTGTATTGGCTAAGTATTAGTGTAGTTATATTCTCTATGGGGTTGAAGGGGAAGCTCTGCTGATTTCTATCATCCATGTGTAAGCAAAAAAAAAAAGGATTATTTTTTACTTTTCTTGCAGGTTTCCTTCAGATCTAGAGCAACTGCACAGACCACTTACCTTTAGTAAATCAACCCATAGAAGATAGCAGGCTGCGGATGAAGTAGGCATGTAAACTGACCAAGGTGTCAGGGCTCAGCAACCATAATATATCGTGGTCAGTTTACAGAGGGGAGGGTAGAAACTTGCAGGATCAGCCAGGTTTTTTCTTTTTGTGTTACAGGGGGCCAAATGACACAGCACAAGCACTGTATCATATAACATGCTTTAAAAAGGAGCAGGATCCATTTTTTTTTTTTTTTTACAGAAAGTGTCAGGTAGGAAGGTTTATAAAGCCTTTAATAATATTCCATTAATAAAAATATGTGTTAGTGTACTTACAGCTGGAGATTAATATTGTTGTTTTCTTCAGGATCATCTCCACAAAACTCCCATCTTTTCCACCCATCTTCAGTTTTTATCCAGGTCCAGCCTGGAGAACGCCAGTCTTGACCCAAAAATGGCATGACTGTCCTGCTGATTGGAGCAATAGATTAATACATCCTTTTCAAGCAGTCATTTCATAAAGGGATTTCTAACAGGTACTCTTTCACACAGCAGTCACAAAACTAAAAAACAACTTATACACCAATTAAATGTTACTATGTTAGCAGAGTTTCTGGCATCACTATAGTCCTACAGACACACCATCCTTTACTTGTGAAGGTTGTACTGTGGAACTGACATATATGATTACTCTAATTCCTGGGTCGGCAACCCATCGATCGCGGTCCATAGGTGGACCGCGAGCAGGTGACAGGTTGAATTGCGAAGAGATCTCCAGGTTGCTGACGCTGTCTTCCCTGACGGCATCTGAGCACGCAGGCGCGCGCTCATCCAATCCCAGCCTGCAAAGACAGCCCCTACCCCTTGCATAGCTGCAGCTGTGGGGTGGGGAAAGCCTTGGAAATAGCTCGGGAGGGTTCGGCCTTGTGACCGAACACGCCAAGCTCTTACACTTACTGCTATTGCAGTGCGTGCCTCTGCACCGGCTCGCTCCTCCAATCCATCCAAGGAACTTGAAGGTAATATGTAAGAGGAGGGCCAGCTCTGCCATGATGGCTTCCATGCGCCACTCTGCATAACTAGAGAACTTTTTTGCTTTCCTGACCCCCAATGCTATACCCTCCTAACCTGCCTGCACCATGCCCTCCTGACCCACCTGTACTCTGCCCTCCTAGCACCCCAATTCCATATCCTCCTGACCAACCCCCTCCCCCAATACCATAATCACCTAGTACTGTACCCTCCTGACCGCTAAGTACTGTACCTTCCTGACCCCCCCCCCCTGTATTCTTCCATCCTGAGCCCCCAGTACCATACCCTCCTAACCCCCTGTACTGTCCTCCTGACCCTCCAATACCATACCCTCTTGGTCCCTTAGTATTGTACCCTCCTGACCTCCCTGTACCATGCCCTCCTGACCCCTATACACACTGCTGACCTCTGTACACTTCTCTTCATCATATTAACCAATGTACACTGCCCTACCTACTACTGACCTTTGTACACTGCCAAAGAATGAAGAGAGGGTGCACCAAACTTGCACATTACCCAAGTAATAATTAACCACTTCCCATACAGGCCAATTCTGACATTTCTCTCCAACATGTAAAATTCATAATTTTTTTGCTAGAAAAATTACATAGAACCCCCCAAACTTTATTTATATGTTTTTTTAGCAAAGACCCTAGAGAATACAATGGCGGTCGTTTCAAAAAAATAATGGTTTCATGCTTAAAAAATTAAAAAAAAAAAAAAAAAAAAAAAACACAACAAAAATTGGGCTAACTTTTTTTTAATGTGAAAGATGACGTTACGCCGAATAGATACCTAAAATGTAATGCTTCAAAAATTGCACAGGCTCGTGGAATGGCGCCAAACTTTGGTACATAAAAATAGTACATAAAAATCCCCATAGGCGACGCTTTAACACATTTTTACTGGATACATGTTTTGAGTTTTGAGAGGAGGTCTAGAATTATTGCTCTCACTCTAACGTTCGTGGCGATACTTTACATGTGTGGTTTGAACACCTTTTTCATATGTGGGCGGGACTTACGTATGCGTTCGCTTTTGCATGCGAGCACACAGGGACAGGGACGCTTTAAATTTAAAAAAAATAAATAAATCACATCTCACCTCTAGGCTGGGAAGCCTAAAATAAAAAAATATTTACGATCACGGCTTCCCTGCCGAGGCAGCGCCATTCGTTTGAATGCAGAGGCTGGGCGTGATGTCACATCATCGCGCCCGGCCTCCGAACGATCATAGAGACTCTATGATCACCAATCGGGGCAGGCGGATCCGGTCACCGTCTCACCGATGGAAGCGCTGAGTCGGTAAAAGCACCAGAGGGGGGAAGGGGGGGGTCCCCTCGCACCAGAGGGGGGAAGGGGGGGGTCCCCTCTCGCCGCCCGTAAGAACGATCAAGCGATGGAACAGCCGCTATGATCATTCTTATGGTGTAGGGCAGGGGTCTTCAAACTACGGCCCTCCAGTTGTTCGGGAACTACAATTCCCATCATGCCTAGTCATGTCTGTGAATGTCAGAGTTTTACAATGCCTCATGGGATGTGTAGTTCTGCAACAGCTGGAGGGCCGTAGTTTGAGGATCCCTGGTGTAGGCAATCGCCGGCACTAAAACATGATATCTGAATGATGTCTGTAGCTGCAGGCATCATTCAGATATACTCCCGCAAATTCAAGGACGTCCCTGGACGTACCTTGGGCAGGAAGTGGTTAAAATCAAAAAGGAAGGAAACATACTAACAAACAAGCAGATTATAAAAAGCATATCAGAGTCCACAATGGACAAAAAGCAACCAGGTCACCAGGACTGTGTCCAACACGCCGGAGGACCTTCCAGATGACTGATGCATTTCGGGGGGGGGGGGTCTCCTCTTCCTCAGAGCCAAGCTGTGAAACTGCATTGTCACATTAATAGAGCAAATAGGTCACATCACATGTTCTGAAGACCCATCCCATAAGTGGGTGGAAATGGGAGTGGTCAGAAACCAATCCACATCCAAGTTTTTATGAAATGTCTGATAATTTTATTATGGCCCGACACAATTGGCATTTTCACTGTTGTCTTGTATCCATGTGTCATCACGCACAATGATGTGGCTTGGTTTCTGACCACTCCCATCTCCACTGTCAGAAACCATGAATCAGACTGAGACAGAAGTACAGTTAAATCACACTTGTTCAATAATAATAATAATAATAAAAAAAAAAAAAGGTAAACAGAGTAAAACGCAGTCAAAACATAGCCAGAGATCAGGAACCGCAACGGATAGTCAGACAAGCCAAACCATCAGGGAGCCGGAGATCAGCGTAGAACAAGCAGGATCTGGAGCCAGAAGGAATGTCAGCCAAGCAAGTATTTAACAGGAACAAAGGAGAGCATCTCTAGAGATGTGACCAAGGCGAAGGCAGAGATCATCTGGACCGGATGGCTTAAGTAGGCAGGACTGACGAGCAGGATATCATCAACAGGTGAGTCACTGTGGGGAGATAAAAGCTGGCAAGTAGCCAACAGCTGAGCAGCAAGCTTTAAAAAGAAAGGGCTGAGCCCAGCTCTGACAGTACCCCCTCCTCAATGACCCCTCCCCCTCGGAGGACCACCAGGCTTGAGGGGAAATGGTCTATGAAAAATCATGGAGGATGACAGGGGCACATCCAGAGGATGAGACCCAAGAGCGTTCCTCCAGACCATACCCTTTCCAATGCACCAGGTACTGTATGCGCCCACGGAACCTATAGGAGTCAACAATGGACTGTACTTCATACTCCTCATGGTTCTCAACCTGTACAGCGTGAGGATGATGCACTGAGGTGGTAAAGTGGTTGCAGACCAAAGGTTTTAATAAGGAGACATGAAATACATTTGAAATACGCATATTAGAAGGAAGGTCTAATGCGTAAGCCACTGGGTTAACCCTGCGAAGAATACGGAAAGGCCCAATAAACCGAGTCGGAGGTTGCGAGATGACAGCCAGACCCTGTTCCCAACCTAGTAGGATGGCCCAGGCAGGCGTCTGCGGTCAGCATGGAGCCTGTATCCATCAATAGCATGTCGCAAAGCCTCCTGGACTTGTGCCCAAGTGGAACGAAGAACACAGAGATGCTCCTCTAACGCAGGAATACTCTGTGGAACAAATGAGTCAGGCAAAATGGAAGTTGGAAACCATAGTTCGCCATAAAAACGGGGACAAACCAGGAAGCAGAATTCAAGGCACTATTGTGAGCAAACTCCGCCCACTGCAAGAGGTCTGACCAGTTCTTATGATGGACAGAAATATAGCAACGTAGGAATTGCTCAAAGGACTGATCGGCTTGTTCTGCAGCCCCATTAGACAGAGGAGAAAGCAAGCTGAATTCCCAACTGTGCACAAAAGTTCCTTAGAAGTGGGCAACTTCTTATTACAAATGGGCCATTTTTGAGAACTGGTCAACCACCATAAGGATAACTGTGTTGCCCTGGGAGTTGGGTAACTCCACAATGAAATCCATAGACAGGTGGGTCCAGGGCCTCTCTCCAATTTACAATAGAGATTGTTCTCTCTTAGTTTCTGAAGCACACGACAGACACCTATGTGGTGGCTCTCCAGGGGACCTGGAAAATATGAGGATATCTTCAAGATAAACCACCACACAACTGCAACAAACCTCGGAGGACATCGTTGATAAATTCCTGCAAAACTGCCAGGGCGTTACAAAGGCTAAAAAGGCATTACGAGGTACTCATAATGGCCTTTTCTGATGCATTGACAGCCTATTCATTGTAATGACAGTGTCTTATTGGGAAGATTTCCCCTCTTCTCAACAAGTAAATGGAGGGAGGTTGTAGTCTGCCTTTCTATTACTGGGAAAAAAAGAAATATTACTAAATTTTTATGTCCCTGACAAAATCACTTTCACTCATTTTTTGTCCCAGTGATAATGTTGTCATTGTAGGAAACTACTTGCAGTAAATGGTCCCCACTGTCCTCTGATCAGAAAAATCCTGGAGCTAAATTGCTTCTGTGTTCAGAATTTGGGAATTGTGCCCATGATGAAGGTAACATGTGCTGAAATGTTCTATATATGGTCACAAGTGCTGTACAAAAGGTTTCCATGACTTCATATGATATTGTGCAAGAGGTTCATAACTCCAGGCATATCTATGTTCTTCTGGTAATAAATAACTAGGGAACTATGATTGTACTGTTAATATTTATTAACAAGTTTATTGTTGTAATGACAGATGGGTTAAAGCAGTTCTTCAGTCATCTTTTGAAAAATTGTTATATATAGAAAAAAACACGAACTTGGTTAATTGTAGCTACAGGACTGATGAAACTTATTTCTGAATACTGAACCAAATGAGATTCTGAAAATTAAAAAAAAGTGTGTAGTCCTTTAAATGAAAAAAAAAAAAATATATATATATATATATATATATATAAAATTCTGCACTTCTGCCTACAGGGGGTGTGCACATACTGCCAGCGGGCCGATTCTGCTGTGGTTAATCACAGCAAAAGCCGATCTGTGGGTGATGGGCACTAAATGCCCGCTGATCGTTGGTAAACACACAAACACTATGTAAACAAGGCAGATCTCCGTTCTGATGGGGAGATTTTTGTGCCTCTGCAAAGCAGGGAATAAAACCCACCACTTGCCCTAGTAAAAGCACCTCTTACAGTACACAAAAACACTGGCTAGGCACACAGTTAACCCTTTGATCATCCTAGATGTTTAACCCATTCCCAACCAGTGTCATTAGTACAGTGACAGTGCATACTTTTAGCACGGATCACTCTATTAGTGTCACTGATTCTAATTGTCAAGCGTTGTTTAATGTCCGATTGACCGCCACAATATCACAGTCCCGCTAGAAGTTGCTGATCACTACCATTAGTTGTAAAAAACAATAAATAAATAAAAATTCCATAAATATATCCCATAGTTTGTGGACCTGATAACGTTACACCTATTGGGATTTTTTTTACCAAAAATATGGAGCAGAATTTATATTGGCCTACATTTTGGAAGAAATTAGATTTTTTTTCAATGTTTTATTGGATGTGTTTTAAAGCCAAATGTAAAAAGTATTTTCTTTCGTTTTTTTCAAAATTGTTGGTCTTTTTTGGTTTATAGCGCAAAAAAATTTGAAAAAAATAAAAAACACAGAGGTGATCAAATACCACCAAAATAAAGCTCTATTTGCAAGAAAAAATACATTTTATTTGGGTGCAGCGTTTCATGACTGCACAAATTGTCAATTAAAGTAACGCAGTGCTATATTTCAAAAAAATGGCCTGGTCCTGAAGGGGGGGGGGGGGGGGGGGGGTAAATCTTAATACTGCACTATGAGGCTTCTCCTTCTTTGCCGCCCGCACGCGGTCATATGATGTCGCAGACTTTGAGCGGTGATATCTGAATGATGTCTGCAATTACAGGCGTCATTCAGATATCTTCTTTTACAGCCGGCGATTCCCTGCACCATAAGAATAATCATAGCGTCTGTTTAGTCGATTGATCGTTCTTAAAAAAAGTGGCGGGAGGGGACACCCCCCCTCCCCCCACCATCCGGTGCTTCCACCAGCTCGCCGATCACATGGGCAGAAATCGACCAGTGCCGAAAATTGACCATAGAGAATCCGGCGGGCAAGATGGTCCCCAGAAGTCTCTATGACCTTTTGGAGCCCAAGCGCGATGTTATGATGTCACGTCCGGCCTCTGCATTTAAAAAAATGCCGCCGAGTAAGCAAGATCGCTTTTTTTATTTTTTATTTTTTATTTTAGACTTCCCAGCCTAGAGGCGATATGTGGGGACTTCTAGATCTCGCTGTAAAGAGGACCTGTCAGACCCTATTCCAAGGGATGTTTACATTCCTTGTAATAGGAATAAAAAAAGTGATCAAAATAAAAAGAAAGCATCAAAATAGAAAAATAAAAGTAAAATATACAATAAAAAACATTTTTTTTTTTAAAGTGCCCTGGTCTCCACGTGCTCGCTTGCAGAAGCGAACGCATACGTAGGTTGCGCACACATCGGTAAACGGCATTCAAACCACGCATGTGAGGCAGCGCCACAAATGTTAGAGCGAGAGCAATAATTCTAGTGCTAGACCTCCCCTGTAACTCTAATCATGTAACCTGTAATAAAAATAAATAAAAACTTTGCCTATGGGGATTTTTAACTACAGCAGTTTGGTGCTATTCCACGGGTGTGTGCAATTTTAAAGCGTGACATGTTAGGTATCTGTTTACTCCGCGTAACATTTTTTTATGCAGAAGAAATTGGGCTAACTTTACGGCTTTGCTTTTTTTTAATGCATGAAACTGTCCCCACCCCCCCAAAATAAAGGCATTTAAAAAATTGCGTGCGAGATAAACAGTTGCACCAACCACCATTTTATTATCATATTGGACAATTCTGACGGACCTAGAAATAGAACAGGCTTTAAATATTTCCGACGGAACCAATTCCTATCGGGAAAACCGTTTGTCTGTATGCTGTTCTGATGGACCAAAAACAAACGCATGCTCCTGAAGCAAGTACGAGACGGCAGCTATTGAACTTCATTTTTCTAGTCCCGTTGTACGTGTTGTACGTCACAGCGTTCTAGACGGTCGGACTTTGGGGTGATCGTGTGTAGACAAGACAGTTTCAGCGGAACTCAGTCGGAAAAACTTTCGGGGTTTATTCCGACGGGAAACCGGTCGTGTGTACGCGGCATAAGATGTGTTCCTGCTGTGGAGACACCACTGCTGTATGTTACTGACGGGGTCACGGAGCTACCCGGAGGTCTGACGGTGAGAGCGTTGGCCATACGTGTACATTGCAAGGAATGCATTATGTTTAGATTTTAGAACCAATTTAAGCCTGTATGCAAAAAAGCCTGTACAAATCCCTCCTCCCAAAAAAAGGCCGAAAGATGCTTAACTCAAAAGTAGACAGGGCCTCAGAGTGCACTGTGGACTTCCTGCCAGGTCTAAAGGACAGGGAGGGACATCTCTGTAATGGAGATAGCAGTTTTCTAGCACCACTGGATGAGAGGCAGCTGGGGCCCTGAAGTACAATGGAGTCCCATGATGAGCCGGCACAGTGTGACCAATGACAGTCCCGGCACAGCACTCTGCACTCCTTACCTGCACTCCGCTCCCTCCTCCGCACATATAACCTCTTGTTGCCGGAAGTCTTCCTGTCTCCCACACAATATGCTAATGGGGCCGCTATCCCCGCCCATTCTTGCGTCCATTGGTTGGCAGAGAGTGACGCGCCACGGTCACTCGCCAATACTCCGGAACTCAGAGCGGATTGGCGGAGAGCGATGGTCAGGTTACTTAGACCACGTGTGTTTGTTTTGATTCTGCGACCCCCGAGCGGCTGATGTGGCGCAGAGGGAGGAGGGAGAGGAGCGGGCGCCATGATGAGGATGATGGAGGAGGAGGGTTCTTATTATCGCCCACCTGAGGGTGACGAGGAACCGACATAAGAGCCCATCACTGCACTACGGCTACAGCCTATGCTATGGCAATGCTGGGTGGATTGTACTGCCCACACTGCCGAGCACTGTTGTAACTGAACGCTGTGCATACATTCCAGCCAGCCAAGGAGGGGGAAATACACCCGTGTATAACTGAGGAGGGACATTAACCACTTCCATACCGACCGGGACTATTCTGGCACTCCTCTCCTACATGTAAAAATCATCATTTTTTTTTTTTGCAAGAAAATTACTCAGAACACCCAAACATTATGTATGTTTTTTTAGCAGACACCCTCGGGAATAAAATGGCGGTCGGTGCAACTTTTTATGTCACATGCAACAATTTTTCAAATGCCTTTTTTTGGGGGGAAAAATAACTGTTTAATGATTTTAAAAATCTTTTTTGTATAATGTAAAGATTATGTTACGCCAAATAAATAGATACCCAACATGTTAAGCTTTAAAATCGCGCAGACTCGTGAAATGGCGACAAACTTGGGCACTTTAAAATCTCCATAGGCGACGCTCTCATTTTTTTTTACAGGTTACATGTTTAGAGTTACAGAGGAGGTTTAGTGCTAGAATTATTACTCTCGCTCTAACGCATGCAGCGATACCTCACATGTGTGGTGTGAATGTGGGCGAGACTTACGTGTGTGTCCGCTACTGTGCGTGAGCACACTGGGACGGGGCCCTTTAAAAAACAAAACATTTTATTGTTTATTTAAAAAAAAAAAATGTTATGATCACTTTTATGTCTATTAATTTCTATTACAAGGAATGTAAACATCCCTTGTAATAGGAATTGTATGTGACAGGTCATCTTTATGAAAGGCTAAAAAGCATCAGATAAAAATAAATTACAGATCTGATGCTTTCCAGCCGAGATCAACGCTTTGTTGACATCCACGGCCCAGACGCAATGTCATAATGTCGCGCCCGGGTCTCCTACGGTCATAGAGATCACTGGTGATCATATGGTCACCAGAAATCACTATGCTCTTCATCCGGTGGCAGCGGATTTTTTTCTCTGGATCCCTGGTGGCACAGGAGAGCCCGGAGAAGCATCGGAGGGTGGTGGTGGGGGGGATGCCCCCCCCCCCCTGTAGCCTGTAAGAAAGAGCAAGCGGCTGAACTGCTGCTATGATCGTTCTAACGGTGCACAGAATCGCCAGCTGAAAAAGGAGATATCTGAATGATGCCTGCAGGCATCATTCAGATATCACCACTGAGAGACAAAGACATCATATGACGTCCTTGGGCTGGAAGTGGTTAAACCTAAAAGTTTCAGTTTTAGATAGAGTAGGGGAAACCTACCAGTTTATTTTTGTGTTGTCTGTGGCCAGTTCGAGAGATTTCACCTCACTTCCTGTCATGGAGATGGAACAGGAAGTGAGAGAAGATCTCTACAAATCAGGAGAATCCCCTCTTATGTCCCTGGTACACAGGCCGCCCAGGAAAAGTGCAACTGGCCTCAACTATTCAATCCATTTTTAGATCCTGGATCTATTTTTAGATCTTGGTCTCAACAATTTTAACTATTTTTATATCCTGGGTCTATTTTTTAGATTTTGACCTCAACTATTCAATCTATTTTTAGATCCTGGTCTCAACAGTTTGATCTATTTTTAGATCCTGGATCTATTTTTAGATTCTGGTTTCAATAGTTTGATCTATTTTTAGATCCTGGATCTATTTTTAGATTCTGGTTTCAACAGTTTGATCTATTTTTAGATCCTGGATCTATTTTTAGATTCTGGTTTCAACAGTTTGATCTATTTTTAGATCCTGGATCTATTTTTAGATCCTGGTCTCAACTGTTTGATCTATTTTTAGATCCCGGTCTCAACTGTTTGATCTATTTTTAGATCCCGGTCTCAACTGTTTGATCTATTTTTAGATCCCGGTCTCAACTGTTTGATCTATTTTTAGATCCTGCATCTATTTTTAGATCCCGGTCTCAACTGTTTGATCTATTTTTAGATCCCGGTCTCAACTGTTTGATCTATTTTTAGATCCTGCATCTATTTTTAGATCCTGACCTCAACTATTCGATCTATTTTTAGATCCTGGATCTATTTTTAGATTCTGGTTTCAATAGTTTGATCTATTTTTAGATCCTGGATCTATTTTTAGATTCTGGTTTCAACAGTTTCTGGGAAACACACAGTTCCCAGGACACAACGTAGATGCCCGGGCCAGTAGGAGAGAGGTGTGGGGCCTCACGCATGGCAGTAGGGTTCCCAGTGTGAAGCCATAAGGCTACACTGCTGGGTACCCTTACCCACAATGGCAGCAGCAGCACCCTCAGCTGCGATGCCAACATTGCTGAACTCCAGGACTGGTAATTGTCCTATTGTTAAAAGCCAGCAGCTGCAGTATGTGTATCTGCTGGCTTTTAATTTTTTTTGGGGGGCGGAACCCCACTTTAAGTTTAAAATCGCCTCAGATCTAGTTGGCGCATACAAATTAGTTTCATCCCTTTTAGGAAACAATCTGACCCTGATTGTGAGGACTTTTGCCCTGAAAGGGTTAACCTGCCTGTTATAGGGGGCTATGAAGGCTCGGAAGTAGTGTGTAGGTATCTGTGAGGTGGTAGAAGGAAACTGGAGAGATGCACCTCTCACAAGGTGACCTGTGAAATCCTTCACTGCTGTATAGAGCCGGGTGCCCGCCTGGTCCACAACCAAGTCCACAGAGAAAATAGATAGTGGCACTTCCAGCATGTAAAATATATCCTTTATTGTAAATCCATTAACAACTGAGACAAACGATTCACATGTAGCTCCCAAGAGGTAAGCAAATGCATCTTACACTGCTGTGCTTAATCGTTGCCCAATCATCTTTTCTCTCATGAGTGAGGGTATGTGAAACAGTACACACTCTGAAGGAAGAGTTGTGTAATTCTTGTTACTTAGACATTGCTAAGCTTGTGCAGCTTAGCTGGACAATCGAAGCAGGCAAGGACTTCATAACCCTTTGAATGGAAACAAGCTTTACTGGCGGTGAGCTAAGTCTTTATTTTTGGATACCAGAGTTATGCACTGTTTTTTGTTTAATTTGATGAAAAAAGCTGTTTTTGTATGCCTGTTTTTTTAAAAGAAAAATAAAGACTTTTTTTATTTTTCAAACTAGTGTTCCGATCCCCAAAGATTACAACATGTAAACAAGGGTATACCTTTCAAGTGCTTAAGTGCACTCGGGAGGGGCAGGTGCAGTGTCCAACCCCACTGCAGGCATCCTGTTAATCTATGGCAAGCTAAAGTTGGATAGGTCTGACGCTGTACCAAGTGGTACCTGCGTGTAGGGCCTTGTCCATTCAGGGACAAGGTGCCATAAAGCAAAACATTTTAACTTGATTTGGTCCAATTTGGAAAATTGGGTCTCCTGTACAAACATTTATTTTTCTGCTGAAAGGCCTTCTTGTAAGTACTGTTGATGCATCTGGGATTAATGGAGACTATTTCATCACCATCTTGTAGTTGGAGAGGCTCAGACCATTATAAAAGTTTTGTCTGGGTTATGAGGTGGTCATCGGAAAAAGCATAAGGAAGTCCTGATTTTCCCAAAAATGTAGCAAAATAAGGGCTCATTCACAAGGGCAGAAAAAATGCTGCAATTTGATGCACACAGCACATAGTTTTGTATGTATCTAAACACAGCACAAACTGCCTTCATATAGAAAATATGCATATGCTTGTGTGAATGGACCCTAATAGATTGGTTAGTAAACAAATAACAAAGACTGTAAAAAGGACCTTAGTCATAAGGTGCCTCTTACGCTGTGGAGGTGGTGGGGTAGTAAGGTAGTAATGGAACAGGTCAATAAGTAGAGGTACTATGGCTCCATCTAGTGGGCCTACAAAGTGTAGTGTAATTTGAATCTTGAAGTGCAGACAGGAGGGTTTTATGTCCAGTCTGGTTTTACTTTGTTTAAAAGGTGATTCCCCAGATGTGGGGTATCCTCAAGTAGAATTCCCCATTTTTTTTTTTTTTTTTAGGAGCTTCAGACCTGCATCTAAGTTGGAAATTGCATAAGTTTTCATGTGGCGATTGATCGGTTTAGTAGGGTAGCTCCATTTGTAAAGAACTTTATAAATGACAGAAGAGTTTTCCTGCTTTGTGTAGTATGTTGAGGGAGGTCAGTAAATAAGGCGATTTCAGAAAATTTCCTTGAAAAGGATGGATTTTTTTCGTCAGGATATTTTTGGACATCTCTAGATAAGAATTTCAGATTTGGCATTCTATGTGCTGTAATAATGAAAAGTACTTGTGACTCTTACCGTGTAAAACAACCTCTTTAGTTTAAAATAGAAATTAAAGTCAAAACATTTCTGTATACATATAAAAACATTATAAATACCTTTTTTTTTTAATTTTTTTTTTTAATAAGTGATCACATTCCCTCTGTTCTCAGCTGCATAAGGAGCGCAGGTAAGGGAACCAGCACCACACTGGTCTTCCCAATGAATGTCTGTGCAGGTTGGGGGCTGGGCACAAGTTTGATCTTTGGAGGAGAACAAGCCCAGTTCTCAGCACAGCCAGAAAACTGACCACGCACTGCTCTCATGCCTAATGTGGTCAGTTTGTAATAGGAAAGCAGAGGGACTGGGAGGGACACAAGGAAATTATTTTCAAATAATTTTACTTGAGAGTTTACATAACAAATAACAAAAAGTATACCATAAATTCATCAAGGTGCTAGAAGTATGAGCATAATGATATATTCCAACAAATAGACCTGTTATATTGCTACGCTCTATGAGCTGTAACATAATAAACAACAAGTAGAAAATAAATAACCAAAGTGTTGACCTAAGAAGGGAACCACAACCGCGTGACCAGGTGGCTAATATCAATAAAGTCATGTGACATAATATAAGTGGAGGCAAAAAAGCTAAGCAAGTAATCCAAGTTGTAATTAGGATCTGTCTGAGTCCCCTCAATGCTTCACATATAACAAAATATCTTCTGTGTTGTTCACTGGCCACTCAAAAAGAAAACAAGAGGAAAGAAAAGCCAATAAAAAGGGATAAGATAAAGAGTGATGTGCGTACCTGACTATCTAGGCATAGCAAGGTACTGATATCTCAAAAGGCTTCAGAGAGTTATTTAAGCCAAGGTTCCAGGACTTTGTCAAAGATGGCCTGCTTATCAAGTAATATGGCCAAAAGGCGTTCAATAATCATGGTCCACGACATACTTAGTTTTCACTAAGTCGAAGGGGATCATGGGTGCCTTCCAAGATCTAGCTACTGCTAACCTGAATACTGTAAAAATGAATGCTACAAGTTTCTTTATGTGTCCTGGTACTCCCTCTACAGGGCATCCCAGTAGCACCTGCTGTGGTGATTTAATCAAATTCACCTGAGTTAGTGAATAAATAAAATTATAGATGCAAATCCAAAATCGCCTGACTTTTAGGCATGCCCACTATATGTGGAACACTGTGCCTTCCATAATAAAAAGTGAATACTCCTGCGCTAATAGGAAATGTAAACAGTGTGTATAAAAGGTGCTTCAGGCACCGTAAGGGTGAAACTCTACCCAAAAAAAAAATAGAAAATAAAACAGTAGGTGGTGCTGCACTCCTAGCAGTAATAATGAAGATCAACTTGAAAAATTACCATAAATGCAATAAATTAGATAAATAAATACAAATATCAAACGAAAAGTGTAGCGCTGTGAGTAGGTGACAGAATAATAAAAAAAACACCTAATCAGTGTAGAAAAATTAACCCATAAAGGTAAATAATCAGTGATAAATAAACCAGTGAATGGTACACTAAAACAGTCCAAAGAGGTATTATCATGAAATGTCCAATCAAGGATAGATGGATCTCTTCACTCACTGAGGTATGGGCTCAAGTGAAGGATGGACGTTCAAAATTAACCAAGATGGATCAGCAAACACTAGAGATATTCAGATGGAAAGAATGGGTACTCTTACCGATCCTGCTGGACGCATATACCGTACAGCAGTGAACGGACAACTTCCGAGAGTAGCAGCCTGGATGGTCATGCAGCGAATTGCAGTCCCGACTCGTCTCGGACGTGGATGGGAGTACCTGAGATGGCACCAAGATGGCGGTTCCCAAACTCTTCGGCAGGTGAACGCAGGTTCAAAGCAGACACAGATTTAGACCGGCTGGTCTATTGGTAATTAGCAAAACTCAACCATGGAAGGAAAAAGAAAAATGGATGCTCCTCATGGTGCAGATTAACCAAGGTTGGTTTATTGAAAAAATATCATACAATCATGTAGGATATATAAAAGTGATCACAAAAAAGTTCTAAAAGCATAAATAAGCAATGTGGGAAGCTGGGAACGCTGGCCCTACGCCTTTTCGACTGAATAGTCTTCCACAGGATATGCCCCAGACCGTTGTACTTGACCGTTGTTTCCAGTGTCCGTATGCCTCTAGTATCCTATGCGTTACGTCACAACACACGTGACTTCAACTGTGCCTTCCATGCCACATCCCCGAAAACATAAGGGGGAAGTACCTGGGACACACGCTGCCACTCTCACCAGAACCATATATTAGCATAGCAAAACTTTGTAGTTCGTTTCAATCAATTAATTATTAATGTACAAATTTAAAGCATATTGTGCCATTTTAAACCATTCATCAACTTCATGTGATTCCTCTACATCTTGCTCCCATTTATTCATATAAAATCGTTTTTCCGACTTAGAGGTCAAAATACTGTAAATATTTGAGATATGGCCGGTATGCTTATCGAAGGATCTACATAGATATTCCATTGAGGTGGAAGTGGTTAGATCATTTATACATTTGTGAGGTCATCAAAGAATGCACAATCTGAGAATAGTGGTAAATTTCCAAGCTAGAGAGTTGGTATTTTTCTAGTAGGATTTGTTTTTCAATAAGATACCCTTACGATCGCACATATCAGCAATACGTATCAAGCCCTTGTTTGTCCACCAGGTGAACACTTTGAGATTGAGACCTGGGGTGAAATCAGGATTTCAAGTCAAGGGAATGTGAGAGGATTTATGTGCGTATGGTTTTATTAATCTATCCCATATACTCAAATAAAAGGATAGTGTTGGGCACAATATAGTTGGTCTATCCCTGGTCTGTAGATGATGTGGCTTATTTATGTGACTAATTGGTTTGGTGGGGTGGAGAGATCATTCAATTTTCATCCATAAAGGTTGAGATATCAGGGAATGATAGTGAATTAGTTGTGATAGTTGAGCAGCATGAAAGTTATTGGCCAAGTCGGGCACTCCTAGACCACCTCTAAGCGTGGGTGTATGAAGAGTAGGCCTATTCACCCTGGGTCTCTTGTCCCCCCAAATACATTTCATTATCTTGTGCTGGAAGACACCATAGATTTCACACAAAGGAAGCAATACAAATAGAACAGGATACGTTTTCATACAAGTACATGGCACAGCAGGCACATATCAGGAATATGAAATGTTGGGTTTACATATTCTTTAAATCTTTGTCCCTGAATAGATCTTGCAGAAGTTGTTTTAGAAATGTTTGAAGTTGAAATTGAGTGGCACAAAATAGTATGTTGTTGCACCCCGAGCAATCTTCGAGGTCAGTGAGTTTAACTTTCAGCCAGGTGACTTCTGCCTCTTGCTCATTGTGTGCATCTACTAAATGGTTATGTTCTATGGAAAATTCTCTAGGTGATTGATTCTGTCTCCAAAGTCTTGGATAGTCACATTAAGTTTAGAGATCATTTTATTCTTATCTTGATAGGGGGAATTGTATCGGGAAAATACAATTTCTTTCACAGTCAGGTCTGATATAGACTGGCTGGTCACAGGGAAGTTTTCAATGGAGTGATGTGTGAGGGGGTTCTGTGCAGCCTGTGTATAGAGGCCTATCTCCTGTAAGGTGGTGCTGTCTACTTCACCCTTTTTTATTTCTGTTTAACAGCGCTATGTGTGGACAGAGTGCCAGATGGATATGCCTCACCCAATAGTGGTTGCTGTGTGTCATCAGGAGGTTGATGAGTCCTCAGTGTGCCTGCTGTTAGATGAGGCCGTTCAGCTTCATTCTTGTAGCATTGCGGTGCCACTGAACAGTAGTAATCTAAGCCAGGAAAGGGGTACAGAATCATGCAGCTCTATCTTGCCTCACTTCCCCTGTGCCAACAGTTCTTGACTGGTCAGTGGGAATGACGCACAGTGCCAGAACAAGGTCATTTAGAGCCTAAGAGGAACATGCCAAACTGTGCCCCCCAGATGTAAGAGCATTATGTGTCAGCAAAATACCCCCAATAAAAACACTGAGCACTAATCGCATGCTTACCCCCTAAGCATAAATTCCCCTTCCTCCCAGTAAATATCCTCCCTCCCCTCCTCTGTTAAAAAAAAAAATATCCTCCCTCCCTGCTGAAATTCCCCCTTCTTTGTCCCCCATTCCCCAAATCCCCCCAGCTCAGATGCCCCCCCCCCAAAAAATTCACCCCTCAAAGCACAAATCCTATACTCCTAAAATGTCCCCTCTTAGTACACATCTTCTCCCCTCACTTAAAATTTCCCACTCCCACTACAAATTTCCCCTCCTAGCACAAATTTTCTTCCCCTCCTATCCCCCCTCCAAACACAAATCCCCCTAAATCAATGTGCTTAGCAACCCCCCCAATTTAGAATTTAGAGCACTACTTACCCCCTGATGCCCCCCAAATACCCCCTTCCAACACAAATCCCTCACCATCTCCCAATCTCCTTATGGCACCCCTCCCCCTCCCCTCACAGTGCCAAGGGCAGCTGCCTCACCTGCCCCCCTTGTCCCGGCTCTGATGACGCCGCTGCCACACCTACATTCATTTGGTCCTGCACTGGGTTGTGACAAGAATGTACACTGGAAATAGAGAATGGGCAGTGGGACTTTATGTGAAGCACATTGCTGAATTGAATGAGCCAATCAATGTAAACATTATTACAGAAGGTATACATACACATACAAAATAGTAAACAGGTAAAATAATATTGTAATGTGCTAAAAGGTCTCAAATAGTAGAGTCTAAACAGTTCATGATATTAGCGAATATCTCAACATAATATACATTGTAATGGACCTTAGGTATGTAGACCTTTGCAATAGTTTGCAATAGTAGCATGATAACAATGATAGATTGATTCATTAAAATAGACTAAAATACAATACGGGTATTGAACATAGACACTGTGACGTAGCATCATAGGGAAGCTATACGCGTTTCGTGGTTTAAATACCACTCATCAGGAGCAGATGCGTAGTTTTAGGGGTATCTATAATAAAATAAAAATGGCAAGATAATATAATAGTAAAAGAAAAAATATAAAAACATATAAGAGAGAAAGGGGACCATAAAAGGTTCCAAACGTTCTCACCTATCTGTGGTATCTGAGGTATATATATATATATTTATTGCCTCATATAAAGTCAAAACCCTAGTTTTAGTTCTAGTTTCTTTTTCATACTATCGGGATGGAAGCACATTACTAAATTACTATATTTACTCCCAATACAATCTGTGACATACTGTTGCCAATATGCCTTTTCTTTTTTATAGGAACCAGTTCTGTTAGTTTGAGATAGGCTCTGTCTCGTTATCCCCGGAAGCTGCGACTCGCACCCTCCCGTATTGGGGGCGTGGTAGGCTTTTGTTGCAGGTCGACGCCACACCCATATGCTGAGCGGATGACGTCATCGTTGACGCCGACATGTTTGTCCATCTTGCGTATTCCATGAAGGAGGTTTTGGCGCCAAACGCCGAACACGTATTGTAGCTCAGGTCGGTGGCGCCGACTCCCCCTACTACGCTGCGTGACGTTGACGGTCACCCTTGTTGCACGGCTGGTACTTATACCACACTTGCACTATGCCTACAATTTAGTTTGCTTCACATGCAAGACACTACTGCAGGACCATGGAATATCTCCTCTTACATACCCTTGTAGGTATTTATGGTTTATCATCTTCACCACTCAGTTTCACATTGTCACCTTGGTTTAATTATATGTGCCCCCTATTTTAGTTTATTTTCCTTATTTACATAGTCTATATCTTTTTTAACTACACACTACCTTGGAAGTCTCTCTTCCAGTTCAGCAGCTGTGGAATTAGTACATTGTTTATTTATTGGTCTTTACAGATATTCCTGGGAATCTTTTATAATATAAACCATGCATACCACTAATTACACATATCACAGCTGAACACTGGATACCCCATTCTTATATCTACTACGTTTTGATGGTGCCATTGCCGTGCCTCGCGTGTTTCCTTCTCAGCTTCCGGGGATAGCGCTTTCTATAGTGCCTTCCACCATTGATACTATCAACAGTCATACCCAGATACTACAGATAGGTGAGAACGCTTGGAACCTTTTATGGTCCCTTTCTCTCTTATATGTTTTTATATTTTTTCTTTTACTATTATATTATCTTGGCATTTTTATTTTATTATAGAGACCCCTAAACTGCGCATCTGCTCCTGATGAGTGATATTTAAATTACGAAATGCGTAGAGATTCCCTATGATGCTACATCACAGTGTCTATGTTCAATACCTGTATTGTATTTTAGTTTATTTTAATAAATCAATCTATCATTGTTATCATGCTACTATTGCAAACTTGGTCTACATACCTAAGGTCCATTACAATGTATATTATGTTGAGATATTCGCTAATATCATGAACTGTTTAGACTCTACTATTTGAGACCTTTTAGCGCATTACTATATTATTTTACCTGTTTACTATTTTGTATGTGTATGTATACCTTCTGTAATAATAAACAATGTTTACGTTGATTGGCTCATTCAATTCAGCAATGTGCTTGACATAAAGTCCCACTGCCTATGCTCTGTTTCCAATGTATCCGGGATGGAGGTATATATTTATTGCCTCATATAAAGTCCCAACCCTAGTTTTAGTTTCTTTTTCAAGAATGTACACTGAGCTGTCTTTTACCCACCATGGAAGCATCATTTTATGGGCTAAGCCATTATTACTTTTATCAGTTTACTAGGACCCAGTGACTTTTGCAACCTCAGCCTCAAGCTGTTTCTGTATTCCATGTCATTTTAGTTAGAATAAACCGACAGGCTGCTTTCCCATTAGTATTATGACAGCTCTGAAAACCTCATACCTTCCTTTTCTGAATGTGCAGGTGACAAGCTGATGACATCTGCATTGTACAGATATATCTTCATTAACAACCTTCTGTATCAGCCTTTTTTTAACTAAAAATGAAAGAATATAAAATAAATACATTTATATCAGTAAAATAACACTGACAATTTCTATTCGATGACCTTATACTGTATTTACTATCTGTAATAATTAAATGTAAGAATTTCACTGTGTTTTCTTACAGTTCATTTAGGACAAAACAATGTAACACAAAACCCAGCAATCACATTAGAGAGTGAGAATCGGGCATTTGTCTTTTTGACAGCTTAAACTCTATATATAAGAGAAGAAAGGACCACCTGTTTCCTCTTACCTCTGCTCTGTGTCAAGATCTTTCTTAGTTTGTCAGAACTAATAGAATGGCTGGGGGAAGGCGGCTTTTTAGCATTATGATGGGAGGAAATGAAAAAAAAATTGAGATGACTTAGAAGGATTTTCTCTGCGGTATCAATCTCTTGTATATTCGAAAACCATTAATTGAATCCCTCTCCTATTCAGCACAAGCCCACCCAGTCTGACCACAGTGAACTGTTATTTGCAGTTTTATTGCTACCACCAATCAGTGGTGTAATTTAGGCTGCGTTTTAAATGTTCCTAGAAATTGTTTGCAGCAGCATTTCCAATATAGGCTGAGGCCACACTGGTAGAAATAGAGAAAAATATGTGTTTTTTTTTCAGTGCCAGTTCGATTTTTTTACCGCAAAGGAATGTATCAGCGTTTTTTTTCTTTTTTGCTCATGTGAGATAACTAGTTCACAGTTAAAGCTGAACTCTGGGCAAACAGCCATAGTCACGGCTCACAGCTCAAGTCTGCCAAAGGCCTTTGTATTTCATTCTGTCCACTCCTGAGATTTGCACAGCTCTACCACACAACGCACCCATCAAATAAAAATAAAAAACGAATCTAAATTGCCTGAATAGTTAGGCGAATCATGACATGCTGGGTCCTGATTATTCTTTCTTCTGGTTTGCAGAGTGAGAGGGTCTTCTAAGATAGCAAGGATAACTTGCCACAAATTTGTAGTAGTGTTGAATTGTAAGTCTGTTAACTTGCTGCACATTTTCACTGGAAAGTTGCACACTTGCAAAAAACTTGAAGCACAAGTTCTAGTGGACACTTTTCCAATTTGTAGCAAATTTGTGTGGCAAGTCTCTAGCAAGATCAAAGTTGCAGTGGCGTAGTGTGAGTTGTCAGCAGCTGGGGCAAGGCAGGTAAATTGCACCCCTAATCTGTGGACTTAACTATTCTCATCTCGCACCCAGAGGATGGCGCCATGCTCCCGCCACCACAGAACCTTACATGACATCAAGGGCAGCACACTCGGGACAGTACCCCTGTAAATTTTGCACCTGGGACCATAGCCCAGCTGCCCCCCCCCCCCCATGCTTCACCGCTGCCCAGGGACAGCAGGAAGCCTGGCCATGAGCAGGAAGACTGCTGTCACGTAAAAGAAAAAAAAAGAGCATAATTAACATTATCAAAGGAGTACTCTGGCCCTGAAGCATCAGATCCAAACCCCTTCACCAGCAGGAAAAGAAGTGGGCAGGAAGAGAGGTGGGTGTACACCAGCCACACTTCTTTCCCTATAAGCAGTGGCAGCACCTAGCCAGCTTTCATGTGCAGGAGGCGGGTCTGAGATCCTGAGACTGCATATATGGAAGGTTGTGGTGTGGAAGGCCTCAGCCTCTCTGTACCTCCTTCTCTCCTGGCGTCCTGGTTGCCAGGGGATCGGTGGCTGTGAGACACATGCGCAAACCGGGACCTTAGCTTCAGCAGCGGCCTTGTTTGCTTTTGGAGCGGCTTGGTGGGCGAGGGAATGGTGAGACTCTTTCCACTCCTCCCGCACATGCAGCACATTGTCCGCGGCCGGCCCTGCATCCCACACATCCACCTGTAGCCAGCCCTGCAATCCACACATCCACCTGTAGCCAGCCCTGCAATCCACACATCCACCCACGGCCAGCCCTGCAATTTGCAATCCACTCACGGCCGGCTCTGCATGTCACAGCCAACACTTGCTAAGACATGCAGCCCCGGTCCACCAGGCAAACACCCCGTGTGCCCTATGGCCAATCCAGGCCTGATGGTGGCTCACGTGAGGCAGAGGCGGGACTGGCGGAGCAGCCTTTGTGAATGAGCCACCCACAATCATGGACAGGCCAGCCCCGCTGCCGCACATGACCCCATTCACCATTCACATGACCCCAGGGTGCAAGCCGCACAGCCTGAGACTGAACATGGTGGTCGGAGCGCAGCACAACGGCGACACAGGAAATAGGAATTGGGACAGACGGAGCTGGAAGTGACACACACTAGCAGTGGGATTTTGTCCCCCTAAATTTTCCGCCTGGGGCCACAGCCTCCCTGCCTCTCCCCCACACGGTACACCACTGGCAGTGAGTATGCTGCAAGGGCTCTGCAAGTCTACAGCATGAAAATTCTGTCACCGTGGCCCCTGTGGTGGGATGACTATTGCACAATATAACTGAACCAGAACTTCCAGCCGATTTTCAGAACGTTTGCAAAGAAAGTTGATCTGGAGTCATGCAATGTGGACTTGCTGCAATTGTGCAACAAACTTGTAAAGCCTGGCAGGTCTAGTAACAGCTTAGCAAGTCATTTTTTAAACTTGCAGCACAATTGCTTGCTATCTGGGCTAGTTTAGGTGCCCATGTCACAATCTAGTGACATGGACACTTCCTATCCGTTATTCATTGACAGGGATCTATCGGGGTCTTGAAGACTCTAGCAGTGATGTGGTAACATCATGACGAGGAGCAGCCAGTAAATTGGTCAGTGGCAGGCCCAGATTGCAGCAATGAGACATCAATCTTCAGTTCTGGAAGAGGCTCTAGGGAGGGTCATGTGATAGTAGATGCAGGTGAGTAAAAAAGGGCTTTGAAATGGTTTTCTTTATGTTGTGGGTAGGTGAAAGTAGGTTAACAAAACTGTTGCAAAGAGTGCAGAAGGGTTTGCTCATTGGTTGGTGTCTATACAAAAATTAGGTAAAATCCACAACAGCTGGAGGGCCGTAGTTTGGAGATACCTACGTCTTGAGTAAAGTGTAATCAGACAGCTACTGCATATACACTATGAAGTAGCACCAACTATTTAACACTAGATGGTGCTGGAAAACCCTCTATTAGCTTGTCTACTGATACCATGTCATTACCCTCCAAGGTACTCTATTCAACAGATTTATAGCCCAAACTATAACATTTCGCAACCCTAGTCCGTGAGATTGTTTCTCAGCTTTGCTAAAGTCTAACATGATATGACAGTTGTGTGCATGGAAGCCTTGACACTAATACACTTACTGATAAATGTTTACATTTGGCTTCTGCCTGTGTTACCACAAATGGGGACATGAACTACCAACTTCAACTTGTCCACACTTTGGGGAATCATCACCATAAATACTGCAACTGAAAAATTACTAACAAATGTGGAAATAAATAAACAGCTAATGACAAATACACTTACATTTAATTTATTAACATACACAGATAAAATCCACTTCATTCTGGCCATCTTGATTGGCTGTCTTGCTACTGTGAATGTGGATGGAAATTAATCCACCCTGGCATCATGACCAGGTGCAAAGTGTGTTGAACCTTCTGGAGGCCAAGCATTTGCTACACATGATGTACAAATATCTAATTCGAGTTGCAGTAAACCTTTCTAATGAACACAGCCTCCTACAGATTAAATATCAGGGTTCATGTTAGAAAATGTGCTGCAATAAAAAGATTTATTGTAGAGATTTCGTGCACATCTGAAGATATGCTGAGGATGCCATATTTCATACAATCATATAAGGCCCGTTTCACACAAAGGGTCTGATCAGGTCCGCCTATCACTTATTTACTCCTATGGGCTGGCGGGTGTAAACATGTGTCCTACCTCTGATCAATCCATTCCGTTAAAAAAAAACAGAAGTGTTTACTGTATGGAAGACCTCATGTATGAACTTAGGGACCAAACCTCCACCTCCAATAAAATATGGGCCTGCTGGTTCGCCTTTAAGTTCTCCACTACCTTTGAGGAAATTATGTCTAACCCTGATTGAAAATATGCAATACATCATAGATGTTCAATGGTAAAGCTAATGTTACATAAATGTGAGGCAACTTCTCCTCCCTTCCAAATACCTTAAGTCTTAACCCCTACCCCATCCCCATCTACCCCTTTTTCCCTCTCTTCTCCCCCACTTCTTCTATCGCAACATCTCTTGTTTTGTTAATGGTATGTAAGAATGCAACTTTGGACTAGTTAAAGGTTCATGCTATGTACATCTGTTCATATTACTAGATATATTATACTGTGGAATACATGTTCCATTGGTGTATTGTTACTGATATTCTTTTTCAATAAAAATGTATTAAATACAAAACCAAAAAAAATGAGGGGATCCGTCCTCCATCTAGGTGGATTGGATCGGATCAGAGGGCAATCAGGTGTAAATGGAGAGTGGATTCCTGGCTGCCTATAAAGCAAAGTGGGTTCTGTCCGTCTTTGAGTGGACATTGAGTGGACATGAATATGTCATCCATCCGCTCTGCTCCAATCAGCAAGGGGAGGAGCGAGCAGATCACCTGCTGATGAAAACGGAGTCTGCTCCATATCAAAGGGGCCTTATTCTTCATATCTCACATCCAAATGGCTGCTGGAGATGCAGAAATTCACTGTAGTTGCCTGAAAAGATAAAAAAAAGGATTTGCCCATGGTACTTTTTGTGAGTAGTGCTAAATAAAATGATACATCAGGTATAAAAAATTACAAAATGTATTTCATAAAAAAAACATGTACAGTACAAACATTTCATCATACAAAATAGATCACCAGTATATATTCAAAGTGCTGAAATAATTGTTTAGACATTGAATTGATAGTTGAATGATCTCTTTCATGGGGCAACACCCACTTCATCAGGAGACAGCTAAGGTTGGTTTTTAGTAAATATCTGTGAAAAAACCATGTCATAATAAGAGCAACCAATTAGACAATTTGAACCTTTAAAGTAGAACAGGAAATATTGTTTCATTTAAATTTCAAAGGGTATATTAGTTTGAATTGAAAAAGTCCAATGATGTGCCTTAGATATACTCACAATAAAGTAGGTACTCTCTGAAAAAAAGACCACAAAAATATAAGCCAATACATGGAATCAAATGACTCCTGGATCCTTGCGCTGTGGGACGACCACCACAGCAGAGGTTCCAACTGGGAGCTGAGGGTGGTGAATGGACCTACACAAAGGGTAGAAGATTGCAAGGCTGGGAGGGGATGGGAAAGGCGAGGTGAAAAAATGGGGGAGGGAAAAATGAGTGCCAAAAGTTTTGAGAAAAGTATCTCAAAATATTCTAAAGATAAATATATATTAGAAATGGACACTGCTATGGTAAAGCAGTAAAGTGTGTAGGTGTACTAGGAACAGTGCCCATAAATAAATAAATGAAAGTGTGAGTGCAGTACATGCGGTCAGTGATTGTCTCTTCTGAGTACTGCTAAACCATCTTACAGTCTAAACTAACACAGAGAGGCGCTCACTCGCCACCTCTACCAATTAGAAAACGTCTTCATTTTCTCAGTGAATACAAGGCGTTCTCTCATTGGACAAGAGGGGGAGAATGACATCATGATCTCCACCTCGTGCAATTAATCGACACCTTGTGGTCATTGAAAATATACAAGACATTCTCTGAATGGTGCCAGTGCCAAGCAAGCAACCCCCTGTGTTCAGCGAGCAAACCACTCGAGCAGCACCTGTAAAGAGACCAGTGCTGACTGTATGTAGCACAGACTCCTGCAGGGAATTCTACATACCCAGCAACCCCCTGGATGTCAGATTTAAAGAATTAGATGTAACCAAGCTGGACCAATGCAAGATAAAAAACATAATTCCTTGTGCTATGCTTTAAATAAAGGTACAGCTGTCCTTTAGAAAATGGTCTAGGTAACACTAAGGGGCTGGCTTCAAGCCTTGTGCATTCACATTTAGGCCTGGTTCACACTAATGTGACAATTGCTCTGACTTTGGAGCACTTGTCGCATCAGAAGTCGGACCCCATTCTGTGCAATGGAACATTCTAATCGTTGCGACTTGAGTCACTTAGAAAAAGGTCCCTGCACTACTTTTAGTACAACTTGCATTGACTGATGTGAAAAGAAGTTGCATGCCAGTCAACCCAAAGTCACGCTGGGGTCCCACTTAGAAATCGCGGGCAGTGTGAACCCGGCCTTAAAGTGGTTGTAAACTCTTATATATACCCAGTGAAGTGACTGGGTGAGGAGAGCTCTGAGTGCTGATTGGAGGGATGGGACCCCCCCCCACCCCTTCCCCTTCACAGCACACAAGAACAGAACTGAGGCTGCCTCCCCTGTCACCTTTTTTTCTCCTGTCGAAAGTAGTTCATGCCGATAACAGAAGAACGAATCAGCAGACAGATATGACACTTGGCCTGGGTTTACACTAGATGCGGTGCGAATTCACAGCTGCAGATTCAGCATTGCATCTAAATCGCATCCCATCAATGTGAACCAATTGCAGAGTGTATGTTAAGTTAAGAACACCCTGCAATCAGTTTGCAAAACGCAACGCAATTTTCAGAATCGGATTACATGGGTGTGAACACCCAATGCGATCCGATTCTGGTGCAGACAAAAAGAAGGGTCTTGCAACAGTTTGGTGCGAATGCAGTCTGATTTGAGCCATACAAATCTATGGATCAAATCACACCCCAGAGACACTGCATGTAATTTGCACAGGAATGTGCTGCAATTCCTATGCAAATTACATGCAGTGTCTCTCATCGCAGCAGTGTGAACCCAGGCTTAGGGGTTGATTTACTAAAACTGAAGAGTGCAAAATCTGGTTCAGCTGTACAAGGTAGCCAATCAGCTTCTAACTTCAAGGATAAGTTCACCTTTCATAACATGTTACATGTTGCACCCATATTCGGGGTGTAACATGTTATGAATGCACCACCCCCGCACCTCCCTGATCACTACTGTGCCAGCTAGCGGGGATCTTCTCCCTGCTGCTGTCAAAATGTAAAAAAAACACGGGTCGTGTGTGGCTCCACCCAGTCGCGTCACTCATTCACAGCGCTCTGTGAAAGGAAAATGACAAGGCCTTTGCGGCTGTCGGCTTGTCGTTTTTAACCGTTGGCCGACCAGCCGCCGCAGTTGTACTGCGGCAACATGGCTCGGCTGCACAAATTTGCCGTCATGTTACATCGCTTCTATTTGTGACCACTAGGGGCTGCCCGCTGCTCGCCCCCTGGAGCCGATGCAAGTGCCGATCTATCTCTTCCCCTATCTAGTCCCATCCCCCTTCAGTTAGAACACACACTAGGGAACACAGTTAACCCCTTGATCACCCCCTAGTGTTAACCCCTTCACTGCCAGTGACATTTTTACAGTAATCAATGCATTTTTATAACACTGATCAATGTGTAAATGCGAATGGTCCCAAAAACGCGTCAAAATTGTCCGATGTGTCCGCCATAATGTCGCAGTCACTATAAAAATCGCCGATCGCTGCCATTACTAGTAAAAAAAATAATAATAAAAATGCTATAAATCTATCCCCTATTTTGTAGACGCTATAACTTTTGCACAAACCAATCAATATACGCTTATTGCGATTTTTATTACCAAAAATATGTAGAAGAATACATATTGGCCTAAACTGAGAAAAAAATTAGCTTTTTTCAAAAACAAATGGGGATATTTATTATAGCAAAAAGTACAAAATATTGTATTTTTTTCAAAATTGTTGCTATTTTTTTTTTGTTTATAGCGCAAAAAATAAAAACCTCAGAGTTGATCATATACCACTAAAAGAAAGCTCTATTGTGGGAAAAAAGGACGTCAATTTTGTTTGGGTACAGCGTTGCACGACCGCGCAATTGTCAGTTAAAGCGACACAGTGCCGAATCGCAAAAAAAAAAAAATGCTCTGGTCATTCAGCAGCCAAATATTCCGGGGCTGAAGTGGTTAATGAACTGCCACATTTCTGTGAGCGCTGTGTTAGTTCTGTCAGCATGTATCGGATTCCTCGTAGGAAGGTACAAGCAAGCCGATACACTGACAGATCTGCAGGAGACCTGCATGGCATCAGTGATCTGCTGATCGCTTGTGCAATGCTTTAGAGGCTCCAAAAAAATAATAATAAATGCACATTTTTTTTACCTGCGAAAAAATGTCCATTTATTATTTTTTGTAAAAAGGCGAACTGATCCCTTCAGCTCGTTCAATTAAGCTTTGACAGTAATGCCTGGTTCACACCTATGCATTTTTTAGTAGTTTTCAGTTTTGCAGAAACACAGTACAGTCCATTTAACATGGTTTCCTATGGATGTAGTTCACATCTGTGCATTTTATGTAAAGGGCCAGGGACTTTTTTTTCTGGTTTTTGGTTCCATAGACTTCAATGGATCAAAAAATGTGTATTAAAAAACACAAAATGCACCTACAATATGCAAATTGAAACCTGCATAAGGGTAAACCAGGCCTAAAACCTAGAAGCTAATTGGTTTCTAAGCAGAGCTTCACCAGGTTTTGCACTTTCCAGTTTTAGTAAATCAACCCCTTAGTGCTTTTAATTGAGACAAGTACACACTATAGAGGGATACAGTATGCTTTGTTCATATTTCATGTCTGAGGTTTACAACCACCTTAATTTCCCTGTTTTTTCGATTTTTAGTATGTGGCTGGTAGTGATCAGAAGGTTACCTCTGTGTGGTCTGGAACCAAGCTCAGGAAACCCATAAAAAGTGTCAGCTTTTAGTACATTCAAAATACGTTTGGTATATTTTAAAATATTCCAAATAAATACAGAGAAATAGGGAAATGGAACATTTAAAAAATAGGTTATTTGGCAAACGTATGAATCATTTTTTTTTCGCCAAAGAAATGTGTGCTTTGTAAGATGTTTGACAGCAGAGAAGTGTAGGGAAAGCTTAATGGATAGTACACTTCCAGCTATAAGATGCTACGTAGGAGGAGCACCCATAGACAGAAGGTAACATTCAGAATTGTACATATATCTAGCCGAGGAATGGAGACATCTTCTTCATTTTGTTTCCATAGGAATGATTGCTCTGCTGAAGCTATAATAGAACTATGTTACTTGGTTATTTTCAATACAACGGCACTCGGGACGTACAGAGCCTGCATTGAGTATAACATATGAGATGTCATTGATGGATGGAGTTTTTACTCTTTCTGTGGACTTTGATGAGACAAATTGAAATGTATTCTGCCCTAACATTTAACTTACCATCTGCTTGACTGGAGATATAGGCCAAGAGCCGTTAGGCATGTGCTCATAGAAATTAGACACATAATCAGCGATACAGAGTGTGTCAGCTGTTTATTTCTGTTAGCATCATGTGTACACTGCTACTCCATCTGTGATACAGGCAATGCATGATTCACTATCTTCATATATATTTATATTATATCCCGCCATATGCTTCTAGATTGTAAGCTCTAATGAGCAGGGCCCTCTGATCCCTCCTGTATTGATTTGTATTGTAACTGTACTGTCTGCCACCATGTTGTAAAGCGCTGTGCAAACTGTTGGGGCTATATAAATCCTGTATAATAATAATAATATGCAGGCCATCACTGCTGTACCACACTAATCACAGCTGCATTCTGAAGAAATATTAAAGTGGTTGTGAACCCTTTACAACCACCTTAACCTACAGGTAAGCCTAGATTAAGGCTTACCTGTAGGTGCTTGAAATATCTCCCAGACCTGCACGGTCTAGGAGATATTTGCAAATCGCCTTAAGGCGATTTCTTCTGCGCATGAGCCGGAGTTAGAAAGGGCACTCTGTGCCGTTTCTAGCTCGGGTCATGCCGTTAAAGGCGGCTCCCGTGCGCCAGTCACAGAGCCGGAGTTCGTGGCCCCAGAAGGAGGAGGGGTGAAGAATGGACGCTCGCTACTAGCAAGGAAGACGGGACATTGTGGGCTTCTCCTGCAGGTAAGTGTCACATAATGGGCTACTATGTGATGCATAGTAGCCCATTATGCTTTACCTTTACAGGGAAACAAAGTGGAAGTAACACCCATCAGGGTTTACTTCCTCTTTAACAGTCCCTTACAGCAATATATAATATGATATATAATTTATACAGCATGTGAATCTGTCGTATTTTGGGATGGATTATGGATGGATTACTCATTACTCAGAGATGCTGAAGAGACCACTTTTCTGGATGGCATGGTGGGCAATCATGTGACTGAGGGCATTGACATTCACTGATATAATTTCCTATGCCATTTGATCATAGGCCTTGCAGCACTAGAGTCCTCTGTTCAAATCCCAATCAGGACACTACCTGACACCACCCCCCCCCCCCCCCCCTTTTCAAAGACATGCTAGTAGGTTAAATTAATAACCCTTCATCTAAATATGAATGTTACATGCAATATACAAAATATCAACTCATATATACAGTTCAGTGTAAAAGGAATATAAATAAATAAAAGTGAATATATTTCATGCAAAAAGAAGTTCAATCAAGTGCAATACAAGTGTATCTTTAAAAACGTGAGTTCCAAAGACATGCTAGTAGGTTAAATCAATAACCCTCCATCCAAATATGAATGTTACGTGCAATATACAAAATATCAACTCATATATACAGTTCAGTGTAAACGGAATATAAATAAATAAATGTGAATATATTTCATGCAAAAAAAAAAAGTGCAATACAAGTGTATCTTTAAAAACGTGAGTTCCTCAACAAATCACATCCATTGATAACTCCTTAATCTGATTGCTTCATACGATGGTGCACCAAAATTGAAAACCAGTGTGCCACCACTTTCGTGCTCCCCCCAGTGATATTATCCTCACCTCAGGGTGTGTGACCTAACAATTAAGTTTCGTCAGACATCGCTGGCGAGCCTCTCCCGGGCTCAATCAAATTGATGGGATCTCCAGGCTTCTAAGCTGATCCTTAGATCAGTTTCCCTGGTACATGTGGATGAAAACAAGCTCCAATAGTGCTTATACCATTTAAAAAAATACTTTATTTGTAAAAGCAGGTAAGGTACTCACATATTCCTGGTGCTTCCAGTGGACCAGGCTACATCAAACAATCGGTGTGTAATATCCCCAAATAGCCGCACAGTCGATAACTGCCCGTAAACTCCTCGCTCCTCGTGAAGATATGGGCGCCTACACCATCTTCGCCCCTTCCCTATGCGTGTCGACACAAGGACCACGTGTCTTCCTCAGGAAAATTTCTATTGGACGATAGGCTTAATCACTTAGCTAGTGATCCTGGCCATGGACCCAGATGGTCCTGTGACCCAGAATCAGAAGACGCCTGGTTGACTTCACTCCAGGCTCTGGAAGGATCCAGGGCTGGTGCAAGGATTTTTGACACCCTAGGCGAAACCTCATTTTGCGGCCCCCCTTGGCTCCACTCCTGACTCCACACCCTTTTCCCTGCCCATGTACACCCCACCTTTTTAATCAAGCGCCCATCAAATGCAGCCTCACCAGCGCCCATCAATGCAGCCTCATCAGTGCCCATCAATGCAGCCTCACCAGCGCCCATTAAATGCAGCCTACCAGCGCCCATCAATGCAGCCTACCAGCGCCCATCAATGCAGCCTCACCAGCACCCATCAAATCCTGCCTCACCAGCACCCATCAAATGCAGCCTACCAGCGCCCATCAATGCAGCCTACCAGTGCCCATCAATGAATGTTTGCTTTCTTCCATTTATTCGGGAGTCGGGCCACAGACACAGTCCTCCGCCGCCGCTGTGCCTCTGACACTATGTGCGTACGGAGCGCCGGCTGCCTACTGATGCTGAGACTTAGTTGCTTGCTGCAGAGAGAAGAGAGTAGATACACCAGTGGCTGGGCGACCTAGGCAGCAGGGTGCCCTAGGTGGCTGCCTAGTTTGCCTAGTGGTAGCACCGGCCCTGGAAGGATCCCGACCATATTGTTGGGATACACCCAGATGCCTGATCAGCAGCTGGCTCAGCCTCTCAGTGCATGGCTTAGAGCCGGATCCAGCTGCTCCCATCCTCAGCCCTGCATTCCAGTGAGAACCGACCAAGACAGTGATAGCTGACTAAGAACTGAGCGATCAGTGGTTTAGTGATTACTTTGTTTTTGATCTTGAAACTGGCTGGGGACAACTGCAGCATTAGACCAATGATGCAGCATGGAGTAGAGTATTTTTTTTTTTTTTATTAACTCCAATCTTCTTTAAGCTGGGATTGGTTGGTCTGATTTCTTGCAGGCATATAGAGATGCTAGCTTTAGATGATATCTAGAATGTTGATCAATGCAGACAAATACTTGTGATATGTAAATCCCAACTCCAGCCAATTTTCTTGGGACATAGTGGGGAAAGGATGTTATGTCATGTTTTATTGTGTCCTGTGACCCCAATATAGAGAATTTCTCTTACATCTTGCCAATACAGAAAATTATGAATTCCCTCTAGTGAGGGAAAGCATTAGAGCCTTTGTGGGGTCATTAATATTGTTTGCTCCTTCCTGTCCCAGTTGCAACCTATCCCCTTATTTCTTTTTTGGCTGTCACAGGGACAGGAAGTTACGTGGAATTTCCCTAACAGTTTTGCCTGGAGTTGGGCTTTAAATATCCAGTATTTAGTCAATGTTATCCTAAGTAGTAACTATAGCATGTATTTTGTTGTAAATTAGAGTCACATAGGGACTGGGAAACAAAAATTTTGTAAATTGTAATTAGAATTTTCTTTCTATTGCAGAACAGGAACAATTGACAATTACACTTTCTGAATACTCTTGGATAAGTGATGTTATGTCCCTGATTTTGTATTGAATGCTGATTGTTTCCTTTGTGACAGAGAAGCAATAATTACACTGTTGCTTTATGTTGTTGATATCTCTACAATTATTTCCGGACTGAAAGTTCAACTGCAAGTAACGAATGGAGATGGATATTTTATAGCACTTCCATAAAGATAAAATAAAGTTAGGATGATTTTGTTATTATTGTCATAATCTCCTTTAGATTATATTGTCTACAGTTTTATGAAGAGTACAGCAAGGTTTTTCACTGTTATTTACATCACTTGGCAGACAAAAAGGTTGGTTAAGACCAGTGTTTCTCAACTGGGGTGCCATCCAGGTTTCCCTGGGGTGCTGCAAGCATTAGACAGAGATTGCCCTGCATCAGCGCCATGAGTTGCCATGGTGTGGTCAAGCCACACCATAATAACCAATAGTGATGTAGGGTAGAGCTGCACGATTAATCGTTAAAAGATCGCAATCTCGATTCGATCCCCCTCACGATCTTAATGATCCTAATGGTTAATGATTAAGCACTAGATGTATGTGTAAAACGTGTCTACGTGACCACAGTTTGCTGTCTTTGGTGTTATCTTTGTGAAACAAAATAAAAGGCAATCAGAAGTTCTGGATGTTTAGCCATTTCTTTCTTTTTTCCAAGTCTCCCATGGAGGCGGGCCGGGGCTAGCACTCTGCAAGATACTCCAATCAGCCTTATCTTTATACACCTGGATCAGCGGTTCTTTTTCTTGTATCCCCACACGATCTTAATCCGGCATTTCCACGATTCAGGTAAAAAGTGCAGAGCAGCTCCTCTGCTCACAGCTGTAAAACAAAAAGCAGCCGTAAATGTTTATTAACAACATTGCTCAGCAGAGACAGATAAAAAGAAACATTGTATCTTTTTGTTTATTCATTTACAGATCAAAGGGTTGAACTTCGGTCTGCAAATGAAGTCAGTTTAAAGCAACCTTATCAAGTAAAAAAAAAAAAAAAAATATATATATATATATATATATATATATATATATATATTTTTTTTTTTTAAATAGTTTCTCTGTTTAACCCCTTATTAACCCTTAATTTACTATAATCAGCCATATTAACTCCTTCTTCTTCTCCATTTAATTATGATTTTCCTGATAATTTTTTTTATTTACTTCTATTTATAAACTATTAATAATTAAAACTTTTTTGTTTGCTTTGTTATTTAATAATATTTTTAATAATATTTTTACACCCTTAACATATATTTACACGTTTTACATTGAAAAAAAGCGCAAAATATTTCTTTAAATTTGTAAAAAAATGATCACAGACAGTAATTGTCACAAGTGCACTAATACGGCTACAATCACCTCAAGCATTTCATTTGTAAAATAACTTTTCAATGCTTTGTCCCATTGCTGACAGCTGAAGTGTAATCAAAAATGTTGCGGTAGGTATCAGTAATTGGTATCAGCGAGTACTAAAAAAAAAAAAAAAAAGACCCTAATATAACTTAATAGTATTTTTTTAATTCATTTACACATTACATTATTTTCATTACATTTCTTTAAATTTGATTGAAGCAAATAATATTATGTCTTAATTGATTGCCAACTTGTTTGATAACCTAATGTTCAGGGGTTGTAAATCTTCAAAATAAAAATGTTCTTCAGAATCGTGATCTTTATTCTGAGCCAAAAAATTGGGATTCTCATTTTATCCAGAATCGTGCAGCTCTACTGTAGGGCCAGAACACATGTGTCATTTGTTTAGTTTAGTTCTGCTTTAATCCAGGCAATTAAATGCTACTTAGGAACCACATAGTAGTAGTGAATCTGTAATTAACACTTTGAAGATTTTTTTTTCAAATTATTTATTTATAGGAGACAATGAGGTCACAAATACAGCAGTAGAGGTTGGCAAATGAATGATACATCAGGTTCGCCAAACACATGCTCAGGCTGATCTTTCTCATATCCAGCCTATAAAGTCAACTTTTATTTATTTTAAATTACTGGAAATGGCAATTATACAATCCAAATGGATCAAACGCTGTTGGATCATAAGAGAACAGCAATACAATTGTATATTTATCTCTTCATTCTCCTGGGATCTGTGTTTTTTTTAATAACTTTATAACAGGAAGAGTACTGTACCTAAAGGGGAGAGGAGTAGGCTGAATCGGGATATAAGGGTATTAACTAAGAGGGATCCCACCCCAAAGGTTCTCTATACCAGATATACCATGTGTAAAACATGCAGACAGACTGTCGACAGTGAGAGCTTGTTGTTTTTAATATGAAATGTTAATTTAAAGTGCAGTAAATCATTAGCAAAACAAGGACATAGACAAGAAAAACATCAAACTAATGAACTGTCATCCAAGATAAATGTTGCTAATGGCTTTAAACCTGCAGAGACTCCGCAGCAAAAGCAACATGGAATTGACAGCACAGGAAGGTGTGGTGTATTCCTGGCCATATTAAACCTTCTCAAATAATTCTGTGGAATGTAGATGTGCTAAAAAGTACTTCAAGAAGCCAATTAACAATATCATAACACAGCATAATCTTTTTTCCAAAAAAGAGGGCGTGAGACACGCCGCTTAAAGCGTTACTTCCAGTAAAACGAATTTCACAATAATAATTTAGAAAATGTGCAATTCATTTGTCAATGTAAAAAAGGTATATGGTGGTGCAATATGCAAAACGGGCTTAGAGAACCTGTTTGGTTTTCACTAGCTTTAGAGGCACAGCTTAGGTTTGCCAAGCCTAAAATTACTCATAGACTATAAGAAATAAGTGAAATGGTGTAAGAATCTGCCATTGGATGCACTTTGTTTACAGGTCATGGGAATTTAGTTGCTTTTCCGCTCCTGCTGAGCATTGGAGGTTTAATTCTGCTAGATCTGTAGCATAGCTCCCAACTGTCTCTGGTTTCGAGGGACTGTCCCTGATTTAGAGCAAGGTCCTTCTGTCCCTCATTCCTCCTCATTTGTCCCTCCTTTTGGTCTAATCTATATATAGATGTATGTGTAGGGCCGGTACTCCTGATGAGTACACGCTATGTCTTTAAATTTCGTTTTTGCCCAAAACTGTAGTTGAGTTTTGGGGTTAATTGCTCTAAATTATGATTTTGCATCAGTTTGGCTGGGCTGTATTGAGGTTCTGCCTGTCTATAGGTGGGGCTTGCACCTATGAGAGGCCTTAGAACGCAGTCTGGTTGGACGCATTGGGTACCAATCTCTTCTCGGAGCCAGTCAGTGGGCGCGTTTGTCTCGCTGTGTATTCCGGGAGAGGGTACTTAAGGTGCTGAAGTCACGTGGTTCGGGGTTCCGGTCCAGAAGTTGTTGCTGACTCCATGGTCCTGGTCCCCCTGACCAGCCCCCAGATGCCCTCATGGCCTGAGGTGTGGATCCATCCGTTTCCGAGCCTCGGAACTGGCTAGTTCGAGGCGCAGCAACTGAAGGAGGATTCTAAGGTGTTCCGGTGCCATCTCGGGTTTGGAGAGGTCCAGCAACTCTACATGCAACCAGGGGAGGACTCTTCAGAAGAGAGCCACACACGAGGCTGGCTGCTCAGTAAGAGCCTGGAAGCTGAGCTGCCATGGACATTGATTGAATCAACAATTTTTTATGGTATCGCTGGACCGGCTGAAAGATTCTGGTACAGTAAGAAAAGTTCCTACCTTTACCTTCCGATTACAACTACATTTATAAGGAGGTTGTGACTTTAAATGAAGCGGTTGAAATGCGGAGGTAGGAGTAAAAGTATTTTATTCATAACGAACGTAAATAAAGAAATAATTTCATATATATATACACACATAATTAGCACAAGATATAGGCATGATGAACCAAGTTTGTTCAACTGTTTTATGCAAAATAAAAATCCTAAAAAGGAATTCAGGTGTCGGTCTCTACAGTTACTGGGTCATCAACCCTGGGAACCCCTAGACAAGGACAACGAGTATGAGCTGGAGGAGGTAATCGATAAGCCCAAAAAAATTCAGCTGCTCCTTCGGGGTTCAGTGCTACATATATAAATTGCACTTTTTATCTATCAAAAAGTGTTTTCCAGTGCTAAACCTTTCATCTGATTTTTAAATTGCTGCGCCTGTAAATTCCAAAAGCCAATATAAAGGAATAGTAGTGGTAAAAAAAAGCACTTGTGGGTTTAACCAATGTTGTTTTTTGTACATTCTCCTTTAAGAGAATGTACTTACCTCCTCCGTGGCAAGAGGTGTGTCCTATGCCTGCATACTTTTGCTGATAGGTGTCCCCTCATTCCCATCTCAAAAAGTTGGGAGGTATGCTGTAGGTTAACCACCATGTGCATTACAGCATGGTTTTACTACAAACTCACTTCTTCCAAACATTCCTCAGCACTGCGGGCATGGTTGTGCTGCAAGCTTCACACCTGGTTTCAGCCAACAGGCTTTAACCACTTTACGACCAGCGCACGACGATGTACGTCCCTTTTTTGAAGAGGGATATCTCGGCAACGGCAGCAGCTGCTGCCACAACCAAGATATCCATCTCGTCAGGCGCCGGTCGTGTTTACGATAATGGTGGTCTCCGCGGCGGATTCGCCGCGAGATCACCGTTATCGGAGGTGGGAGAGGCCCTCCGCCACTTACCGGAGCCGTCGGTAGCGGGGGAGGCAATCGGATTCTATCACTTCCTTGGTATGGAGACGAGTGAGGCTAAGATGGCCCCCACCCGTCTCTATACCATAGCAGGGTGGAAGCGACGTCAAAACGTCACTTCCGCCCATACCGCTTAAAGGAACATTTTTCTGTTGTCATTTTTTCAAATGACAATTTTTTTTAATTTTTTTTTGCATTTTAGTCCAAATATGAGATCTGAGCACTTTTTGACCCCAGATCTCATATTTAAGGAGGACCTGTCATGCTTTTCTATTACAAGGGATGTTTACATTCCGTTGTAATAGGAATAAAAGTAACCCAATTTTTTTCGTCCCGACGAGCTTGCGTGCAGAAGCGAATGCATACGTGAGTAGCACCCGCATATGAAAATGGTGGTCAAACCACACATGTGATGTATCACCGCGATCGGTAGAGCGAGAGCAATAATTCTAGCCCTAGACCTCCTCTGTAACGCAAAACATGCAACCTGTAGAATTTTTTAAACGTCGCCTATGGAGATTTTTGAGGGTAAAAGTTTGACGCCATTCCACGAGCGTGCGCAATTTTGAAGCGTGACATGTTGGGTATCAATTTACTCGGCATAATATTATCTTTCACGATATATAAAAAATTTGGACTAAATTTACTGTTATCTTATTTTTTTATTCAAAAAAGTGATTTTTTTTTTTCCAAAAAAAGTGCGCTTGTAAGACCGCTGGGCAAATACGGTGTAAAAAAAAAGTATTGCAACGACTGCCATTTTATTCTCTAGGGTGTTAGAAAAAAAACATATATAATGTTTGGGGGGTTTCTAAGTAATTTTCTAGCAATAAAACCTGTTTTAAACATGTAAAATCCAAAACAAGGCTGGTCTTAAAGTGGTTAAAGTGAGGTGAGTAAATTTTACAGAATCATGCAGCTCTATCTTGCCTCACTTCCCCGGTGCCAACAACTTCTCTTTTGCTTGTTTTGGGTGCTAGTTTTTCTGAGTTCTTGACTGGTCAGTGGGAATGACGCACAGTGCCAGAGCAAGGTAATTTAGAGCCCAAGGGGAACATGCCAAACTTTGCCCCCCCTCCCCCCCCCCCCCAGATGTATGAGCATTATGTGTCAGCAAAATACCCCCAATAAAAACACTGAGCACTAATCGCATGCTTACCCCTTCCCCCTTCTCCCAGTAAATATCCTCCCCTCCTCTGTTACAAAAAAAAATATCCTCCCTCCCTGCTGAAATTCCCCCCTTCTTTGTCCCCCATTCCCCAAATCCCCCCAGCTCAGATGCCCCCCCCAAAAAAAATTCACCCCTCAAAGCACAAATCCTCTACCCCTAAAATGTCCCCTCCTAGCACAAATTTTCTTCCCCTCCCGTCCCACCTCCAAACACAAATCCCCCCCTAAATCAATGTGCTTAGCAACCCTCCCAAATTTAGAATTTAGAGCAATACTTACCCCCTGCTGCCCCCCAAATACCCCCTTCCAACACAAATCCCCCACCATCTCCCAATCTCCATATGGCACCCCCTCCCCCCCACCTCACAGTAAGGTCCATTACAATGTATATTATGTAATATTTTTTATGCTCTTATACTTTTGTGCTTCAAATAAAGTCCCACTGCCCATTCTCTGTTTTCAATGTATCGGGGATGGAGGTATATATATATTTATTGCCTCATATAAAGTCCCAACCCTAGTTTTAGTTCTAGTTTCTTTTTCAAGAATGTATACTGAGCTGTCTTTTACCCACCATGGAAGCATCATTTTATGGGCTAAGCCATTATTACTTTTATCAGTTTACTAGGACCCAGTGACTTTTTGCAATCTCAGCCTCAAGCTGTTTCTGTATTCCATGTCATTTTAGTTAGAATAAACCGACAGGCTGCTTTCCCATTAGTATTATGACAGCTCTGAAAACCTCATACCTTCCTTTTCTGAATGTGCAGGTGACAAGCTGATGACATCTGCATTGTACAGATATATCTTCATTAACAACCTTCTATATCAGCCTTTTTTAACTAAAAATGAAAGAATATAAAATAAATAAATTTATATCGGTAAAATAACACTGGCAATTGCTATTCGATGACCTTATACTGTATTTACTATCTGTAATAATTAAATGTAAGAATTTCACTGTGTTTTCTTATTTAGTTCATTTAGGACAAAACAATGTAACACAAAACCCAGCAATCACATTAGAGAGTGAGAATCGGGCATTTGTCTTTTTGACAGCTTAAACTCTATATATAAGAGAAGAAAGGACCACCTGTTTCCTCTTACCTCTGCTCTGTGTCAAGATCTTTCTTAGTTTGTCAGAACTAATAGAATGGCTGGGGGAAGGCGGCTTTTTAGCATTATGATGGGAGGAAATGAAAAAAAAATTGAGATGACTTAGAAGGATTTTCTCTGCGGTATTAATCTCTTGTATATTCGAAAACCATTAATTGAATCCCTCTCCTATTTAGCACAAGCCCACCCAGTCTGACCACAGTGAACTGTTATTTGCAGTTTTATTGCTACCACCAATCAGTGGTGTAATTTAGGCTGCGTTTTAAATGTTCCTAGAAATTGTTTGCAGCAGCATTTCCAATATAGGCTGAGGCCACACTGGTAGAAATAGAAAAAAAGTTGTGTTTTTTTTCAGTGCCAGTTCGATTTTTCTACCGCAAAGGAATGTATCAGCGTTTATTTTTATTTTTTGCTCATGTGAGATAACTAGTTCACAGTTAAAGCTGAACTCTGGGCAAACAGCCATAGTCACAGCTCAAGTCTGCCAAAGGCCTTTGTATTTCTTTCTGTCCACTCCTGAGATTTACACAGCTCTACCACACAACGCTCCCATCAAATAAAAATAAAAAACAAATCTAAATTGCCTGAATAGTTAGGCGAATCATGACATGCTGGGTCCTGATTATTCTTTCTTCTGGTTTGCAGAGTGAGAGGGTCTTCTAAGATAGCAAGGATAACTTGCCACAAATTTGTAGTAGTGTTGAATTGTAAGTCTGTTAACTTGCTGCACATTTTCACTGGAAAGTTGCACACTTGCAAAAAACTTGAAGCACAAGTTCTAGTGGACACTTTTCCAATTTGTAGCAAATTTGTGTGGCAAGTCTCTAGCAAGATCAAAGTTGCAGTGGCGTAGTGTGAGTTGTCAGCGGCTGGGGCAAGGCAGGTAAATTGCACCCCTAATCTATGGACTTAACTATTCTCATCTCACACCCAGAGGATGGCGCCATGCTCCCACCACCACAGAACCTGACACGACATCAAGGGCAGCACACTCAGGACAGTACCCCTGTAAATTTTGCACCTGGGACCATAGCCCAGCTGCCCCCCCCCCCATGCTACACCACTGCCCAGGGACAGCAGTAAGCCTGGCCATGAGCAGGAAGACTGCTGTCACGTAAGAGAAAAAAAAGAGCATAATTAACATTATCAAAGGAGTACTCTGGCCCTGAAGCATCAGATCCAAACCCCTTCACCAGCAGGAAAAGAAGTGGGCAGGAAGAGAGGTGGGTGTACACCAGCCACACTTCTTTCCCTATAAGCGGCGGCAGCACCTAGCCAGCTTTCATGTGCAGGAGGCGGGTCTATGATCCTGAGACTGCATATATGGAAGGTGGTGGTGTGGAAGGCCTCAGCATGTCTGTCCCGCCTTCTCTCCTGGCGTCCTGGTTGCCAGGGGACCGGCGGCTGTGAGACACATGCGCAAACCGGGACCTTAGCTTCAGCAGCGGCCTTAGTTGCTATGGAGCGACTTGGTGGGCGGGGGAATGCTGAGACTCTTTCCACTCCTCCCGCACATGCAACAAATCGTCCGTTGCCGGCCCTGCATCCCACATATCCACCTGTGGCCAGCCCTGCAATCCACCCGCGACCAACCCTGCAATCCGCACATCCACCCGCGGCCATCCCTGCAATCCACACATCCACCTACGGCCAGCCCTGCAATCCACACATCCACCCACAGCCAGCCCTGCAATCCACACATCCACCCACGGCCGGCCCTGCAATCTGCAATCCACTCACGGCCAGCCCTGCATGTCACAGCCAAGACATGCAGCCCCGCTCCACCAGGCAAACACCCGGTGTGCCCTATGGCCAGTCCAGGCCTGATGGCGGCTCACATGAGGCAGAGGCAGGACTGACGGAGCATGCGCCACCCATGATCGTGGACAAGCCAGCCCCGCTGCCGCACATGACCCCATTCGCCATTCACATGACCCCAGGGCGCTGGCCGCACAGCCTGAGACTGAACATGGCGGCTGGAGCGCAGCACAACGGCAACACAGGTAATAGGAATTAGGACAGACGGAGCCGGGCATACGCGACATACGCTGGCAATGGGATTTTGTCCCCATAAATGTTGCGCCTGGGACCACAGCCTCCCTGCCCCCCCCCCCCCCACACACACACACGGTACGCCACTGGCAGTGAGTATACTGCAATGCCTCTGCAAGTCTACAGCATGAAAATTCTGTCACAGTGACCCCTGTGGTGGGATGACTATTGCACAACATAACTGAACCAGAACTTCCAGCAGATTTGCAGAACGTTTGCAAAGAAAGTTGATCTGGAGTCATGCAATGTGGACTTGCTGCAATTGTGCAACAAACTTGTAAAGCCTGGCAGGTCTAGTAACAGCTTAGCAAGTAATTTTCAAACTTGCAGCACAATTGCTTGCTATCTGGGATAGTTCAGGTGCCCATGTCACAATCTAGTGACATGGACACTTCCCATCCTTTATTCATTGACAGGAATCTATTGGGGTCTTGAAGACTCTAGCAGTGATGTGGTAACATCATGACGATGAGCAGCCACTAAATTGTTCAGTGGCAGGCCCAGATTGCAGCGATGAGACATCAATCTTCAGTTTTGGAAGAGGCTCTAGAGAGGATCATGTGATAGTAGATGCAGGTGAGTAAAAAAGGGCTTTGAAATGGTTTTCTTTATGTTGTGGGTAGGTGAAAGTAGGTTAGCAAAACTGTTGCAAAGAGTGCAGAAGGGTTTGCTCACTGGTTAACTTCTTATTGTTGTCTGTCTACCCTTTGTGGTGTCTATACAAAAATTTGGTAAAATCCGCAAGAGCTGGAGGGCCGTAGTTTGGAGATCCCTGCGTCTTGAGTAAAGTGTAATCAGACAGCTACTGCATATACACTATGAAGTAGCACCAACTATTTAACACTAGATGGTGCTGGAAAACCCTCTATTAGCTTGTCTACTGATACCATGTCATTACCCTCCAAGGTACTCTATTCAACAGATTTATAGCCCAAACCATAACATTTCGCAACCCTAGTCCGTGAGATTGTTTCTCAGTTTTGCTAAAGTCTAACATGATATGACAGTTGTGTGCATGGAAGCCTTGACACTAATACACTTACTGATAAATGTTTACATTTGGCTTCTGCCTGTGTTACCACAAATGGGGACATGAACTACCAACTTCAACTTGTCCACACTTTGGGGAATCATCACCATAAATACTGCAACTGAAAAGTTAATAACAAATATGGAAATAAATAAACAGCTAATGACAAATACACTTACATTTAATTTATTAACATACACAGATAAAATACACTTAATTCTGGCCATCTTGATTGTCTGTCTTGGGGTGACTTTGCTACTGTGAATCTGGATGGAAATTAATCCACCCTGGCATCATAACCAGGTGAAAAGTGTGTTGAACCTTCTGGAGGCCAAGCATTTGCTACACATAATGTACAAATATCTAATTCGAGTTGCAGTAAACCTTTCTAATGAACACAGCCTTCTACAGATTAAATATCAGGGTTCATGTTAGAAAACGGGCTGCAATAAAAAGATTTATTGTGGAGACCTTTAGTGCACATCTGAAGATATGCTGAGGATGCCATATTTCATACAATCATATAAGACCCCTTTCACACAAAGGGTCTGATCAGGTCCGCCTATCAATTATTCACTCCTATGGGCTGGCGGGTGTAAACATGTGTCCTACCTCTGATCAATCCAGTCCGTTAAAAAAAAAAACAGAAGTGTTTACCTCCACCTCCAATAAAATATGGGCCTGCTGGTTCGCCTTTAAGTTCTCCACTACCTTTGAGGAAATGATGTCTAACCCTGATTGAAAATATGCAATACATCATAGATGTTCAATGGTAAAGCTAATGTTACATACATGTGAGCCAACTTCCCCTCCCTTCCAAATACCTTAAGTCTTAACCCCTACCCCTTTTCCCCTCTCTTCTCCCCCACTTCTTCTATCGCAACATCTCTTGTTTTGTTAATGGTATGTAAGAATGCAACTTTGGACTAGTTAAAGGTTCATGCTATGTACATCTGTTCATATTACTAGATATATTATACTGTGGAATACATGTTCCATTGGTGTATTGTTACTGATCTTCTTTTTCAATAAAAATTTATTAAATACAAAACAAAAAAAAAAATGAGGGGATCCATCCTCCATCTAGGTGGATTGGATCGGATCAGAGGGCAATCAGGTGTAAATGGAGAGTGGATTCCTGGCTGCCTATAAAGCAAAGTGGGCTCTGTCCGTCTTTGAGTGGACATTGAGTGGACATGAATATGTCATCCATCCGCTCTGCTCCAATCAGCAAGGGGAGGAGCGAGCAGATCACCTGCTGATCAAAACGGAGACTGCTCCATATCAAAGGGGCCTTATTCTTCATATCTCACATCCAAATGGCTGCTGGAGATGCAGAAATTCACTGTAGTTGCCTGAAAAGATAAAAAAAAAGGATTTGCCCATGGTACTTTTTGTGAGTGGTGCTAAATAAAATGATACATCAGGTATAAAAAATTACAAAATGTATTTCATAAAAAAACATGTACAGTACAAACATTTCATCATACAAAATAGATCACCAGTATATATTCAAAGTGCTGAAATAATTGTTTAGACATTGAATTGATAGTTGAATGATCTCTTTCATGGGGCAAAACCCACTTCATCAGGAGACAGCTAAGGTTGGTTTTTATTATATATCTGTGAAAAAACCATGTCATAATAAGAGCAACCAATTAGACAATTTGAACCTTTAAAGTAGAACAGGGAATATTGTTTCATTTAAATTTCAAAGGGTATATTAGTTTGAATTGAAAAAGTCCAATGATGTGCCTTAGATATACTTAACAGTTGTACTTCGGCAACATGGCTCGGCTGCGCAAATTAGCCGTCATGTTACGTCGCTTCTATTTGTGGCCACTAGGGGCGTGCCCGCTGCTCGCCCCCTGGTGCCGATGCAAGTGCCGATCTATCTCTTCCCCTAGCTAGTCCCATCCCCCTTCAGTTAGAACACACACTAGGGAACACAGTTAACCCCTTGATCACCCCCTAGTGTTAACCCCTTCACTGCCAGTGACATTTTTACAGTAATCAATGCATTTTTATAACACCGATCAATGTGTAAATGCGAATGGTCCCAAAAATGCGTCAAAATTGTCCGATGTGTCCGCCATAATGTCGCAGTCACAATAAAAATCGCAGATCGCTGCCATTAGTAGTTAAAAAAATAATAATAAAAAATGCTATAAATCTATCCCCTATTTTGCTATTACTTTTGCGCAAACCAAAAAATATAAGCTTATTGCGATTTTTATTACCAAAAATATGTAGAAGAATACATATTGGCCTAAACTGAGAAAAAAATTGCTTTTTTTTTAAAAAATAATAATAAATGCACATTTTTTTACCTGCGAAAAAATGTATTGATCCCCTTTATTATTTTTTGTAAAAAAGCATGACTAGTGTAGCCCAGATATGACCCCCTAGCTGGAACCATCTTACTCCATATATTTTCTTACTTAATAAATAAGAGACCACACCAGTTATGGAGTTAAATGGCCATAACAGCTAATTTATTAAAAATACCAAAATACCAAAATAAGAACTCCAATTTTCTTATTATAATAAATAAAACCTAAATAACATAAATAACACCATAACATTAACCCTTTCAGACCCCTGCTGAAAAGAAAACAAAACAGGTTAAACCCCCATATTTATTGGTCAGTGACGGAGCAACAGTGCTTAAAGCACAAACCTGATATCACTGATATCAACAACAGGGGGCACTGCGGGAGATAAAGAAACCCTTGGGTCTCTACCGTACCACCCTGATAACCAACATTCCCGCAGTGCACAATAACCATAAACATCAACAACGTTTGATGTAACAAGGAGGGGCCATCTATTGATGAGCCCCCCACACACTTACCACCTCTATAACAGCTGCCGTCACTGACCAACAAAATAAACAACGCCACAGCCTGAAAAGGGAGACCCCTCACCCTTGATGGCACCTCCACACCCGCAGGGCCGCCTGAATTCCCTCCTGCAGTCCCAATGACCATAGGTCTATCCCCACATCCGTCAGATGTACACCATCCCGTCTCAGATACATCCCCACGTTAACCTCCAACTCCCGGTGGCGAATTACTAGGCCACCTTGCCATGCTAAAAACCGTCCCACCACTTTATTTATCCTGATCCGGGCTTTGTTCAGCCTGTACACGGATCTGGCCATGCGCCACGACGTCCTTGCCACCATATCGGACCATATCAACATGGTCCCAGGGAAAGTGGCGCGGAGGAACATAATGTCTGCCTTAATATCCGCTATTAAGTCCCTCACTGTCCTCACCCCCAAATCATTACCGCCGGCATGAATGACCAGCACATCAGGTGGTCGGTCCAACCAAGCGTACCTCTCCACCTCCGGCACTACCCTGCCCCACATCATGCCCGGCCTACCTAACCACCGGATAACTGCCTCCCTCCTGGAGATACCCAGCTGTCTCCCACCTGGTCTCACGTCCCCCCTCCTGGCACCCCAGCACACGTACGAATGCCCGAGGATCCATACGAGGAGCTGTCGCCCCGCATCTGTAATAACAAGCACAGCATTACCAACACAACCCACATAATAATTCAACTTTATGCTGCACCCCCGAACTGTACCCACCTCACACCAAACTTATAAAAACATTTTTTTTTATTTTTTTATTATTCATACACCAACTGTGGCCGAATATAACTGCGGAACCGCTGCGATTCCCATCTCCCCAACTTTTGCACATCCACCTCATCCAACCCGTACCTGGCAGCTTCTGTAGCCGCCCCAATACGGAAGGAGTGTGAGGCGTAGGCGTGACTGTCCAAACCCAACCTCCCCAAACACTTTCGCAGCACTGCCACGAATTGAAATTTGGATAAGTACCGTCCATCCTCATGTAATAACAATGGCCCTTCCCCCCCCCCGGTCTTTTTGTCAAAAACTTTGTCACCGTCAGCACCGGGCAAACCCCACAACCTTGTATTGCATACAAACTCACCTGCGTCCCTTTTCCACTTTGGTCCGTTTTCGATCTTCTCAACCTGACATTGATCCTATCGTCCCTCAATTCCACATCCTGAACCAACAAACCACCCGCCACCTTTTTTGAGGGACTGACCAACTCCCCAATCCTAAATGCCCCAAAGAATGCTAAAGCAAACGCTGCTAAAAACAAGTTCACCTCGTATCCCGATTGGCACACCCCCATAAGCTGCCCCCCTATGTCTACCAAGTTATTAAATGTAATAGGGCGCCGCTTATCCTTATTCTTATGCGATTTCCTATACCCCTTAATAGCCTGCTTCACCCAGAAGTCCTTCGTCACATCTTCCCTTCTCCTCAATTTGAACCAAAACGCGAGCCCCGCCATCCTCTTTTCAATCGCAGATACTGATTTTCCAACTTCCATGTCCCTTGCCACCAGATCAAGTAACAACAACCTGTCCCCCGGATCCTCCCCCCCGGACTTAGCTACGGACTGAAGGTCAGTCCATTCCCCCCACACCTTGGAGTATGCAGACCATGTTGACTCACTTACAGACCTCCGGATCCAATCCGCCGTGGTTCCAATGCTAACTCCCACATCCAGCCCGGGCATGGAACACCCTCCGCTCGTGCTGCCGGTGCCAGCTCCCTGAACTTGTCCCACTGAAAGCGAGACAAGGCATCAGCTAACGTGTTCTCTCTACCCGGAATATGAACAGCATACAGAAAGATGTTCAACCGCATGCACCGCAGCACCAGCTGCCGCATCAACCGTATAACCGGCGGTGAAGCTGCCGACATGTTGTTGATCACCTGTACCACCCCCATATTGTCGCAGTTCAACCTCAACTTGAGGTTCCTGCAAGATTCACCCCACAACTCTAACGCCAGAACCACCGGAAACAGTTCCAGGAGTACCAGATTTTTCTGAAAACCTAGCTCCACCCACGACTGCGGCCAGGGTTCCGCACTCCATTGTCCCTGAAAGAAAGCCCCATAGCCTGTAGATCCCGCGGCGTCCGTCACCAACTCCACATCGAAGTTACTTACCGGTCCTGACATCCAAACAGCCCTACCGTTGTACCCTTCCAGGAACTGATCCCAAATCCGTAGGTCCTCTTTATGCTCCTTGTTCAACCTAATGAAATGCGTGGGCGCCCTCACACCCCTAGTCGCTGCCGACAACCGTCTACAAAATATCCTCCCCATAGGAATAATTCTACACGCGAAATTTAACTTCCCCAACAAGGATTGTAGCGTGCGCAACTGAACCTTTTTACACCCATAGGTTTTTTCCACCAAATTCCTCAGATCCACTACCTTTTCTTCCGGCAACCTACATTCCATGGCCATGGAATCTATCACTATGCCTAAAAAACTCAACTCTGTACGTGGGCCCTCCGTTTTATCAGCTGCCAACGGCACCTGAAATTTGTCCGCAATGTGCTGCAACGTGGACAACAATATCGCACACACATTGGAAGCCGGAGGACCCACGCACAAAAAATCATCCAAATAGTGGATGACGGAATCAATCCCTGTAACATCCCTCACTACCCATTCCAAAAAGGAACTAAACGCCTCGAACATGGCGCAAGAAATGGAACACCCCATCGGTAAACACCGATCTACGTAAAACTTTCCCTCCCAACAACATCCCAACAACCTAAAACTCTCCGGATGCACTGGTAAGAGCCGAAATGCTGCCTCCACGTCAGACTTCGCCATAAGCGCCCCTCTTCCATACCTCCTCACCCAACGTACCGCGGCATCAAATGACGTGTACGATACCGTGCACGCTTCCGGGTCTATAAAATCATTGACCGAACCCCCTTTGGGAAACGATAAATGATGAATGAGCCTAAACTTATTCGGCTCTTTCTTGGGTACCACCCCTAACGGGGACACTACCAAATCTTCCAACGGCTTGACCTCAAATGGTCCCGCCATCCTGCCCAACCCCACTTCTTTGGCCAGTTTCTCAGACACTACTTCAGGGTGTTGCAAAGCTGATTTCAAGTTTTTGGCCAGTGGTGGAACCGCTGACAATGAGCATGGTATCTTGAAACCTTCCTTGAACCCCCTGCTCAACAATAACGCCGCCGCTCTATCCGGGTACCTAGCTGATTTCAAGTTTTTTGGCCAGTGGTGGAACCGCTGACAATGAGCATGGTATCTTGAAACCTTCCTTGAACCCCCTGCTCAACAATAACGCCGCCGCTCTATCCGGGTACCTATTTAGGAAAGGCTGCATCCTTTCCCAAATCACCGGCGTCGTCCCTCTTATGCCCAAAATCTCCAGCCCGCTTGCCCTTTTTAAAACATCTGGCGAGTGTGTGGCCCCCCCCCGCAACCTGAGCATTCATGTTTAAATTTACATGTTCCCCCAAATTTACAGGCCCCCTCATTGTACTGCCAACACACTCCCCACTTCTTTCCGGCCGGAGATCCCGAGGAATGGCTACCTCCGGCCCCCCCTTGAAATGTCTGTGCCGGCGTCTTGGCAGACGCCATCAGCTTCATCCAAAGGCTGATATCTTTGTGGTCCCACCGTAATGCCGGCCGGACCGCCCTGCGCTGTCGGAACTGCTCGTCGTACCGTAACCACGCCGTTCCCCCGTAAACCCGATATGCTTCCCCGATGGCGTCCATATAACAGAACAACGCCGAACAATGTTCGGGGTTCTTCTCTCCAATCACCCCCGCCAATATAGCGAACGCCTGTAGCCAATTGGCGAAAGTCCGGGGAATCAGCCTATACCTCCTCTTTTCTTCATCGTCTTTTTTACTGCTATCCGGTTTAACCCTATCAAGGTTGAATTTTTCCAGGGGCAGCAAGGAGAAAATCTCCACGTACTCCCCTTTCCAAATCTTCTCCCTGACCTCCTGTTTTAAGTGAGCCCCCCAGGGGTCCCTCAAAACAGACGTATACCTCGCATTTTGCTGCATCCGCCATGCGCACAATATCGTCCCTCGCCGTCAGTTCCTTCGTCCCCTTTTCCGTCTCACTTACCTTGTCCGTTCCCCCTTCCACCGAGGCAATCTGACTGTCTGACGTAGCATCAGCTACCACCCCACACCCGGCGGCCGCCCCCGCCTCTGTTCCACCAGCTCTCGAATTTACCCCACCTTCTGGTGCCTCACCCCTATTACCAAAACGGCCTATCAACACCCTCAATCCCTCTAGCAATTCCTGTATCTGCCCCGACCCACTCTCCGCCCTCTCGCTCACCGCTCGCGGTTGGTCCGTTACTGCCAACAACGGCGCGGGAGATGGCCCTGGGCTCTCCCCACTAGTACCCGCACCCATCAATGACTGTAAAACTTTTACAAAAGCACTGTTGTCAGTGGACTTACCGGGCTGACCGGGCGGGGGTCCCACAGCCGCTGCACAAGCCTCCACCAGCGGGATAGGGCGACCGAGCTCCTCCTCCTCCTCTTCGGACAATTCTCCTTCCGACCGAGATTCTTCCTCCTGCGCACAAGGAACGCTCCCTCGGAGAGGGGCTCCGGTAAGTAGCATGTCTCCTTCCACCCGCACCTCTGTCTCGCTGCACGCCGCTTCCCGTCTGAACCGAACTCCCCCGTGCAGGTGGGCCGGTACGGGCTCCGCTCCTGCTGACCTGATTCCCTGCTCCGCTGGCTGGTGGTGCCCCGCCATCCCTCCCGCCCGCTGCCATGTGAGACCCCCTCCCCCCTCTCGCCGATGCTCCCCTGGCCCTTCTGTCCTCTCCCCCCGACTCGTGCAGAGCCGCCGGGGGATTCGCTGTAAAGGCACGTCTGGGGGCCGATGCCCCCCTCCTGGCCGTTGCCCGAGTGGCCTGTGAATCCCCACCCCCCTGCTCGTGCAGAGCTGCTGGGGGGGACGCGTTACTTGAAGAGCCTGTTGCCTCGGCCATCTTCTTCCCTTTTCCAGCCCTCCCCCCACCCCCCCTCCCCCCAGTGTTCCTACTTCCCCCCATCTCGTGTGGCGATGCTGGGGCCGTTGAGGCTGCTGAAGCACTGCCTCCTGGGGATCCTCTCCTTGGTAGGCCCACATCCCCCCCCCCTGCACCAGGCCTGCCGCCTGTCCGTCTGCTGGCCAGTCCTGCATCCTCCCTCTGCACCCGTTTTGCTGGTGGGGTAGATCGGTCCCCCCTGGGGCTCCTTACCATGCCTGAAGGTCCCGCTGTGGCCCCAGGGGAGTACCGCTTCGGCGGCCTGGCCGCGTGGCGCCGCGCCGCCATCTTGGATTTTTGCAGCTGCATCCCGGTCTTCTGTGGAGCTCCCCGCTCCATCCAGCAGCGCCTCGATCTGCCTCCTGACCCACTCGGGTCCTTGTTCCGCCGCCGCCGCCCGCACAAACGACGCAAACCCGTCGGCCATGTTCTCTGTGAAGCGAGGAGCAGAGTAAAAACCTGCCTCCTCGTGTCCCGACGCTCCCGCACTGCCTGGCTAGCTCCGCCCCTCCCTTTTATATGGCCGCTCCCCCCTTGTACATTACAGGGCCCTCCCCTGCCCTGTTAACTGTTTACTGGCCGGAGTGTGTCACTTGACACACTGTCATGTACGGCCCTCCATTAAGTTCCCCTTCTGTCCACTGCACTCCGGTCCTTTCTCTACAGTCCATTTAACATGGTTTCCTATGGATGTAGTTCACATCTGTGCATTTTATGTAATTTTTTTCTGGTTTATTGGAAAAAAATGTTTATTGAAAAACACAAAATGCACCTACAATATGCAAATTGAAACCTGCATAAGGGTAAACCAGGCCTAAAACCTAGAAGCTAATTGGTTTCTAAGCAGAGCTTCACCAGGTTTTGCCCTTTCCAGTTTTAGTAAATCAACCGCTTAGTGCTTTTAATTGAGACAAGTACACACTATAGAGGGATGCAGTATGCTTTGTTCATATTTCATGTCTGAGGTTTACAACCACCTTAATTTCCCTGTTTTTTTGATTTTTAGTATGTGGCTGGTAGTGATCAGAAGGTTACCTCTGTGTGGTCTGGAACCAAGCTCAGGAAACCCATAAAAAGTGTCAGCTTTAGTACATTGAAAATATGTTTGGTATATTTTAAAATATTCCAAATAAATACAGCGAAATAGGGAAACGGAACATTTACAAAATAGGTTATTTTGGCGAACGTATGTATCATTTTTTTTCCCAAAGAAATGTGCGCTTGTAAGATGTTTGACAGCAGAGAAGTGTAGGGAAAGCTTAAAGTGGAAGTAAACCCCCCTATCGTTTTCAGCCAAGGAAGCTGCCATCTTTGCCTCTGTTTAATCTTCAACTGCCACAGTGCTGCACATGTGATCCGTTATGACACCAGCCATTGGATGGTTTGACTGGTTGAGAGCACAGCCAATGTGCAGTTAGCATTCACGGCATGCCTTTTTTTTTAGACTGTTAAATCGATGGGTTTACTTCCGCTTTAATGGATAGTACACTTCCAGCTATAAGATGCTACGTAGGAGGAGCACCCATAGACAGAAGGTAACATTCAGAATTGTACATACAGTGGTGTGAAAAAGTGTTTGCCCCCTTCCTCATTTCCTGTTCCTTTGCATGTTTGTCACACTTAAGTGTTTCGGAACATCAAACCAATTTAAACAATAGTCAAGGACAACACAAGTAAACACAAAATGCAATTTGTAAATGAAGGTGTTTATTATTAAAGGTGAAAAAAAATCCAAACCATCATGGCCCTGTGTGAAAAAGTGATTGCCCCCCTTGTTAAAACATACTATAACTGTGGTTGTCCACACCTGAGTTCAATTTCTCTAGCCACACCCAGGCCTGATTATTGCCACACCTGTTCACAATCAAGGCATCACTTAAATAGGAGCTGCTTGACACAGTAAGGTCCACCAGAAGATCCTTAAAAGCTACACATCATGCCGAGACCCAAAGAAATTCAGGAACAATTGAGAAAGAAAGTAATTGAGATCTATCAGTCTGGAAAGGGTTATAAAGCCATTTCCAAAGCTTTGGGAATCCAGCGAACCACAGTGAGAGCCATTATCCACAAATGGCGAAGACATGGAACAGTGGTGAACCTTCCCAGGAGTGGCCGGCCGCCCAAAATTACCCCAAGAGCGCAGCGACGACTCATCCAAGAGGTCACAAAAGACCCCACAACAACGTCCAAGGAACTGCAGGCCTCACTTGCCTCAGTTAAGGTCAGCGTTCATGCCTCCACCATCAGGAAAAGACTGGGCAAAAATGGCCTGCATGGCAGAGTTCCAAGGAGAAAACCACTGCTGAGCAAAAAGAACATCAAAGCTCGTCTCAATTTCTCCACAACACATCTTGATGATCCCCAAGACTTTTGGGACAACATTCTGTGGACCGATGAGACAAAAGTGGAACTCTTTGGAAGGTGTGTGTCCAAGTATATCTGGCGTAGAAGGAACACTGCATTTCAGAAAAAGAACATTACACCAACAGTAAAATATGGTGGTGGTAGTGTGATGGTCTGGGGCTGTTTTGCTGCTTCAGGACCTGGAAGACTTGCCGTGATAAAAGGAACTATGAATTCTGCTGTCTACCAAGAGATCCTGAAGGAGAATATCCGACCATCTGTTCGTGTACTCAAGCTGAAACGAACTTGGGTTCTGCAGCAGGACAATGATCCTAAACACACCAGCAAGTCCACCACCGAATGGCTGAAGAAAAACAAAATTAAGACTTTGGAGTGGCCTAGCCAAAGTCCAGACCTGAATCCTATTGAGATGTTGTGGTATGACCTTAAAAAGGCCGTTCATGCTCGAAAACCCTCTAATGTAACTGAATTAGGACAATTCTGCAAAGATGAGTGGGCCAAAATTCCTCCAGGACGCTGTAAAAGCCTCATTGCACGTTATCGCAAACGCTTGGTTGCAGTTGTTGCTGCTAAGGGTGGCCCAACCAGTTATTAGGTTTAGGGGGCAATCACTTTTTCACACAGGGCCATGATGGTTTGGATTTTTTTTCACCTTTAATAATAAACACCTTCATTTACAAATTGCATTTTGTGTTTACTTGTGTTGTCCTTGACTATTGTTTAAATTGGTTTGATGTTCCGAAACACTTAAGTGTGACAAACATGCAAAGGAACAGGAAATGAGGAAAGGGGCAAACACTTTTTCACACCACTGTATATCTAGCCGAGGAATGGAGACATCTTCATTTTGTTCCCACAGAAATGATTGCTCTGCTGAAGCTATAATAGAACTATGTTACTTGGTTATTTTCAATACAACGGCACTCGGGAAGTACAGAGCCTGCATTGAGTATAACATATGAGATGTCATTGATGGATGGAGTTTTTACTCTTTCTGTGGACTTTGATGAGACAAATTGAAATGTATTCTGCCCTAACATTTAACTTACCATCTGCTTGACTGGAGATATAGGCCAAGAGCCGTTAGGCATGTGCTCATAGAAATTAGACACATAATCAGCGATACAGAGTGTGTCAGCTGTTTATTTCTGTTAGCATCATGTGTACACTGCTACTCCATCTGTGATACAGGCAATGCATGATTCACTATCTTCATATATATTTATATTATATCCCGCCATATGCTTCTAGATTGTAAGCTCTAACAAGCAGGTCCCTCTGATCCCTCCTGTATTGAATTGTATTGTAACTGTACTGTCTGCCACCATGTTGTAAAGCACTGCGCAAACTGTTGGCGCTATATAAATCCTGTATAATAATAATAATAATATGCAGGCCACCACTGCTGTACCACACTAATCACAGCTGCATTCTGAAGAAATATTATCAATCCCTTACAGCAATATATAATATGATATATAATTTATACAGCATGTGAATCTGTCGTATTTTGGGATAGATTATGGTGTTGTATAGCAAACACTGCAGAAAACTATTTTATTTTTCAAATATTATTTTTCCACTCCCCCCCCACACTCATTCTACTTCCAGAGATGCTGAAGAGACCACTTTTCTGGATGGCACAGTGGGCAATCATGTGACCGAGGGCATTGACATTCACTGATATAATTTCCTATGCCATTTGATCATAGGCCTTGCGGCACTAAGGTCCTCTGTTCAAATCCCAATCAGGACACTACCTGACACTTCCTCTAGATTCTCTGGTCCCCCGCACTCCAAAGACATGCTAGTAGGTTAAATCAATAACCCTCCTTACAAATATGAAAGTTACGTGAAATATACAAAATATCAACTCATATGCAGTGTTGGTCATCTTACTTTAAAAAAGTAATTAGTTAAGTTACAAATTACTTCTCCCAAAAAGTAATTGCGTTAGTAACTCGGTTACTACATTGGAAAAGTAATTAGTTACTCAACAAAGTAACTGTGACAGGGGTGGCAGCGGTGGTGCTTGAGGGGGCGGCAGCGGTGGTACTTGAGGGGTGGCATTGGTGGTACTTGAGGGGTGGCAGCGGTGGTACTTGGGCGGGTGGCAGTGGTGGTGGTGCACTTGGGGGTGGCAGTGGTGGTGGTGTACAGTACTTGGGGGGTGGCAGCGGTGGTATTTGGGGGGGTGGCAGCGGTGGTGTACTAGGGGGGTCGAGGGCAGCGGTGGTACTTGGGGGGTGGCAGCGCTGGTGGTGCCATCCTCTCCCACCACCACCTCTGCCTCTTACTGATCCCATCCCCAACCACCACTGATCTCATCCCTACCCTATCCCCCTCTGTTGTAGAAGTGATAGTGGGTGGGTAGGGATGGGATCAGTAAGAAGCAGAGGTGGTGGAGGACTTGGGATGGATTGATTGCACTGCATTTCGAATCGTCAGACAGTCACTTACTTGAATGCCTCCAGGGATGCCTTTCCTCATGGGGAGAGAGAGAGAGACCCTCCCCTCTACTCGATTGGTGTCAGCTGGTCAGCTGACTTCATTTTTCACTGTCCACTCCACCTCCCTGCATTCTCTCTCTCCGGATAGGCGGGGCGGGTTGGGGCGTTCCAAACAGTCTCTCCTGAGTCTCAGCCTCTTCTCAGCTCAGCGGGCGAAAGCCCCCCTCCCCGCGGCGGAACGAACGGCCAGACAGCACGGCCACGGCAGGCCTGCCGGTGTTGTATCATTAGCCGTCCCCCCCATCACGAAGTGTCCGAGGTGTACTGCGCATGCGCAGTATACAGGACACCCTGATTCCGAAAATTGCCGACGATGAACGGCGCCTGCGCCGTGAGTCCACTTTCAAGCCCCACCATCCAAGTGGACATAGAGTTAGAATATAAAAGAGCCGAGCGCAGCGAGGCCGTGCCTGAAGCGTGGCGAGCGAAGCGAGCCCGCGAGGGGCCCTCTAAGTTTGACTAACCCTATGTCCGCTTGGATGGTGGGGGCTTCACCTCGACTCACGGCGCAGGCGCCGTTCATCTTCCGACAATTTCCGAAAATCTTCATGCTCCGTACTGCGCATGCGCAGTACACTTCGGACACCTAGTGACAGCCGGACACTTCGTGATAGAACACCGGGCGATAGATGTAATTGTGGTAACGCCGCCCAAGTAATGGGAACTGCGTTACCATGAGGGGAATAGTAATCAGTTAGATTACTAGTTACCCTCTAAAGTAACTACGTTATTTTAACTGAGTTACTTACATCACTGCTCATATATACAGTTGAGTGTAAAAGGAATATAAATAAACAAACGTGAATATATTTCATGCAAAAAAAAGTTCAATCAAGTGCAATACAAGTGTATCTTTAAAAACGTTCATCAACAAATCATATCTCTTGATAACTTCTTAATCTGATTGCTTCATACGATGGTGCTCCAAAATTGAAAACCAGTGTGCCACCACTTTCGTGCTCCCCCCAGTGATATTATCCTCACCTCAGGGTGTGTGACCTAACAATTAAGTTTGGTCAGACATCGCTGGCAAGCCTCTTCTGGGCTCAATCAAATTGATGGGATCTCCAGGCTTCTAAGCTGATCCTTAGATCAGTTTCCCTGGTACATGTGGATGAAAACAAGCTCCAATAGTGCTTATACCATTTAAAAAAATACTTTATTTGTAAAAGCAGGTAAGGTACTCACATATTCCTGGTGCTTCCAGTGGACCAGGCTACATCAAACAATCGGTGTGTAATATCCCCAAATAGCTGCACAGTCGATAACTGCCCGTAAACTCCTCGCTCCTCGTGAAGATATGGGCGCCTACACCATCTTCGCCCCTTCCCTATGCGTGTCGACACAAGGACCACGTGTCTTCCTCAGGAAAATTTCTATTGGACGATAGGCTTAATCACTTGGCTAGTGATCCTGGCCATGGACCCAGATGGTCCTGTGACCCAGAATCAGAAGACGCCTGGTTGACTTGACTCCAGGCTCTGGAAGGATCCAGGGCTGGTGCAAGGATTTTTGACACCCTAGGCGAAACCTCATTTTGCGGCCCCCCTTGGCTCCACTCCTGACTCCACACCCTTTTCCCTGCCCATGTACACCCCACCTTTTTAATCAAGCGTCCATCAAATGCAGCCTCACCAGCGCCCATCAATGCAGCCTCATCAGTGCCCATCAATGCAGCCTCACCAGCGCCCATTAAATGCAGCCTACCAGCGCCCATCAATGCAGCCTACCAGCGCCCATCAATGCAGCCTCACCAGCACTCATCAAATCCTGCCTCACCAGCACCCATCAAATGCAGCCTACCAGCGCCCATCAATGCAGCCTACCAGTGCCCATCAATGAATGTTTGCTTGCTTCCATTTATTCGGGAGCCGGGCCACAGACACAGTCCCCTGCCCGCCCTTTGCGCCTCTGACACTATGTGCGTACGGAGCGGCGGCTGCCTGCTGATGCAGAGACTTAGTTGCTTGCTGTAGAGAGAAGAGAGTAGGAACACCAGTGGCTGGGCGCCCTAGGCAGCAGGGTGCCCTAGGCGGCTGCCTAGTTTGCCTAGTGGTAGCACCGGCCCTGGAAGGATCCCGAGCATATTGTTGGGATCCACCCAGATGCCTGATCAGCAGCTAGCTCAGCCTCTCAGTGCATGGCTTAGCGCCGGATCCAGCTGCTCCAATCCTCAGCCCTGCATTCCAGTGAGAACCGAACAAGACAGTGATAGCTGACTAAGAACTGAGCGAACAGCGGTTTAGTGATTACTTTGTTTTTGATCTTGAAACTGGCTGGAGACAACTGCAGCATCAGACCAATGATGCAGCATGGAGTAGAGTATTTTTTTTTTTTTTATTAACTCCAATCTTCTTTGAGCCGGGATTGGTTGGTCTGATTTTTTGCAGGCATAGAGAGATGCTAGCCTTAGATGATATCTAGAATGTTGATCAATGCAGACAAATACTTGTGATATGTAAAGCCCAACTCCAGCCAATTTTCTTGGGACATAGTGGGGAAAGGATGTTATGTCATGTTTTATTGTCTCCTGTGACCCCAATATAGAGAATTTCTCTTACATCTTGCCAATACAGAAAATTATGAATTCCCTCTAGTGAGGGAAAGCATTAGAGCCTTTGTGGGGTCATTAATATTGTTTGCTCCTTCCTGTCCCAGTTGCAACCTATCCCCTTATTTCTTTTTTGGCTGTCACAGGGACAGGAAGTTAAGTGGAATTTCCCTAACAGTTTTGCCTGGAGTTGGGCTTTAAATATCCAGTATTTAGTCAATGTTATCCTAAGTAGTAACTATAGCATGTATTTTGTTGTAAATTAGAGTCACATAGGGACTGGGAAACAAAATTGTTGTAAATTGTAATTAGAATTTTCTTGCAGAACAGGAACAATTGACAATTACACTTTCTGAATACTCTTGGATAAGTAATGTTATGTCCCTGATTTTGTATTGAATGCTGATTGTTTCCTTTGTGACAGAGAAGCAATAATTACACTGTTGCTTTATGTTGTTGATGTCTCTACAATTATTTCCGGACTGAAAGTTCAACTGCAAGTAACTAATGGAGATGGATATTTTATAGCACTTCCATAAAGATAAAATAAAGTTAGGATGATTTTGTTATTATTGTCATAATCTCCTTTAGATTATATTGTCTACAGTTTTATGAAGAGTACAGCAAGGTTTTTCACTGTTATTTACATCACTTGGCAGACAAAAAGGTTGGTTAAGACCAGTGTTTCTCAACTGGGGTGCCATCCAGGTTTCCCTGGGGTGCTGCAAGCATTGGACAGAGATTGCCCTGCATCAGCGCCATGAGTTGCCATGGTGTGGACAAGCCACACCATAATAACCAATAGTGCTGTAGGGTAGAGCTGCACGATTAATTGTTAAAAGATCGCAATCTCGATTTGATCCCCTTCACGATCTTAATGATCCTAATGGTTAATGATTAAGCACTAGATGTATGTGTGAAACGTGTCTACGTGACCACAGTTTGGTGTCTTTGGTGTTATCTTGGTGAAACAAAATAAAAGGCAATCAGAAGTTCTGGATGTGCAGCCATTTCTTTATTTTTTCTAATTTTCCTATGGAGGCGGGCTGGGGCTAGCACTCTGCAAGATACTCCAATCAGCCTTATCTTTATACACCTGGATCAGCGGTTCTTTTTCTTGTATCCCCACACGATCTTAATCCGGCATTTCCACGATTCAGGTAAAAAGTGCAGAGCAGCTCCTCTGCTCACAGCTGTAAAACAAAAAGCAACCGTAAATGTTTATTAACAACATTGCTCAGCAGAGACAGATAAAAAGAAACATTGTATCTTTTTGTTTATTCATTTACAGATCAAAGGGATGAACTTCGGTCTGCAAATGAAGTCAGTTTAAAGCAACCTTATCAAGTAAAAAAAAAAAAATATATATATATATATATATATATATATATATATATATATTTTTTTTTTTTTTTTAAATAGTTTCTCTGTTTAACCCCTTATTAACCCTTAATTTACTACTATAATCAGCCATATTAACTCCTTCTTCTTCTCCATTTAATTATGATTTTCCTGATAATTTTTTTTATTTACTTCTATTTATAAACTATTAATAATTAAAACTTTTTTGTTTGCTTTGTTATTTAATAATATTTTTAATAATATTTTTACACCCTTAACATATATTTACACGTTTTACATTGAAAAAAAGCGCAAAATATTTCTTTAAATTTGTAAAAAAATTATCACAGACAGTAATTGTCACAAGTGCACTAATACGGCTACAATCACCTCAAGCATTTCATTTGTAAAATAACTTTTCAATGCTTTGTCCCATTGCTGACAGCTGAAGTGTAATCAAAAATGTTGCGGTAGGTATCAGTAATTGGTATCAGCGAGTACTAAAAAAAAAAAAAAAAAAAGACCCTAATATAACTTAATAGTATTTTTTTAATTCCTTTACACATTACATTATTTTCATTACATTTCTTTAAATTTGATTGAAGCAAATAATATTATGTCTTAATTGATTGCCAACTTGTTTGATAACCTAATGTTCAGGGGTTGTAAATCTTTAAAATAAAAATGTTCTTCAGTATCGTGATCTTTATTCTAAGCCAAAAAATTGGGATTCTCATTTTATCCAGAATCGTGCAGCTCTACTGTAGGGCCAGAACACATGTGTCATTTGTTTAGTTTAGTTCTGCTTTAATCCAGGCAATTAAATGCTACTTAGGAACCACATAGTAGTAGTGAATCTGTAATTAACACTTTGAAGATTTTTTTTTCAAATTATTTATTTATAGGAGACAATGAGGTCACAAATACAGCAGTAAAGGTTGGCAAATGAATGATACATCAGGTTCGCCAAACACATGCTCAGGCTGATCTTTCTCATATCCAGCCTATAAAGTCAACTTTTATTTATTTTAAATTACTGGAAATGGCAATTATACAATCCAAATGGATCAAACGCTGTTGGATCATAAGAGAACAGCAATACAATTGTATATTTATCTCTTCATTCTCCTGGGATCTGTGTTTTTTTTAATAACTTTATAACGGCAAGAGTACTGTACCTAAAGGGGAGAGGAGTAGGCTGAATCGGGATATAAGGGTATTAACTAAGAGGGATCCCACCCCAAAGGTTCTCTATACCAGATATACCATGTGTAAAACACGCAGACAGACTGTCGACAGTGAGAGCTTGTTGTTTTTAATATGAAATGTTAATTTAAAGTGCAGTAAATCATTAGCAAAACAAGGACATAGACAAGAAAAACATCAAACTAATGAACTGTCATCCAAGATAAATGTTGCTAATAGCTTTAAACCTGCAGAGACTCCGCAGCAAAAGCAACATGGAATTGACAGCACAGGAAGGTGTGGTGTATTCCTGGCCATATTAAACCTTCTCAAATAATTCTGTGGAATGTAGATGTGCTAAAAAGTACTCCAAGAAGCCAATTAACAATATCATAACACAGCATAATCTTTTTTCCAAAAAAGAGGGCGTGAGACACACCGCTTAAAGCATTACTTCCAGTAAAACGAATTTCACAATAATAATTTAGAAAATGTGCAATTCATTTGTCAATGTAAAAAATGTATATGGTGGTGCAATATGCAAAACGGGCTTAGAGAACCTGTTTGGTTCTCACTAGCTTTAGAGGCACAGCTTAGGTTTGCCAAGCCTAAAATTACTCATAGACTGTAAGAAATAATTGAAATGGTGTAAGAATCTGCCATTGGATGCACTTTGTTTACAGGTCATGGGAATTTAGTTGCTTTTCCGCTCCTGCTGAACATCGGAGGTTTAATTCTGCTAGATCTGTATCATAGCTCCCAACTGTCCCTGATTTCGAGGGACTGTCCCTGATTTGGAGCAAGGTCCCTCTGTCCCTCATTCCTCCTCATTTGTCCCTCCTTTTGGTCTAATCTATATATAGATGTATGTGTAGGGCCGGTACTCCTGATGAGTACACGCTATGTCTTTAAATTTCGTTTTTGCCCAAAACTGTAGTTGAGTTTTGGGGTTAATTGCTCTAAATTATGATTTTGCCTCAGTTTGGCTGGGCTGTATTGAGGTTCTGCCTGTCTATAGGTGGGGCTTGCACCTATGAGAGGCCTTAGAACGCAGTCTGGTTGGACGCATTGGGTACCAATCTCTTCTCGGAGCCAGTCAGTGGGCGCGTTTGTCTCGCTGTGTATTCCGGGAGAGGGTACTTAAGGTGCTGAAGTCACGTGGTTCGGGGTTCCGGTCCAGAAGTTGTTGCTGACTCCATGGTCCTGGTCCCCCTGACCAGCCCCCAGAGGCCCTCATGGCCTGAGGTGTGGATCCATCCGTTTCCGAGCCTCGGAACTGGCTAGTTCGGGGCGCAGCAACTGGAAGGAGGATTCTAAGGTGTTCCGGTGCCATCTCGGGTTTGGAGAGGTCCAGCAACTCTACATGCAACCAGGGGAAGACTCTTCAGAAGAGAGCCACACACGAGGCTGGCTGCTCAGTAAGAGCCTGGAAGCTGAGCTGCCATGGACATTGATTGAATCAACAATTTCTTATGGTATCGCTGGACCGGCTGAAAGATTCTGGTACAGTAAGAAAAGTTCCTACCTTTACCTTCCGATTACAACTACATTTATAAGGAGGTTGTGACTTTAAATGAAGCGGTTGAAATGCGGAGGTAGGAGTAAAAGTATTTTATTCATAACGAACGTAAATAAAGAAATAATTTCATATATATACACACATAATTAGCACAAGATATAGGCATGATGAACCAAGTTTGTTCAACTGTTTTATGCAAAATAAAAATCCTAAAAAGGAATTCAGGTGTCGGTCTCTACAGTTACTGGGTCATCAACCCTGGGAACCCCTAGACAAGGACAACGAGTATGAGCTGGAGGAGGTAATCGATAAGCCCAAAAAATTCAGCTGCTCCTTCGGGGGTCAGTGCTACATATATAAATTGCACTTTTTATCTATCAAAAAGTGTTTTCCAGTGCTAAACCTTTCATCTGATTTTTAAATTGCTGCGCCTGTAAATTCCAAAAGCCAATATAAAGGAATAGTAGTGGTAAAAAAAAGCACTTGTGGGTTTAACCAATGTTGTTTTTTGTACATTCTCCTTTAAGAGAATGTACTTACCTCTTCCGTGGCAAGAGGTGTGTCCTATGCCTGCATACTTTTGCTGATAGGTGTCCCTCATTCCCATCTCAAAAAGTTGGGAGGTATGCTGTAGGTTAACCACCATGTGCATTACAGCATGGTTTTACTACAAACTCACTTCTTCCAAACATTCCTCAGCACTGCGGGCATGGTTGTGCTGCAAGCTTCACACCTGGTTTCAGCCAACAGGCTTTAACCACTTTACGACCAGCGCACGACGATGTACGTCCCTTTTTTGAAGAGGGATATCTCGGCAACGGCAGCAGCTGCTGCCACAACCAAGATATCCATCTCGTCAGGCGCCGGTCGTGTTTACGATAATGGTGGGAGAGGCCCTCCGCCACTTACCGGAGCCGTCGGTAGCGGGGGAGGCAATCGGATTCTATCACTTCCTTGGTATGGAGACGAGTGAGGCTAAGATGGCCCCCACCCGTCTCTATACCATAGCAGGGTGGAAGCGACGTCAAAACGTCACTTCCGCCCATACCGCTTAAAGGAACATTTTTCTGTTGTCATTTTTTCAAATGACAATTTTTTTTTATTTTTTTTTTGCATTTTAGTCCAAATATGAGATCTGAGCACTTTTTGACCCCAGATCTCATATTTAAGAGGACCTGTCATGCTTTTTTCTATTACAAGGGATGTTTACATTCCTTGTAATAGGAATAAAAGTAACCCAATTTTTTTTTTTTTTTTTTTAACAGTGTAAAAAATAAATAAAATCAAGTAAAATAAATAAGAATTATTTTTTTTTTTTTAAAGCGCCCCGTCCCGACGAGCTTGCGTGCAGAAGCGAATGCATACGTGAGTAGCACCCGCATATGAAAATGGTGGTCAAACCACACATGTGATGTATCACCGCGATCGGTAGAGCGAGAGCAATAATTCTAGCCCTAGACCTCCTCTGTAACGCAAAACATGCAACCTGTAGAATTTTTTAAACGTCGCCTATGGAGATTTTTGAGGGTAAAAGTTTGACGCCATTCCACGAGCGTGCGCAATTTTGAAGCGTGACATGTTGGGTATCAATTTACTCGGCATAATATTATCTTTCACGATATATAAAAAATTTGGACTAACTTTACTGTTATCTTATTTTTTTATTCAAAAAAGTGATTTTTTTTTTCCAAAAAAAAGTGCGCTTGTAAGACCGCTGGGCAAATACGGTGTAAAAAAAAAGCATTGCAACGACTGCCATTTTATTCTCTAGGGTGTTAGAAAAAAAACAATATATAATGTTTGGGGGTTCTAAGTAATTTTCTAGCAATAAAACCTGTTTTAAACATGTAAAATCCAAAACAAGGCTGGTCTTAAAGTGGTTAAAGTGAGGTGAGTAAATTTAGCCTTAATATCCCACTGCCATTTAGCCCTAGATCCAAAGTTTTTGTTTGCTGTTTGTCGGTATTTTGAAATGCTTTTGGTTTACGACTTGAACTACTCATGAATTCTGCTTCTACCTGAAGCCTGCCCTAATCTCCTGCCTGTTATAGAATTACATCTGTTTGCTGCCTGTCCTGACCTAATGCCTGTTTTTTTGAACGTGCTTGCATGCTGCCCACTTTGACCTCTATCCTGTCCAAATCAGCTATCACCATCCATGTTTCTTGTGTAGTAATACCAAAATTCTAAAACAATCCGTGCTTATCAAAATCCACACTATATCAATGTAACCAATCGAAATATAAAGTGCTGTGCTAAAAATGAAATTAATACAAATACTATATCAAAAAAATTATACAAATTTTTTCTTTTTTTCTCTCTTCTACTTTTCCCCCTATTCTGTCTCTCCTCTTTTAATTTACCCTTTATATAGTTCTGGTAGCAGAACTTTTATTTCCTTGGTTATCATTATACCAATTGTACATAGTTCCAATATGTAGTATAAGATTTTGATTCTATAATACATTTATTTTTATTTTTTATTTAAAAACTATACTCTTGATGATAATTAAGACATTTTCTTTAAATCTGGGGTCATCTTATTGTAGCGCCGACACTTTTCTAACGTGTGCGTTATAATGCAAATTTAGTTTTTCCAGAACTGTAACAGAGTTCTGGGGGTTAATTGTTTAGGTTTTTTACTTTGGCATCAGTTTGGCTGGGCTGTACTGGAGTTCTGCCTGGTCATAGGAGCAGTGAGGCACCTGTGACAGGCTGAGAACCAAGCCTGGTTGGACGTGTTAGGTACCAATCTTTCCCGGAGCCAATCAGTGGGCACGTCTGGCCCCACTGTGTTGTCTGGGAAGGGGTATTTAAGATGCTGAAGTCACTGTTCAGGGTTCGGCTTGCTCTTTGATTCCTGGCTCCGGTCTGGACCAACCCCCGTGAGGGGTTCCCGGACCCAGGAGTGTCTGCCGTCCCCATGAGCATGGTCACCCTGACCAGCCCCAGAGGCCCTAATGGTCTGGGGTGGGGATCTGTCCGTTTCTGAGCCTCGGAACTGGCTAGTTCGAGGCCCAGTAACTGAAGGAAAATTTAGAGGTGTCCCGGTGTGCTCTCTGCATTGGAGAGACACAGCAACTCGTACAAGCGACCAGGGGAGGACTCTTCAGAGGAGGGCCAAGAAGTTGGCTGCTCGGTAAGAGCCTGGGAGCTGAAGTTGTCTGGACACTTTGCAAATTTTCGAGTCACTTGTTTGCTGCTAAATCTACAGTTAGAGGTTTATCCAGCAGTGAAGCGCCCAGTTGTGAGTGGCTACTCTCTGGGCTATCTAAAGAGACATTCAATTGATGTCGGCAGTGCTGAAGTGCCTGAGTTTTATCACCCGTGCCCTCTATTCCCAATTGAGAGACTGTGTTATAGTTGAACGTTACACTTGCAAATAAAAATCCTTAAAAGGACCTTTGCGTGTCAGCTTCTGAAGTTACTGGGTACTATCCCTGGGAACCCCTAGACAACGAACGATGAGCTACAAGGAGGAGGTAATTGGTAAGCCCAGCAAATTCATAGCCGCCCCCAGGGGTTATGGCTGTTACATTATATTAACCTGGTCTAAGTTGATTTTATCCTCTCTTATACAATGTATGACGCAATCTTTTGAGCAGTTAGATCCATGCTAAAATTGTTTTAGTTAAACTACTTTTAGTTTATGTTGGAGCTACAACTCAATATTATTACCATATATGTGATCTTTTCTTTTGCTGCCACCATACGTACTTATGTATACTAATTGTTAAAATTCAATAAACAAATTTGACAAGGAAAACATTCACACAAAAAATTGTGACAATCAATAAAGTGCTGAGTAATAGTCCCAAAAAAGTGCTTTGTGCAAAACACATATCAGTTCATGTATTGAGATCCTTATTCTCAATAAAGTGCTGGCTCTGTAATTTTCACTAAAGTGCTTGCTTGCTAGCACTTTATTGAGAATAATAAGGATCTCCATACATGAACTTATATATGTGTTTTGCACCAAGCACTCTTTTGGGACTATTACTCAGCTCTTTAATTGGTTGTCACAATTTATAGTATAATTTTTTTTTAATATAGTATTTGTATTAATTTAGTTTTTAGCACAGCACTTTATATCTTCATTGGTTACATTGATCTAGAGTGGATTTTGACGAGCACGGATTGTCTTTGAATTTTGGTATTATTATAAGACACACAGATCTTCCTAAAAGTTTATTTATCATTGTATTTTGCACAGGTGCTCTTTATTATATAAGCATGTTTCCTGTGTGCTGTGCTTTGGTGTCCCAGTAGCATAACATCTGCACCATATGCACGGCACTACCTGCATTGAGTTTGCATGTTCTCCCTGTGCTTGTGTGGGTTTGTTCCGGGTACTTCAGTTACTTCCCACACTCCAAAGACATGCTGGAAGATCAAATAGCTCCTGTCTAAATTAGCCCCAGTATGTGTGTGCATGTATGCATGTGAAATAGGGAGCTTAGATTGTAAGCTCCTTGAAAGCAGAGGTGGATGTGTAGTTTGTTTGCCCTTACATTGTAATGATGGGCTCATGTATTGAGGCTGTAGTTTGTAGTGTTGCGGTTGATTAACACCCCTATGTCCATGCATTAATTCAGCTACCCTGTCCCTATTTGTCCCTATTTGCTAAAGGGACATGCAACTCCCGTTCCGAGTCACAAAGCATCCAGTGCATGCCTCGTCATTTCCTCTGTGTTATATTACAAATGTTGGCATGTTAAAATAATGAAGCACTGCTCTGCCTGTTTGTGTCTGTTTCAGATCTAGTTATTGTTTAGCTCTCACCTGCAGAGCACTAGACTGAGGATTCTGGGATATTTAATTTCTTCACAGGAAGTGCCATGAGCATTTATTTGTGCAGTGCCATGTTTCTACAAAAACTGAAACTTCTGGCACATGAATGGGAAGATTTACTTTACTACAGGCAGGGCTTTTTTTTCTCAGAGATTAGGTGTAGAAACTGCCTCTTTCTGAGTCACCCCTTATCTCTGCCCCTGCCCACCTCCAAGCACCATTCCTTTGTTCCAATCCCTACCCACCTCCCAGTACTGCTCCTTTTAGAGAATACAGAAAGTAATTTGTATGGAATTTTTTAATGATAAAAAGAAAAAGCAGTAAAAAAGACTTCCTGCAGACAGCAAAAATAGATCCCCAGCAACAATGGGCTACCTGCAACAAATAACCCCCACTAGCAACAACAGATCTCTCACAGCCAGCATCTGCAGACCCTCCAGCAGCCAGCAACAATAGACCCCCAGCAACAATGGATTACGGCCAACAAAATACCCCCCCAGCAACAATAGACTTCTGGCAGCAACAATAGACCCCCCCCCCCCCCCCCGTAGCCAGCATTAACAGACCCTCCAGCAGCCATAAACAATAGACTCCTCCCTTTAGCAGTAGATCCCTCAAAGCAACAACTGCAACAGCAACAACTGACCCAACAACAACAATAGATCCCCCACCAGCAGCAACAGACCTCCCAGGAACAATAGACCCTCCATCCCCTTGCAAAACTAGATCCTCTCTATAGATAATAGATTCCCCAGCAGCCAGAATCAATAGACCCTGCAGCACACCCCAACACCTCTTTGCCATTACATACATTCAGTGCTGTAGGTGCTGGAACTGCGTTCCACCGCGTTCCCGCTGAAAAAAAGCTCTGACTACAGGCAACAAATAACAGAGCAACAAATAACACCATGAAACTACATAATCAGTGTGGGTAATTTGATGCTTTCTTAAATATTTATAATTTAGTTTCTTCCTAGTCCAGATTTGTATTTGTTGCATCACTAAACATATGATGCCAGTCTGCCAGGGTATTTTTCCTATCACACATGATGGTTACATAATAAAATGATAATAATACAGCAAGATAGTAGCATGCTATATAAATCTGCAATATACAGTCATTATGGACAGTCTAATGGCCCGTACACATGGTCGGAAATTCCGACCACAAAATCTGTCGGATTTTTTCCGACGAATTTTGTCCGACACTGGTGTTGCATACACACGGTCGGACAAAGTTGTCGGAAAATCCGATCATCCTGAAAGTGGTGACGTTTGTTGCGTACAACGGGACTACGTAGAGGCTAGTAGCCAATAGCTTTGGTCTTGTAATGTGATCTGAGCATGTGTGGCACTTTGTCCGTCGGAATTCGCTACACACGATTGGAAAAAGTCCGATAGGACTTTGTTGTCGGAAAATTTGAGAGCAGGATCTCAAACTTTTTCCGTCGGAAATTCCGACGGAAAAAGTCAGATGGAGCCCACACACGGTCGGAGTTTCCGACAACATGGTCCAATAGGACATTTTCCTTTGGGGCATTATTGTAATGATATGTAATAAGGTGTTAATTACTGCGCTGTCCAAAAAATTAAGTGACAAAACATGATTAGTGTCAAAAAATATAATAAAAAACCCCTAAGGCTGCTGCAATCATATATGTGAGATACCCACACTAAAACGATAAAATAAAAAATAATGACTGCGCTGCAAATTGTAAACTAACACACCAATAGTAAAGTGCTATATAAATGAACATAAATGTGCATACTATGGATTGAAAATATTAATACTTAGATGAATAAAGTATACAAAAAGTGCATCGTACAATTGAAAATAATGCGACTTGTGAAAAAAATGAATGAACAATTAATTAAAACCATCCAGTGTGAAAAACATTTCCACAATAAAGTCAATCAACAAAATGAGAAGTGAGATTGTATAAAAACGCCAATTCAGATCAGCTCCATACATCAAAAATTGTCCACAAGGAGGACCTCCAGGTTCAAATGGTGACACCACTCTTATAGCACCCAAGAAAAGTGGCCTGACAAAAGGAAAGCCTCCACCACCGAGAGATACTGCCTCTTACCGGATAGCAAGATCTCGTGTTAGAGAGATCGTAAAAGCCTATGGCTTGTTTCCCCAGCCACGGGTCTCTGTGAAAGGTGGGATGATTTTCGCTAAATGCTGGACAAGGTTTCTCAGTAAAATCGAGCAGGTACCATGCAGAGATAAGAACATAGAGACTCCATAGTGTATCACTCGAGAAAGATTTATTAAAGAATAAAAGAATTGCACTTACAAGAATGTAGTCATATAAAAGCGTGTAGATAAAAAATAGCCGGCCGGCTCACAGTTGCTGCCCGTTGCTCCCTACGCCGTTTCGTCACAGATGACGTCTTCCAGTGCCCCCGGAAGATGTCATCTGTGACGAAACGGCGTAGGGAGGAGCGGCGTGCTGACGTCACCACAATACCACGCTAGACCCGGAAGCAACGGGCAGCAACTGTGAGCCGGCCGGCTATTTTTTATCTACACGCTTTTATATGACTACATTCTTGTAAGTGCAATTCTTTTATTCTTTAATAAATCTTTCTCGAGTGATACACTATGGAGTCTCTATGTTCTTATCTCTGCATGGTACCTGCTCGATTTTACTGAGAAACCTTGTCCAGCATCTAGTGAAAATCATCCCACCTTCCACAGAGACCCGTGGCTGGGGAAACAAGCCATAGGCTTTTACGATCTCTCTAACACGAGATCTTGCTATCCGGTAAGAGGCAGTATCTCTCGGTGGTGGAGGCTTTCCTTTTGTCAGGCCACTTTTCTTGGGTGCTATAAGAGTGGTGTCACCATTTGAACCTGGAGGTCCTCTTTGTGGACAATTTTTGATGTATGGAGCTGATCTGAATTGGCGTTTTTATACAATCTCACTTCTCATTTTGTTGATTGACTTTATTGTGGAAATGTTTTTCACACTGGATGGTTTTAATTAATTGTTCATTCATTTTTTTCACAAGTCGCATTATTTTCAATTGTATGATGCACTTTTTGTATACTTTATTCATCTAAGTATTAATATTTTCAATCCATAGTATGCACATTTATGTTCATTTATATAGCACTTTACTATTGGTGTGTTAGTTTATATTATTGTAATGATGCAGTGTCTGTAAGCCTAGGTTTTTACACATATTCAGTGCGGGTAATACAGCGACCCCTGCGAGCTTCCGGCACCATATTGCAATATTTGCAATCCACTGCGGTTGTCAATACAAAGTTAATGACACCCCAAAAGAAATGTAAACGCAGCGCGGTTTGCCCACACCTGATTGCATGGTACAAAAAGATCATACGATGTGGTTGCCGTGCGGCTCCAGAAAGGGTGCCTGCACTTTGCGATGCGGTGTGATTTGAGCCCATATAAAACTATATAAAACTAACCACACCGAATCACATGTCAATTACAGGATTGTGGTGTGGTTCCTGGGCAATTCACATGCGGGTTACAGTGTGAATCCAGGGCTAATCCTTTGGGCTGCTGACTGTAAAAAAAAAAAAATAGGGATTGGGAACTTTGACACATTTCCAGTAACTCAAGGGCAGCAGGTGTTGCCTTCTAACCAGGAAGGGGGCTGTCAATGTCTAATTGCATATATTTCAGTTAGGCCTCATGCTGCTCCTGGGGTCGTGATGTTACTCGCAGGAAACTGAATGCTTGTCCCACAGTCTGGTGGTGCAGAGATACATTTTAGTGTGGGGAGATGTCCCACTGCCCAAAGTTTTCATGTACAACAGTGAACGTTTCATCACATAACCTACATTAAACTTTTTTGATGATGGGAGACATTTGGAATACATTGTTAAAAATAAATCCCTATTTTTTTCTAAATTTTTTCTTAGGCCCCTTTCACACGGGGTGGATCCGCTGGACGGACTCTGCTAGCTCAGCGGGGGATCTTTCCGTTGATCCCCACTGAGCAGGCGGATGACAAGTCTGTCTCGGCTCACTGTGCAGGGATGGACCTCTCAGGGCCCCGCTGTTCTCCATGGGGAGTTTGGATAAAAATGGACAGCCTGTCTATTTTCATCTGATTTTATCCGATCCGCTGGACGGATGGCGAACTTATCGCAAATTTGCCTGTTTTGAGGGGATCTTGTCAGATTGGATGGCAGGCGAGTGTCAGCGGACACATCTCCACTGACATCCGTCTGCCCAAAGAAGTCAATGGGTGGCCCGCTCAAATTCACCTGAAAAAAAGGCAGATCTGAGTGGGCCGATCATGTAAAAAGGGGTAACAAATAGCAAGAGCTATTTCCTTTTGCCTTTTCTTTGTAAATTCATGAAAAGCTGATTCTATCTGCCATCCAGTCTACCTTCTGTTTGTCTTTCCATTTAATCCACCTACTTTCTGGCTGTTTATCTGTTTGTCCATCCATATAAACTACTACTGTATCTGTCTGAATTCACTTTAAATGTGCCCAAAAAAAGCCTTAATTAACATACACTATATTGTCAAAAGTATTGGAACACCTGCCTTTACACACACATGAACTTTAATGACATCCCAGTCTTGGTCCGTAGGGTTCAATATTGAGTTGGCCCACCCTTTGCAGCTATAACAGCTTCAACTCTTCTGGGAAGACTGTCCACAAGGTTTAGTAGTGTGTCTATGGGAAATGTTGACCATTCTTCCAGAAGCACATTTGTGAGGTCAGGCACTTGTGACGGACCTCGTACCCAAGATGTCCGCCGTAAATGCTTCCTCTGTCCGGTACCACACAATCCAAGACCCCCTTAGCTCAGCCAGTCACCAGACAACACCAGTGTAGGCTACATCAGGAATTAATCTTTATTTGACATGTCACACTTATATACAGCTAGATGACTCACACCTAACCTAATTAGCATGAGCTAATTATCTTAATAAACACTGGACTCCTTCATTCAATTGCAGGGTTAATTAGCACACACAACAATAGGTGAAAAGCTTCTACAAGCCAGACTATAGTCAATTACATAACACAGGTGGCTGGAGTTCATGTCATTAGCGTCTCTTGCTAATATGCCAAATACACATACAGATTCTATGTGTATTGGGGGGCCAGCATGGACCTGAATCCAAGTATCACCAGCTCAGGGGTCCCAGGCCTGCAGCTCAAAGAGCACTGTTCCCCCAAATGCCAGGGCCCATAATCCCAAGGCAACAGGCTCGCACTCAGTCCCCTCCAACAGCCTGTGTCTCGGCCAGGTCCGTCACATTTCTCCCCTTTCGGCAGGAGACTAACACAGGAGGAGACCCCAGACGGGTTGACTCCGAAGTTAGTCAGTGGTTCCAGTGCTCTAATGCCTGTACCCACACAGTACCCCAAACAAATTGTTCCAGACAGAGCACGACTCACCCAGCCAACTTCTGCCTCTCTCATAGAACATATCCGCGGCTGGGGAGAGGCCTGGACTGGCCCTTCTCCCTGGAGTCTTTTCAGCCGCTGGAGAGAAGACAGGGTGACTGGGCTCACTCCATCCTGCTGTTGGGGATCTGGGCCGACCGCCCAGCATCCCTGGGGTATACTGGTGGAGACTGCATTCCCATCCACCTTTACAGGGAATCTGTCCTGTTTTAGTTGCGGGCAGAGGCCAGCAGCGCTCTGTTCCGTTGTCAGCAGTTCAGGTGGGTGTAGGAGCTTCCCTACATCATCTCCTCCAGCTAACTGTTGGGGAGAGAGGCCGACTGCCCCAGCTCCCTGGAACTCCGCAGCTGTTGCTGGTGCTGGACAGAGGTGGGTAGCACTCTGCCCTGTTGCCAGCACTTCTGCTGGGGACTCCACCTCCTCCGCTCTGGTTAACCGTTGGGGCAGGAGGCTGGCTTCCTCCACTCCCAAATTGTGTAGCTGCCATTGGGAAGGGGAGCCGGCTGCTTCCTTTTCCATTCCCTCATCTGGCCGCTGGGATGACATGTCTGTGGTATTGTCTCCCAGGTGCACGGATCTTTGCTGGGGAGGAAAGACCGCTTTCTCCACCCTGGCCGACTGTTGAGGAGGGACAACAAACACCTCCTCTCTCTTCTCCCCCTGTATCTGCTGCTGGGAAGTGATCGCCACCTTCTCACCCTGAGCCTCCATAACTGCCACCGGTGTGGGGCAGAGGTCTTGGACCCTCTGTCCGGTGACCTGCGCTTCAGCTGGAGAAGTTCCTTGTAACTCCACGGATACTGCCGTTGGTGCTGGGCAGAGCTCAGTGAAGTTTGGCCCTAATACCAGCTCTTCTGATGGAGGCTCATGAGGTTGTTTTTCCTCAGCAGAAAAGTCTATTAAATCCCCAGTCTCTACAACTGATGGCTGGGGATAGAGGTTCACCACCTGTCCGTGGAACCTAGAAGATGCCATCGGTGCTGGGCACAGGTTAGCAGAGCTCTGCCCTGTTGTCAGCACTTCCTGCATCCGCCATAAGACCTCCGCGTCCATAGCTGCGGGGGCAGGTGGGCAAAGCACTCTGTTACTATTCCACATCGCCGACTCTTCAGCCAGGATTTCAGAGCTGTCTGCTGGTATTTCCTCATAGTCCCAGGCAAAGGGAGCCCCACCCTGCTGCTGAGCAGAGTCTAGCAGCTGTATGTAGGCAATCTCCAGCTCCCATTCCTGAGCGGCCAGGAACTCCAAATCTTCCTGTGCCCAGAGCACTTCCGAGACGTTCAATCTTTGCTCTCTGTGCTCCATTATTTCCTCCAAACGCCACTCCAGATCACTCCCAAAGTCGGGGTCCTCGGACAGCCTCCAGTACAACAATCCCAGGCCATTATAATCAAAGCCTTCCGTGGGCCTGTCATCCGCTGTCCACGGGCACACTTGGGCTACATACCACCGGAGGGCTCTGTAGCTCTCGTCCAAACGCATTTCTGCCCGGATCAGCCTGCTTAACTCAGCTGTCCACTCCTGCTTCGGTTGTTCCCCCAATAACAACATTCGTACTTCATACTGCGACCAGTACCTTACATGGATGGAGGGGAGAACTTTTCCCTGGTGTCGCTGCTCACAGGCTAGCGCTTCTTTCCAGAGTTGTAGGCGAACAGAATCATACCATCCCAGCAGGACCTGCACCGATACTGGTCCTCTGTGCTGTATCCGCATCTCTCGCAACCTCCTTCCGAATTCCTCTTCCATGATGACGTATCTGTACCTCTGCTATGTGGGCCTTGGATCCAGGTGATGGTTTGGATGTGTTCACGACAAGGAAGCACGATCCCACCGCTGCCAGCCAATTGTGACGGACCTCGTACCCAAGATGTCCGCCGTAAATGCTTCCTCTGTCCGGTACCACACAATCCAAGACCCCCTTAGCTCAGCCAGTCACCAGACAACACCAGTGTAGGCTACATCAGGAATTAATCTTTATTTGACATGTCACACTTATATACAGCTAGATGACTCACACCTAACCTAATTAGCATGAGCTAATTATCTTAATAAACACTGGACTCCTTCATTCAATTGCAGGGTTAATTAGCACACACAACAATAGGTGAAAAGCTTCTACAAGCCAGACTATAGTCAATTACATAACACAGGTGGCTGGAGTTCATGTCATTAGCGTCTCTTGCTAATATGCCAAATACACATACAGATTCTATGTGTATTGGGGGGCCAGCATGGACCTGAATCCAAGTATCACCAGCTCAGGGGTCCCAGGCCTGCAGCTCAAAGAGCACTGTTCCCCCAAATGCCAGGGCCCATAATCCCAAGGCAACAGGCTCGCACTCAGTCCCCTCCAACAGCCTGTGTCTCGGCCAGGTCCGTCACAGCACTGATGTTGGACAAGCAGGCATGGCTTGCAGTCTCCGCTCTAATTCATCCCAAAGGTGTTCTATCAGATTGAGGTCAGGACTGTGTGCAGGCCAGTCAAGTTCCTCCACCCCAAACTAATTCATCCATGTCTTTATGGACCTTTCTTTGTGCATTGGTGCACAGTCATGTTGGAACAGGAAGGGGCCATCCCCAATCTGTTCCTACAAAGTTAGGAGCATGAAATTGTCCGAAATGTCTTGGTACGCTGATGCCTTTAAATTTCCCTTCACTGGAACTAAGGGGTCAAGCCAACCCCCTGAAAAACAACCCCACACCATAATCCCCCCTCCACCAAATGATTTGGGCCAGTGCACAAAGCAAGGTCCATAATGACATGAATGAGCGAGTTTGGGGTGGAGGAACTTGATAGAACTTCTTTGGGATTAATAAGATTGGAGACTGCGAGCCAGGCCTGCTCGTCCAACATCAGTGCCTGACCTCACAAATGCGCTTCTTGAAGAATGGTCAAACATTCCCATAGACACACTTCTAAACCTTGAGGACAGCTTTTAAATAATGCCATTAAAGTTCATGTAAAGACAGGCATCCCAATACTTTTGACAATATAGTGTACCTGCACTATTATTAAATTCACATCTATGTGTTGTAGTGTGCCGAAGAGCAGGTGTATTTGCTTACATTGTATATGTGCGTTAGGATGCCATTACGATTATTTGGCAATGACCCTTAATGCACAATAATAGCAAGATGTGAGTTACAGTAACGCAGGTTTGAGCCCTGGTTCACAATGATGCGATTTGCCATGTCAAATTGCATGCCAAATCGGCGGCAATTGGCAGCAACCAAATCGGTGCAACCCCGCATTTGTGGTGTTGCACTGATTCCCAAAAGTAGTTTCTGTACTACTTTTGGCGATTTCGGGGTGCGATTTCCATTGACATCTGTGCAGAAACCGGCACAGATGTCTCTGAAATCACCCCTGAAGTCAGGACTGACATGCAGGAATGAAATTGTGCGAGTTCGGCTGAACTCGCACAATTTAATTCCCGCAGTCAGTGTGAACCTGGGCTTAATGTGAGTTACTGAATCCAGCCATGTGTATCATACATACATAAACATATACATACATATTGCATGTATGTTTGTTGGTCCGTCCATCTGTCGGTCCATGCATCCACTATTTGTCTGTCTTGTCTGGCTTTTTCATATTGAAGCCTAATCTAGAATGTCCATATTAAAATACAAAATGATGTGACCTCATTCTTTCAACCCATATTAATACATGTCTGCATGTTCCCCTTATGTTGTATGCTTTCAGAAGCATTATCTCAATGCACAGAAAAGTGGTGGATAGTTTATGAACAGACCATTGTATAGCATTGTGTCATCTGTAAAAGCATCTTACATGTGTGTCCTAGAATAACCTCTCTCATAAAGCCATTAATTCTTCAGTTCCGATGACTGTAACAAAAGCTGCAGACATCCGTGTAGAATAAACAGAACTGCCATTTCCAATTATTTGTCACCTAACCAGAAAAAGACCAGAGGGGGCAAAATAAGCACCTTTGTTTTACAGAATGTGATAAGCCAGGACTGGTGTCCTTTCTGCTACCTTCCCTGAGGATCAGTGTGCTGCTCTGTGATATCCCTGCTAGTGTTTCATACCTTCTTCTATTTTCTCATACCTGCTCACGGCCGGCCTGCAAATGTCACCACCAGCTTATGTGCCAAATGGAGGTTCATTTTCATGATATGTATGTTATCTGCATGGCATAGTTCACTGCATTTTTGGAACATTTGGAGCGGGTCCAGCCCTCCGCTGAGTCTTTACTAGCGATGAGCGAACATCTACCAGGGATACTAAGATAGAAGGGTGGGACATGGTGAGGCTGGCAGTCAAGCTAAGCGTGCCCAGGTTTCAGCACTACATCTACACTTGGCATTTTTCGTGTTTTGTTGCCTCACAACCTGGAATTAACATGGATTGTTTGAGGATTTGCATCATTTAATTTACAGAACATGCCCACAACTTTGGAGATTTGTTTTTCGTTTTTTTTTTTTTTTTTTTTTATTGTGAAGCAAACAAATAGGACAAAATAACAGAAAAAGTCAATGTGCATAACTATTCACCCCCCCCCCCCCCCCTAAAGTCAATACTTTGTAGAGCCACCTTTTGCGGCTATCACAGCTCCAAGTCGCTTTGGATGAGTCTCTATGAGCTTGCCACATCTTACCACTAAGATTTTTGCCCATTCCTCCTTGCAAAACTGCAGCACGCTCCTTCAAGTTGGATGGTTTGCGCTTGTGAACAGCAATCTTTAAGTCTGACCACAGATTATCTATTGGATTGAGGTCTGGGCTTTGAATAGACCATTCCAACACATTTACATGTTTCCCCATAAACCACTCAAGTGTTGCTTTAGCAGTGTGTTTGGGGTCATTGTCCTGCTGGAAGGTGAACCTTCATCCTAGCCTCAAATCACACACAGAGTGGTACAGGTTTTTCTCAAGAATATCACTGTATCCCCCAGTTTCCCAGTCCCGACTGCTGAAAAACATCCCACAGCATGATGCTGCCACCACCATGTTTCACTGTGGGGATGGTGTTCTTTGGGTGATGTGATGTGTTGGGTTTGCGCCAGATATAGCGTTTTCTTTGATGGCCAAAAAGTTCAATTTTAGTCTCATCAGACCAGAGCACCTTCCTCCAAACGTTTTTCCCACATGCCTTTTTACAAACCCAAAACATGCCATCTTGTTTTTTGCTGAAAGTAATGGCTTTCTTCTGGCCACTCTGCCATAAAGCCCAACTCTATGGAGCGTACGGCTTATTGTCGTCCTATGTACAGATACTCCAGTGTCTGCTGTGGAACTCTGCAGCTCCTCCAGGGTCACCTTAGGTCTCTGTGCTACCTCTCTGATTAATGGCCTCCTTGCCCGATCCGTGAGTTTTGGTGTGCGGCCGTCTCTTGGCAGGTTTGCTGTTGTGCCATGTTCTTTCCATTTGGTTATGATAGATTTGATGGTGCTCCTAGGGATCATCAAAGATTTGGATATTTTTTTATAACCTAACCCTGACTTGTACTTCTCAACAACATTGTCCCTTACTTGTTTGGGGAGTTCCTTGGTCTTCATGACAGTGTTTGGTTAGTGGTGCCTCTTGCTTAGGTGTTGCAGCCTCTGAGGCCTTTCAAAAAGGTGTGTGTATATGTAATGACAGATCATGGACATCATTTCACTAATTATGTGACTTCTGAAGGTAATTCGTTGCACCAGAGCTTTTTATGGGCTTCATAACAAAGGGGGTGAATACATACGCACATGCCAATTATCATTTTTTTATTTCTGAAAAATAGTTTTATGTACCGTCTTTATAACACGCACCGGCGTATAACACGCACCCCAACTTTAGGAGGGCATTTTAAGGAAAAAAAGTTTTAGGAGGAAAGTTTAGGGGGAAAAAAAAATGTACATTTAAGCGTAATTTGCAGCTTGCCCAGCGTCATTTGCAGCTTGCCCAGCGTCATTTGCAGCCTTGTTGCAGCCTTGCCCAGCGTCATTTGCAGCTTGCCCAGCGTCATTTGCAGCTTGCCCAGTGTCATTTGCAGCTTGCCAGTGTCATTTGCAGCTTGCCCAGTGTCATTTGCAGCTTGCCCAGTGTCATTTGCAGCTTGCCCAGTGTCATTTGCAGCTTGGCAGTGTCATTTGCAGCTTGCCCACGTTTACATTTCCCGCCGCCGAGACAGACCGCGCGAGTGCCGCCGAAAAAGACAGAGTGCCGCCGAAAAAGACCGAGCGCTGCCGAAAAAGACCGAGCGCCGCCGAAAAAGACCGAGCCGACTGCTCGGCTCTGCTCGCAGTCCCTCCTCCCTGCTCGGCTCTGCTCGCAGTCCCGCCTCCCTGCTCGGCTCCGTTCGCAGTCCCGCCTCCCTGCTGTTTCTGGAGCGAGCACAGGGAGGCAGGACTGCGAGCTGAGCTGAGCAGTCGGCTCGGTCTTTTTCATCGGCGCTCTGTATTTTTTGGCGGTGCTCGGTCTTTTTCGGCGGCGTTCTGTATTTTTTGGCGGCGCTCGCTATTTTTCGGCGCCGCTCGATTTTTTTGGTCATTTTTTTTCGGGGGATCGGCGTATAACACGCACCCACGACTTTCCCCCGATTTTAAGGGGGAAAAAGCACGTGTTATACGCCGATAAATACGGTATATATTTTTCTAATTTTACTTCAAGAACTTAGTCAATTGTGTTCTGATCCATCCCATATAATTCAGATTAAAAAAAACATTGAACTAAAGACTGTAATGTAACAAAATAGGTAAAAAGCCAATGGGGGTGAATACTTTTGCAAGGCACTGTACCTATTGGAGCCGTTTGCCGTTTTCTTGCTCCTTCTACTTCTTTTTTCAGCTTTTTTACTAAATATTTTTTCTGTGTATCTTCTTACACTTCTGAGAGGGTGCGCTTCTCCATGGTTCGAATCCTGCATGCGTGCCCCTTGTTGGATACCTCTTTTATGTTATGTATACCAGCATTTTGATCTGCATCTTTGCAAAATTATATATATTTCATATATTATTTTAGCCATATATGTGTATTTTTTTCTATGTATATCTTTCTTTGTTTTTTGTTTTGTCTTTTGTTTTTTGTTTACATTTATATCTTTTCTTGTTTTGCAATGCCATGCATACTGTAATTTCAGACTATACTGTATATGAACTACTAGAATGTATGGTATTCAATATTTGATTAACAATTGACAATGAATTATGTATTATTATACCAATTATTTATTATTATATACAGTAAGTACATGAACCCAATAGTAACTATAATGTACCCTTAGTACCAATAGGGTCCCCTGAAGAAACTATCGTCGAAACGCGTAGTGTTCCATTGGTGCTGATATTTGTTGATGCCATCTGTTTGGCCCCCAGCCAGAAGGAATCTTCTTGGACTACAGTGCCATCATCACAAGGTCATCCATGTGGTTTTTCCATTATCAGCTCCCTGTTCTGGTTTTCCAGTAGTTTATACAGACATGTTTATGTATTTCCTTAGTCATGTGTTTTATATGTGATTCTAATAAACTTAACATTTTTATCTTTATGCAAGACCCATTCTTTCATAGTTACATAGTTAGCTAGGCCGAAAAAAGACACAAGTCCATCCAGTTCAACCATAAAAAAAAGAAATAATAAATAAAAATAAAATATATCGTACAATCCAATAAACCCCATTCTATACCCACAGTTGATTCAGAGGAAGACAAACCCCCCCCCCCCCCCCCCCCAAAAGAGCATGCTCCAATCTGCTACAGCAGGGGAAAAAAATCACTTCCTGATCCCCCGAGAGGCAATCGGATTCTCCCTGGATCAACTTTACCTATAAATGTCAGTACCCAGTTATATTATGTACATTAAGTATCCAGGTCTTTCTTAAAGCAATCTACTGAGTTATCCAGAACCACCTCTGGAGGGAGTCTATTCCATATTTTCACAGCTCTTACTGTGAAGAAACCTTTCTGTATTTGGAGATGAAATCTCTTTTCCTCTCTTTCCTAATCGGGGTTTACAGTGGCAACCTTTTTTGAAAAAAAATCAGTTTTTCACTTATATATATCATTGGATGCGGTGCCACGCTCTGCAGTTTAGAAGATATCTATGCAAGTCGCACCTGAAATCTCCAAAAATAGAACTACATTTTCAAATCGGTGCAGCACCGCAAAGTCGGCATAGCACGGGTTTGAAATGATGCCATTGCCGACAATAGGGTGCGACTTGTCATGCAATTTGGACCTGTCAAAACGCAAGCCCAGCTTGTTTTTTTACTGCCATGATACAGATGTGTGCTGTATGTATCCGGATGTACTGGTACTTTCACAGCACAGACCAATAAGATGGTAACTGATACTTTCCCCTTTTTATTTCTGCTATGCCATTTCGAGAATAAAAAATACACATTATTACATGTACAAGTTTATGCAAAAACTAACCTTTATAATTGTTTACTGAAGGATCTGTGATTGCTTGGGAAAGTGACATTTAGACGCACATAAACAACTTTTCCCCCGTATGTTTACATACCTGTAACGTGTAAAGCATTCCCCAGAACATGACAACACTGCTTAAGTGTAGATCATTTCTGAACCAGACAGTCTTGACAGTGTCTAGGAGTATAATAGCATTGAACAAAAAGACGGTACCTTCTATTATGCTCCTTTAATGGTTAGATGACATTTTGTCTGAAGATCACACAGACCGAACTATTTTTAGAGCTGTGAGCACCTGCATAGATGATATATGTGCCATACAGGAGACATCTGGTAGGAAACAAAATCTCTGTATTCACAGGTAGAAACCACTGTGTCCTGACCACAAACAGCATTAGGTCAACACAACAGATAGAAAGACATGAAATGGCAAGATATGGCCATACTGTGATGTAAGTTCACACTGGAGACCGGTCCTCGTATATCAAAAAAAACAATTCAGCTTTTTTTTTTTTTTTGCATTTAAACTCTTAAATATTTTTGTGTTTTAGTATGCAATGAAAAGGATTGGAACCTCAGTGTGATTTTTTTTTTTTTCCTTTTCTGTGTCCCCCAGACAGTTCTAGAGTAATAACATGAAGTGAAAGACCATCTCTGAAAAGTAAGAGGAAATACCATCTTTAGTAGTTCTCATGTAAATAGGAACATTTCCTCAATTCCTCCCTTATACCGCGTACACACGACCGGACTTTCTGGCAGAAAAGGTCAGACGGAATCATTCCGTCGGATATTCTGATTGTGTGTGGGATGATCCGATCGTTTTTCAAAAAAAAAATTCAGACGCACCTAGAAATAGAACATGTTTCAAATCTTTCCGGCGGAATCAATTACTATCGGGAAAACCGTTCATCTGTATGCTGGTTCGACGGACCAAATACGACGCAAGGGCAGCTATTGGCTATTGGCTATTGAACTTCCTTTTCTAGTCCCGTCGTATGTCATCACGTTCAAAAATGAATGGACATTGGTTTGTTCGTGTGTGGGCAAGTCTGTTCGTAACTCCGTCGGAACTCTGTTGGAACTCCGTCGGGAAGACCGTCTTACCTTTTCTGCTGGAAAGTCCGGTCGTGTGTACGTGGCATTCGTTTCTGTCCTGTTGACAATGATCCAGAGACAAAAGGGGAGTTTGCATTTCTGCAAACTGGACATAATCAGGGCCATCTTAAGAGCATTATAGGCCCACGGGCAATACAGAGCACTGGGGCCCTGTCTACAAGATCACGCACGAGAATAAAAATGCAAATTATCAATAAGGCTATATTTATTGGTACTTCCAACAAAATCAGTGTTTAAACATTAACACAATGTTTGGACAATATAACACGAGTTTGATGGGCACAGTGGCAGCGTTTAATGGGCACAGCGGCAGCGTTTGGGCACAGTGGCAGCGTTTGGGCATAGTGGCAGCTTTTGATGGGCACAGTGGCAGTTTTTGATGGGCACAGTGGCTGTGTTTGATGGGCACAGTGGCAGCTTTGATGGGCACAGTGGCTGTTTGATGGGCACAGTGGCTGTGTTTGGGCACAGTGGCAGCTTTTGAGGGGCACACACAGTGGCTGTGTTTGATGCACAACTTGAACTTACTTAAGTAGACATTGTTAGACTTACTTGAGACTGCCGGCCTGGAGCAGTACAGTGTGTCACTCACAGCAGCAAGGCAGCGCCAACTATCAAGGGCCATCTTTCCACTCCGCTCCCTCTCAATGCTGTCTGAAGAACATGGCAGAGGTGGGCAGAGCCTGTTCACTAGCCACTGGGGCAGCCACGGTGCGCTATAAATGCTGGGGCGGCGAAGTGAGCAACCAGTGCAGCCAGTCAATTTAAGCAGCAGATTGCAGTGCTGAGGATCAGCCCTGGATGGGGCCCTCCAGACTAATGGGGCCCCCGGGCAACTGCCCAGCATGCCCAGTGAAAAAAATGGCCCTGGACATAATCAGCAATAAAAACCTGACAGAGGTTCTAATTATAGCCTGATACACACTATGACATTTTTTTTGTTCAACCCAGCTGGGCTGAACGGAAAATAAGACAAACAACAAAAATAGCAGGCTTAGCACATATTTTTACCCCTACAAGTAGGGTGATTACTCATGGATCCTACACTGTGTAGGGTGCTGTTGCCATAACTATGCATATAACAAAGACAAACAGTTCGGGTGTTAAACACCAGAAAAGAGTTACGAATGGCAACAGAAAACGATCCTTTAAAGAGTATCAAAAATTCATATTTATTAAATTAATTAAAGACAAATTGGTAAAGTGATAGGCCAAAAGTCATAAAGATATAGCAGCTTCACTATGATAGCCAAAAGAAATCACTACAGTAATTGATGCATCACACATACATGTAAACAAAAGACACTACATAGTAAGAAGCGCCCGGACGCCGCATGCCAACAGACGGGTTAAGGTGTCAGATGAAATACATCATTATTATCTTTAAAGAAAAAATTACTTAAATAAAGTGACAGCTTAACCTGTGTGTGGCTCCAGGAAAAAAATGGATAGGGAAAGGGTATTGTCAATTTCTGACATTACATGATCAACAGACAGGCAATGTTTACAATATGTGGGCAACGACTGGGCAATCATAACAATATTCAGGCAATAAACACCTATCAATACAAAGGCAATCATAATATTACATGGTACAATGACATTAAGTGTCCAGTCTGCTGTCTCCCTTTTCTTAGCTTTACTCAGTGCCTTCACCCTGCTCAATGTAGGGATCTCCTTCTCCCTCTGGGTTGGGAGCACATCCCAAACCCCCTCCTGGCTCTCTTCTCTTCACCAGCTCGCTACTCCAGTCACTGCCTGACAGCGGTAGTGATACTAATGTCAGTGTACTGGTGGCAGAGCCAGACAGAACTCTCAGCTAATTAAATGTATTAGCCAGAGCCTCTGGGCAAAAGCCAGAGAGTTCCCAGCTATAAGGATGTCCAGCTAGTAGACAGGCCCAGATGACAGTAATGTCAGAAAGGCAGAACGGTGATATTGGGACAAGATCCCAGTTTATTCTTAAAGATTATCAAAATCAGTGGACCAGCTTGGTCCAAATAGGCTATTTTCTTAATTAACACACGCAGTGGCTGTCAGTGCTTTATGAACTGTATGTAGAATCAGCTACATACAGCATTGTGTACTGGATATGAACTTCCTGTTCTGGATCAGAATCGAGTTGGGCTGAGCGCTGCTCAGCTGTTCGCAGAAAGCTTTACTTTCTATGAATACAAAGCTTCCTCTGAAGCAGGTGGATGATATCATGATCTCTGCCTCAGCCAATCTCCTGCAGCCTGAACATAGTGCTGTATACTGTATGTAGCTGATGCTACATACAGGTTATACAGCACACACAGACTTTAATAATTATAAAATCTCTCCTAAGGGCCAGTGGCAGCTGGTGGCTTTTTGTTTGGAGGGGCGGCAAACAATCACCCCCCTGCGGCATCTCAAACCCCCCCACCCCCTCCTTCGCTGTCTACCGGTCCACAGGCACTTTCCCCTTCTAGGCAGCGGGCACATTGGGCAGTGGCGGGGATCAGGCAGCGGTGGGCACATCGGGGATCGGGCATCAACGGGGATCAGGAAGCGGCAGGCACATTGGGCAGCGGCGGGGCTCGGGGGGCATCGGCGGACGTCAGGCTGCCGCAGGCAGCGCCTCCTGTGTCTTCTCCCTCCTCCTCGCTTCTGCCGTGCATCTCCTCCCCTCCTCCTAGGCATCCAATAGGATTGCCTGTCCTTTCAGCCAATCAGGTGACGGGTATCAGACCCGCTTCCCGATTGGCCGGGAGAAGTGTCAGTGTTGCAACAGCGACAGACGCAATGCTCTGCGCCCCGAGCCCACCCTACTTTGAAGCCTATTAGAGCCTCTGGCTCTAATCAGGTGCTTCAAAAAACATCCCCCCCCATAGGAATTAATGCGGCCGGTGTCCTGAAAGGGGCTGGGTGCATGGATAGGAAGGGCGGCGGCAGTGGATAGGGGAGACGGTGCCCGTGCACCCACAATGGACTGCCTGCTAAGGGCCCTTTTACATGGGCTCCTTCTGTTCTGATCAGCAGGGTATCTGTAAGATAATCCCCTGCTGATCAAACAGAGCAGGGCGGATGACAGGTCCATGTCTGCTTATTTTCTGCAGAGGAGACATGGACAGAACCGCTTTGCTCTATGGGCAGCCAGGAGTAAACAGACTCCACTGTCCATTTACACCTGGCTGCCTCTGATCCAGACCGCCCAAATGGACGCAGTCCTCCTCCATTTATTTAAGTGGGCCTGATCAGACCCAGAGGTAGGCGGGCGTGAATGAACATAAGTCCATTTACACCTGCTGGTCCATAGGAATGCATGGCCTTTAGGATCAGGCTTGAAAAATGGATAGGCGGACATGAACAGATCGCCCGTGGGAACGGGCCCTAAATATTATTTCAAAAATGTTTCCCACAACCAACAAATTTACATTCCTTATTGCATACATTAGACGCTAGCTATGTAAACCATTGGTGCAGACAATACAGAGTCGTGTACACAGTGTTGAGGAGAAATAAATATTTCTAGTTTCCATGGGAATGGAATGCTTTGAAACTGTCTACTTTAAAATAACTGTTTGACTTGTAACAGCTAAATATTTCCTCCTCGGCTCACACCTTTACCTGGTGCCCCAGGGAACAGGCTGATGGGTCTCATATTGCACAGACATCTTTTTATTGTCTTGTTTGTGTGACTACAGCCTTAGATATTTACTAAAATTAAGAGTATATGGGATGCCAGAATCATCACAACCCCCAGATGTTATATTGGTTACCATGGTGGCCCGGTGACAGCTCAGTTGTATCATCTGTAGAGACAGCGGCTGCTTCTTGTACAGTTGGATTTTTTAGTGCTCGGTGAGAATGTGCCATTTTGCAGAAAGCTGTCATTAAAATGTTCCTTGCAGTCACTTAATTTAGCATAGATTTACCGAGTGGAGCATCTTTTCTGACAGCTGTGCCCTGTGCTTGGTAGAAAACAGGTTCCTTGTCACTTGTGCCACATATGAAGCCGATAAGAGAGAGATTTGTTCTGCTGGGATTGAAAATGAATGGAAAATATCAGTATGAGTATATATATATATATATATATATATATATATATATATATATATATATATATATATATATATATATATATATATATTTATATTTATTTTATACTTTTTATATATTCTTTATTTATGTAGTAAGAGGGTGTGCACAATATTGAATGACATACATTTTAACATCATAAAGCAATGGAACAATTATCAGAACGTGTTGGAATTTACCGTACAATTCCACATAAAAATAAAAATCCACCTGAAATACATCATTGTTAAAGTTACATAGTAGGTGAGGTTGAAAAAAGACACAAGTCCATCAAGTCCAACCTGTGTGTGTGTGATTTTTTTTTTTTCGTTTTCGTTGATTCGTAACGATTCGTACATTCGTAACGATTCGTACATTCGTAAGTCGTCGGTGTTCGTATTCGTAACGATTCGTACATTCGTAAGAGTTATTTTTCGTTGATTCATTTTTTCGTTAGTTTAATTTTCGTTTATTCGTTTATTCGAAATTCGAACGCATTCGTATTTATTCGTACATTCGTAACATTCGTAGATTCGTAATCGGAGCATAATTCATAATTTTATGTAATGTGTATGCTATTATTACATTTTAATAATTTACAAATCGCAAAAAAAAAAGTTACGAATCGAAAAAAAAAAAGTTACGAATCGAAAAAAAAAAGTTACGAATGTACGAATTTTTTAGTTCAATCTATTCGAAGCACGTTAAGCAGCACCATTGTAAGGGACACGGAAAATTACCAATTCAACAAAAAAAAGAGTTACGAATGTACGAATTTTTTCGTTCATTTTCGTTGTTCCTTTTTTCGTTTTTCTGATTTTCTTCATTCGTTGTTTCTAATTTGGTTTTTCGGATTTTCGTTGTTTTTCGGATTCGTTCGACTCGAACGATTCGTTAATCGGATTTGTACAATTCGAACGATTCGTTATTCGGATTCGTTCGATTCGAACGATTCGTTCATTCGTATGAAAACGAACGAACGAACGAAAAAAACGAAAAAAAAAAACGAAAAAAAACGAAACGAATTGCACATGTCTAGTCACCAGTATGGTATTTGTAAATTGAAATCATATCCCCTCTCAAGTGTCTCTTCTCCAGAGAGAATAAGTTTGCAACCTTTCCTCATAACTAATGTCATCCAGACCCTTTATTAGCTTTGTTGCCCTTCTTTGTACTCACTCCATTTCCAGTACATCCTTCCTGAGGACTGGTGCCCAGAACTGGACATAATACTCCAGGTGCAGCTGGACCAGAGTCTTGTAGAGTGGGATAATTATCGTTTTATCGCTGGAGTTGATCCCTTTTTAATGAATGCCAATATTCTGTTTGCTTTGTTGGCAGCAGCTTGGCATTGCATGTCATTTCTGAGCCTATCATCTACTACATACATATATTTACAGTTGAGAAGTTGCAGATTTTTTAATTGTTCTCTGTGCTGAAAGCACTGTGTCTAAAACATTTGTGTCTTAAGCCCCATACACACGGTCGGATTTTCCGATGGATTCTGTCCTATCGGACAATGTTGTCGGAAATTCCGACCGTGTGTAGGCACCATCGGACAGTTTCCATCGGATTGTCCGACGGACAAAGTTCTATCTCCTGCTCTATAAATATTCCGACAACAAAGTCTGATCACACCAATTCCGATCGTGTGTAGCGAATTCCCGACGGACAAAGTGCTGCGCATGCTCAGATCACATTACAAGACCAAAGCTATTGGCTACCAGCCTCTACGTAGTCCCATCGTAGGCAACAAACGTCACCACGTTCAGAATGATTGGATTTTCCGACAACATTGTCCGACCGTGTGTATGCAACACCAGTGTCGGACTAAATCCGTCGGACCAAATCCGATGGATTTGGTGGTCGGATTTTCCGACCGTGTGTATGGGGCTTTAGACTTAGAGGACGCATAGTTTGACGCTTTTGTTATCTTCAAACTCCTGTCAAGATTGAAGTCTAGAGTACTTCCAAAGCCTATAATTGCTTATTCTTTCACTAGGATAAGACATCCGTTTTACTCAAATAATAAGATATTTTACATGTGTAATGCCAGTGGGATTGGGCAAAGTTCTTCACTATCGCTAAGAAAATCCAATAATATTCTGCCTCACTCAATCTCCCGGAGCACAAATCTTCCCTGTTAATTATACACACCTTTGTACAATAAATGCCATAATCCCCATATAAAATACACAATAGTGTACATAAGTGGTTTTATTTACAAAGAATGAATAATAGAAGACTGGCTGTGAATGGGGAGAGGAGTGAACACTTCACTCTTGAATGTGCCACTTTGTACGCGGGCACAATAGGATCGTTTGTCGCTGCTCTCTGACTACTGATGAGCAGTGTGTGCAGAATAGACAGCTCTTGTGATCTCTGTACTACAACTTTTGTTGTTTTCTTTGCACTCTTGTAAAATGTTAGCATAGGAGGTAAAAAAAAGTACAAAATACAACAGATTCATTACTACAAATTACAAAATAAAGCAAATGTTAGGATTCTTCCTCTTACACAAAGAAACAGCTCTACTAAAGACACAAGTAAAAGAGTTTGTTTAAAATAAAAATAGAAATTCTATCACATAAAGTGAACTCAAAATGTAAAAATTTGCTATGTTATAGAGAACATCTAGAAATGTTAATTGTGTCTAAGCACAACCCGAAAAAGATTTACCCTTTGTCTGGAATTTTACTGAAAAATAGCAGTGCTCTTCTTGGTATGTGAGGGCGCCCCATAGTTGTGCAGTGTACTATCTACAGTGTGAGTTCTAAGGCACTGCTGCCTCTGACTGCGAGTTTCCTGCTGTTTTTTTTTTTTTTTTTTTGAGGTTCTGATGTGAGAAATAAAAATCTGCCAGTGCCTAGATGGCCACCTACAGGAAAAACAAGTAGATTAGCAATGGGGAAAGGGCCAGCTGCAAGGAGACTACAGACAATACTGGTGACTAATGCTTTGTCCTCTTCCTACCTTTTTATGGGAACAGCTTTCATAGTTTAGTTCCTCTTTAGGCTGGTCCAAGACATTGTGCGGCCTGGGTCCAAGAATTCATTTCTGCCCCCCTCCCCTAAAACAAAATCACGCCCACCAAAAGGCCCCCACATCCATTTTTTTTTATATCATGATAAATAAAACAAAAAATGACGCTAGGTTCACATCTGTGTGGGTGTGGGAGTATGTGTAAATTGCACGTGTTCCCATATCAACATGCAACTGTACAAAAAATGAGCTGCTTTAAGAAAACACACGGAGTGCCATTAACTCTTAATGGCACTCCCACACACTGAACAACGGGATGCGGTTTTCCAGACATGGAAATGCATGGTGACAAAGCACTCGTGGTTTCCGTTGCATCTTAAAAAAAGGTTCAAAGGACCTTTTTTCTGCAGGAAACGCTGGTACAGTAGCCCATTCACATGAATGGGCTGTTGTGCCCCTGCAAACGCAGCATGCAGAACCGTGGAGATGTGAACCTAGCCTTGGACCTTGTGCTGTTGACGTGGGCAACAGCTTAACTTATACCCTAATTTTTGCACATCGCCCACGTTAGTTTGAGTTCGATGGAGGGGGCAGTTCTTTTTAGCCAATGCTCAGCACTTGAGGGATTTGCCCAGATTAACCACGTCAGCCTCGGAAGATTTTACCCCCTTCCTGGCCAGAGCATTTTTTTGCGATTTGGCACTGCGCCGCTTTAGCTGACAATTGCGCGGTCATGCGATGTTGTACCCCACAAATAGAGCTTTCTTTTAGTGGTATTTTATTTTATTTTTGGCGCTATAAACAAAAAAAAGACAATTTTGAAAATAAAGCAATATTTTTTACTTTTTGCTATAATAAATATCCCCCAAAAATATATAAAAAAAACGAATTTCTTTCTCAGTTTAGGCCGATATGTATTCTTCTACATATTTTTGGCAGAAAAAAATTGCAATAAGCGTATATTGATTGGTTTGCTCAAACGTTATAGCGTCAACAAAATAGGGGATAGATTTATGGCATTTTTATTATTCTTTTTTTTTATTAATAATGGCGACGATCTGCGATTTTTATCATGACTGCGACATTATGGCGGACACATCAGACACTTTTGACACTATTTTGGGACCATTGTCATTTATACACTGATTAGTGCTATAAAAATGCACTGATTACTGTGTAAATGGCACTGGCAGGGAAGGGGTTAAACACTAGGGGCAATCAAGGGGTTAAGTGTGTTCTAGGGAGGTGTTCGAACTGTAGAGGGGATGGGCTAACACTGACATGACAGCGATCACTGCTCCCAATGACAAGGAGCAGTGGATCTCTGTCATGTCACACGGCAGAACAGGGAAATGCCCGTTCTGCCTCTCCACACTGCAATCATGGGCCGCCAGCAAACATCGAGTGCCCGGGACCCGCGGGCACGCTCCCGCAGTGTGCGGTGGGCGCACGCCCGATAGGCAGCAAATTTAAAGGGACGTACAGGTACACCCATTTGCCTGCCTGTGCCATTTTGCCAATGTACATCTATGTGCGCCGGTCAGCAAGCAGTTAAACATAGAGCAACCAATTAAGCCAGTCACTCACATTACCTAGATTTACTATGTCCACCCCTTGAAAATTTGGCTTTGTTCCAGAAAAACTCACCAGCTTTCCGCCACTCCCCTTACCTCCACAATATGTAGCCAGTATGTATGGCCAGATTCTGCCTAGTCGCTTTGTATATTGCACACATATAACAGTCATTGTACCACAAAATACTCCTAATTACTGTACCACAACTGACAGCCTCACAGATGCAAATAAATCTCACAAAAAGAATATCATTTTGTCTGTCACAGCCGACCATAAAGCAGAAATTCAATAAAACCAGTAACTGTTGAGACAATGGACACCTTGTGTCTCAGGGCTATGTAATAATGTACAACATAATGTATAGAGCACAGTGGTCAGGAATCACATCATAGTCCCCAGAATTTCCCCTTAAGGCTCATTCAGACCAATCTTTCATATTGAGCCGCTGTCTGTAGTGTATACATCCACCTTGGAACTGCATGCAGGCAGTATGTAGGAGTGGATGCAGATGCAGTGGTTGCATGAACACAATTGCATGTCAAAATTTGACATGTGGGCAGGAGTGGATATATGGATCTAGCAGTTACTGCGTTTGCACCCACTTTTATGGGTTGCCTGTTCCAAGATAAACACACAGCAGACAGCCCCTCAGTGTGGAGAACGAGACTCAATACCTATTTTTATGAGCCCTTTAAACAGAATTTGCAGATTTCCCCTTTAAACTGTAAGGGGGAACTCTGATAAAAGGGGGGCCCTGGACAACCTGATATAGGAGGAGCACTGGCAACTCTGATGTAAGAGGGCTCTGGTGACAGAAACAGGTGCCAAGTGATTGATGTCACACATGCACCCTCCCATACCTGTCGTGCTACCTAAATCAGGCTGAGCTCAGCTGTTTAACAATTGGCCAGCTCGGGGACTATACATGTGTAGAGCTGGAAAACGTATGGGCGCTCTTCTATTGTCTGCAGACATTTCGGTATGGTTCACATATCTGTGGTGCAGGACACTGCATGTAATTACATGTGGTATTTGTAAGTTGAGATTTGAGCCATTTCTTTGTATAGCTCAAATCACACCAAATCTGCACAAAAAAGGTGCAGGGCCTTTTTTTTCCCCGCACTGGAATCAGATTGCATGTAATCTGCTTCTGTCAATCGCACTGCATTTTGCAAATCGTTTTGGGGTGTCATTAACACCCCATGCAGGTTTGCATGAATGCCGTGTGATTTCAATGTGGTGAGGCAGGATTTGCTGTGTTTTCTGCACCACATATATGTGAACCTAGCCTTATGGAAAAAAAAAGTGCCCTTCTTTTTACAAACTGTTCTGGCAGAGTTTATGTTTATTATCAACTGCAAAACTAGCACACAGCTCCCCTGGCGCTGACAGTTCATGCATAAATTCAATGCTAAATAATCAATCAGCAATACAGGAATGTATGATGGATCTGCAGCTGCTAGTAAACAAACACTGTGCTGCAGCACTGACTAATCTTTTGCTTGTATCATGAATGGAGCTGTACCTTCCCCTTGGTGTACTGAATGTTAGTGTTCATTTCTGGTGTTGACACTAGGGATGAACACAGTTTTGGCCCAAACTGAGCTGAGACTAATGCCGCGTACCCACGAGCGGAGTTTCCGTTGGAAAAATCTTGGATGGTTTTTCCGATGGAATTCCGCTCAAGCTTGTCTTGCATACACACAAGAACTTTCGCCTGTTAAGAATGCGGTGACGTCCAACACTACGGACGAGCTGAAAAAATAAAGTTCAATGCTTCCGAGCATGCGTCAAATTGTTTTTGAGCATGCGTAGGAATTTTGCGCGTCGGAATTGCATACAGACGAAAGGCATTTCCGCTAGAAACTTTTTCCGTCTGAAAAATAGAGAACCTCTACTGCTCTCAATCTTTCGCTGGCCGAAATGCCGCCAGTAAAAGTCCGATGGAGCATACACACGGTCGCATTTTCTGACCAAAATCTCACATCGGACTTTTGCTGGCGCATTTTCCAATCGTGTGTACCAGGCATAAGAATGAACACAGTTTTGGCCCAAACTTGGGTACTGAATGAACCCGCCAATCAGCTGTGGCCAAGGCATTCGCCGACCTGCACAAAGGGTGAGGATGTTTGTGACATCATTGTCCTTAAAGATCACATGGCCATATTAGGTCAATGACATCACAAGCATCTTGACCCCTTGCACATGTAACTGCGGGGTGGAGAATGCCCTGGCTGAAGTTGGCAGTGGGTGGGCACATTTTGATACCAAGTTTGGGCTAAACCCATACTTGTCCCTACTAAATAGGTCTCCTTGCTAGCAGCATGGTCAGACGGTGGTGGTGGGTGAGGGGGCTGGGCGTTCTGTTCAAGCACCCTTTTTAACAAAGATTTAATAAATATTAAAAAAATAAAATAATACGTCTTTCTTAATATTAATTAGTGGTAATGTACAGATTTCTGGGATTTTTATTGCTGCTCTTTCATACCTTTATCATGAAAAATATGTATGGATAAAAGATAGCGATATTTCTATACACAATTGGGATAGGCCGGGATTACATACTGCCAGTCTTAAGGAATTATGTGATTTTAAAAGTTGCAGCCTATTGAATGTTAGGGGAGATGAAGAGAAGGTAGAGTAAATGATATTGTGACAATGTCAGGCCTTGGGGGTATTGTTAAGACAAGCTAAGGGAGTTACCTTCTCCACCAGCTCTGACTCATTGTGAGTACACCTTTCATTTACTAGAAATCATCATAAATCTTTCATCAGAGAATAGGCCTTGAGGAAATACATACATGCACTGCATCAACCACCGGGCCTGGATTTGTGGAAGAGCCACAAATGTTTGGGTCTAAACAATCTAATATTCAGAGGGCTGCACCTTGCTCCATTATATAGTTAAACATTCTTCTTATAAGTAAAAGAAAGAAGAATGATTATACCTATTGATTTAATTCATAGGAAATGGGTGAAAAGGGGAGCACAAAAAAAGGTCCTATGAAGGAAGGCCATTGAAATTGACCACAATTTGTTCCCTTAAGGTCCATACACACAATTAGAAAATCGTATGACAAATACCGCTTTCTAATCGATCGTATGATATTCTGATACACAGCTTTCGAGAGCCAACTACAACAATGCATGCATAATTATCTAATGGCATAAAAAATGTTCTCGTACGATACCAGATCATATTATTATTTAATCAGTACATTTGTCTCCCCCCCATAAATACAATACAAATACAATGCAATACATTACGTCCCTTCCGATATTCTTTATTCTGAATTTTCGTAAGTTTAGCAACCTCTTCATTTTAGATATGAGACTAGCATGCAAAAAAAAATAAAAAATAATCTAATTGTGTGTACCAGGCTTGAAGTTGAGCCTATACTTTATAATTTGGCTATAAACAAACATGATGAAATATGTTAGGTGAAGACCCTCCTTTTCCAAATCAGTGATTAAATATCAGTGTTAGAAAATGGTCCCTTGTTGCTAAAAGCACAACCTGTCCACCTTCTTGGTTTGCAGCTGGCAAGGTCCTGGTGACGTCACTCACTCACCTTCTGACTTACCTTCTGACTCACCTTCACTCTTGGTGTTTCCCACGTCTGAGTCCTGGCTTTGCGCCCCCTTGGAGTCATGTTTGGAGGTCTTCGGTCCCCTTGGAGTTTTTGCCTATCTGTCGATCTTGGCACCCTCGCTTGACTGACTAGTTGTCGAGTCCACCATTTCCAGTAAGAGTAGATTTACTTCTCCCTTTGGTTGAAGATGTACCTTCCTTGATGCTCTACATGCCGGTCAGTGCGAGTGTATTCCATCCCTGAGTAACCACCACCCGGCGGTGGACTTACACCAGTCTTCTTCAAGACCTTTCCACTTATTGGACTATTTTCACTTGATTGATTGATTGATTGATTGCTTGATTTTCCACTACCTTGTTATTATTTGCAAATTGTTATACATGTTTATTATTTAGCGCTACATTCTTCATTATCCACTATATAGAATCTTTGTCACATTATTATGTAGCAACTTTTCATTTTTCACCTATTGAGTAGCGCAGTAATATTTTCGTATTATTTATACTAATAATCTTATAGTAGAGTGGGCATAGAAAACAAATTTTCTGTCTGGTTTTACAAGATCAGCTGAATTGTAGCACTTCCAGCTTCAGAAGTTGAGAAAAAATTGGAAAATTAGTTCCAGGTTTAGAGGTTTATTGCCTAATGCCCCGTACACACGAGCGGAATTTCCGCCAGCAAAAGTCCGATAAGAGCTTTTGGTCCGAAAATGCGACCGTGTGTATGCTCCATCTGACTTTTGCTGGCGGAATTGCAGCCAGCAAAAGATTGAGAGCATGTTCTCAATTTTTCGGTCGGAAAAAGTTCTGATCAGAAATTCCGATCGTCTGTACCAATTCCGACGCGCAAAATTCCTACGCATGCTCGTAAACAATTCGACGCATTCTCAGACGCATTGAACTTAATTTTCTCGGCTCGTTGTAGTGTTGTACGTCAGCATGTTCTTGACGGTCAAAAGTTCAGCAAACTTTTGTGTGACCGTATGTATGCAAGCCAAGCTTGAGCCGAATTCCATCGGAAAAAACATCCAAGATTTTTCAGACAGAAATTCCGCTCGTGTGTACGCGGCATTAGTCCTTGGACCTTAGATAATTTTTTTTTTTTTAAAACTAAAAAAAAAATCATCTGCACACACCAACGCTGCCCTCTACGTCTTCCTCACCCACTGGCCACCATTCTTCTTCCACAGGAAGAATGCTGCATAAATCTATGCACACAAAACAGAAATGGGGGAAACATTTTTGCAGGGCCCAATGTCTACTCTGAATGAGAAGAGGATGGCCCCGTTGTTTATGTGACTGGCTAGGAACCACCTAGAATTTAGGTATGAATGCTGAAAATAGTTTAATATTTATTGTGGTGAGTAAAACACTAAACTAGCATTTATTAAGTAACATTCAAAAGAATATCTAAACCCAAGAACCTTTATCCTTTATGTTAACCTGGTAATCCTACCATTAATAATATACTTCCTGTCCTAGAGTGCCACCCTATGCTGAGGAGTGCTGTCACCCTAAGACAAGAAGTGTGTTAGGGCTACATAACATTATGTTAGGACTATATAATAGCTCCCTGTCTTCTCCATAATGGGGATATGTTTTGTAGTCCACAGAGATAACAGGAAACAATGCTAAGAGACACCGGTCCAGAGGAAGAGAGCACAGTTATCAGGTCACAAGATTACTGGCTGGTTGAAAAGTTTTTTTTTTTGCACTTTTCAATCAGATATCATAAAGTACGTTCAGTGGTATATTTACTGTAACAGATGAGAGTAGAGAAAATCAGAGAAACAAATTGTTATGCCGCATACACACGGTCGGAATTCTCGTCGGAAAAAGCTCTGATGGTTTTCCCGTCGGAATTCCGACGGAATTTTGCTCAAACTGTCTTGCCTACACACGGTCACACCAAATTCCGATGGTCTGTAACACAGCGGCATAAAACACGTTCGACAGCACTATAAAAGGGAAGTTTAATGCTTCTGAGCATGCGTCGAATTGTTTCCGAGCATGCGTCGGAATTTTGCATGTCGGAATTGCCTACACACGATCGGAAAATCCGATAGAAAGGTGTTCCGTCGGAAAAATTGAGAACAGGTTCTCAATCCAAAGTCCGTCGGAAATTCCGACAGAAAAAGACCGTTGGGCATACACACGGTCGGAAAATCCGATGAAAAGCTCCCATCGGACATTTTCCTTCGGAAATTCCGACCGTGTTTACTCCGCATTAGAGTTTACATACACTTTAAAGCACTAAACAGTTTGGCTGTTAGAAGAGTAACCTAATCTTCTGTAATGTGATATCTGGCTGATGTTTGTCAAGGCACAATCTCAAGGCACCCCATTGTAAAAAGGTAAAAAATGAAACTAACAGTTTTACATAACGCAGCAACATCCACACACCTAGGAAACCGAATATTGTAATGTTTCTCTTCTCCCTCAGGTTCTCTCTCTCACTCAGCTAATGTGACCCCAGTGTTGATGGAGAGGGGCAGGGGAGGAAAAAACAAAGATGCTGTGCAGGTGCCTGACATCTTCCTAATCAACCGAAGATGTCATTGGTTGTTAGAACTCCGGTGGTTGGAAGGTTGTAATGATGCACAATGAAAACAGGCTTCATCCATCCACTGGCTTTAATACAGTCTTTGGGCAATTTTAAGGCATTTAGCCAAGGCACCCTAAAGAAACTTGAAGGCACCCTAGGGTACCTGGGTACCCTGATTCGAAAAGGCTGCCCTAGAGGTATAACGTCCCGTTGGATGAAATGCTTTGGGGCGGAGATTCTGGTGCTGATGTCATGCCGCTGTGCGTTCCTGGGTTGGCAGCGGCTTCCTATGTGAGTTCACAAGATTCATTGTGCTTAATTTTATTTTGACTGATACATGTTTGTCATTAACCACTTGCCGACCAGCCGCCGCAGTTGTACTGCGGCTGAATGGCACGGCTGGGCGAAGCGACGTTATGTTATGTCGCTTCGCCCTGTGGCCACTAGGAGCGTGCGCCCGCTGCTCACCCCCCCCCCGAGCCGGAGCGAGTGCCCAGCAGTCGCGATCACCGTCTGGCTACCGCGATCGACGCTGAGACACGGAGAACAGGGATCTGTGAGTGTAAACACACAGTTTACGGTTCTCTGAGGGGAGAAGTGACAGGTTGTCTGTTCATACAGAGTATGAACAGCGATCTCTCTCTTTCGCTACACAGTCCCCTCCCCCCTTTAGTTATAAACACAAACAGGGAACACAATTAACCCCTTGATCGCCCCCTGGTGTTAACCCCTTCACTGCCAGTAACATTTTTACAGTAATCAATATATTTTTAAAGCACTGATTGCTGTATTAATGCCAATGGTCCCAAAAATGGGTCAAAATTGTCCGATGTGTCCGCCATAAAGTTGCATTTCTGATATAAATCGCTGATCACCGTCATTACTAGTAAAAAAAAAATAATAATAATAAAAATGCCATAAAACTATCCCCTATTTTGTAGACGCTATAACTTTTGCACAAACTAATCAATATACGCTTATTGCGATTTTTTTTTACCAAAAATATGAAGAATACGTATCAGCCTAAACTGAGGAAACATTTTATTTTTTATATATTTTTGGGGTATATTTATTATAGCAAAAAGTTAAAAATATTGCGTTTTTTTTCAAAATGGTCGCTCTTTTTTTGTTTATAGCGCAAAAAATTAAAACCGCAGAGGTGATTAAATACCACCAAAAGAAAACTCTATTTGTAGGGAAAAAAAGGACATCAATTTTGTTTGGGTACAACGTGGCACGACCGTACAATTGTAAAACAGTTAAAGCGATGTAGTGCCGAATCGCAAAAAGTGCTCTGGTCAGGAAGGGGATAAAATCTTCCGGGGCTGAAGCGGTTAAACATACTACACTATTGGAGTCTTCTTTTGGCTCCTGTTGAGCTTTATTTACCCTCAGTTGGAAGTATAGGAGGATATGTCATTGAAGTATACATGCTGCAATGGTTCCTGTGAGATCCCTATGTTTGTTTGGGCGCACATCTTGGTGAGTTTTGAATTCACTCATTGTTGGTGGCCGGTCACTGAAGCACCTTCTGAGGAATATCCACATGAACACTGGTGTTATACACACTATCTGTTTTCACCGATTATACACTCTGTGGGACTTTGATTTGTCATTATTGGACTTTATATTTTTTTTGACTCTATATATTTGACACTATTTAGAGGCACGTCTGGCTGGTATATATCTCCTATAGGTACAGTGCCTTGAAAAAGTATTCATACCCCTTGAAATTTTCCAAATTTTGCCATGTTACAACCAAAAAGGTAAATGTATTTTATTGGCATTTTATCTGATAGACCAACGTAGTGGCACATAATTGTGATGTGGAAGGAAAATGATAAATGGTTTTCAAGTTTTTTTACAAATAAATGTGAAAAGTGTGGCGTGCATTTGTATTCAGCCCCCCTGATTAAATACTTTGTAGAACCACCTTTCGCTGCAATTACAACTGCAAGTCTTTTTTGGGACGTGTCTACCAGCTTTGCACATCTAGAGAGTGAAATTTTTGCCCATTTATCTTTGCAAAATAGCTCAAGCTCTGTCAGTTTGGATGGAGAGCGTCTATGAACAACAATTGTCAAGCCTTGCCACAGATTCTCAATTGGATTTAGGTCTGGAGTTTGACTGGGTCATTCTAACACATGAATATGCTTTGATCTTAAAGTGGAGCTCCACCCTAAAGTGGAACTTCCGCTCATCGGATTCCTCCCCCCTTTCGGTGTCACAATTGGCACCTTTCGGGGGGGAGGGGGGACAGGATACCTGTCAAAGACAGGTATCCTTTCCCACTTTCGGAAGTACGCCGCAGCGGGATCGTGCTGTGACATCACCGCGGGGCTCCCTCCTCCTCCTTCCTCCGCCGCCGGGCTAATAGGAGAGAAGAGCGGGGCCTCGCGCATGCGCAGTAGGGTTCCCGGCGTGAAGCCGAAAGGCTACACTGCCGGGTTACCTTACCCGCAATGGCAGTGGCAGCACCCGACAGCTGATGGAGACATCAGCTGTGGTGCCGACATCGAGGGACAGCAGGACAGGTAAGTGTCCATTTATTAAAAGCCAGCAGCTGCAGTATGTGTAGCTGCTGGCTTTTAATTTTTTTTTTTTCCTGGAAACACCCCTTTAACCATTCCATTTTAGCTCTGGGTGTATGTTTAGGGTTGTTCCCTGCTGGAACGGGAACCTCTGCCCCAGTTTCAAGTCTTTTGCAGACTCTGACAGGTTTTCTTCTAAGATTGCCCTGTATTTGGCTCCATCCATCTTCCCATCAACTCTGACCAGCTTCCCTGTCCCTGCTGAAGAAAAGCATACCCTCAACATGATGCTGCCACCACCATGTTTCATGGTGGGGATGGTGTGTACAGGGTGATGTGCAGTGTTAGTTTTCCACCACACATAGCGTTTTGCAGTACAGTACTGTGCAACTTTTGCACAATACTGTATGTCTGTCTGGCGTATGTTTCCTATTGGTATTTCTGTGGTGTATGTTTCCTTTAGGTGTGTCTAGCTGGTGTATATTTCCAATAAGTATGTCTGGCTGGTGTATGTTTCCTATAGGTATATACAGCTGGTGTATGTTTCCTATAGGTGTGCTTGGCTGGTGTATGCTTCCTATAGGTATATAGGGGCTGGTGTACAGTGCCTTGCAAAAGTATTCACCCCCTTGGCATTTTTCGTGTTTTGTTGCCTCACAACCTGGAATTAACATGGATTGTTTGAGGATTTGCATCATTTAATTTACAGAACATGTCCCACAACTTTTGAAGATTTTTTTTCTTATTATTATTGTGAAGCAAACAACAAATAGGACAAAATAACAGAAAAAGTCAATGTGCATAACTATTCACCCCCCTAAAGTCAATACTTTGTAGAGCCACCTTTTGCGGCTATCACAGCTCCAAGTTGCTTTGGATAAGTCTCTATGAGCTTGCCACATCTTACCGATGGGATTTTTGCCCATTCCTCCTTGCAAAACTGTTCCGGCTCCTTCAAGTTGGATGGTTTGCTCTTGTGAACAGCAATCTTTAAGTCTGACCACAGATTTTTCTATTGGATTGAGGTCTGGGCTTTGACTAGGCCATTCCAACACATTTACATGTTTCTCCTTAAACCACTCAAGTGTTACTTTAGCAGTGTGTTTGGGGTCATTGTCCTGCTGGAAGGTGAACCTCCATCCTAGCCTCAAATCACACAGATTGGTACAGGTTTTGCTCAAGAATATCCCTGTATTTAGCACCATCCATCTTTCCCTCAACTCTGACCAGTTTCTGACTGCTGAAAAACCTCCCCACAGCATGATGCTGCCACCACCATGTTTCACTGTGGGATGGTGTTCTTTGTGTGATGGGTTGGGTTTGTGGCAGACATAGGCTATGATAGTGCTCTGTCCTTAGTTTAATAAAATAAACCAGAAAAATCTGGCAGATAGAATTTCGGAACCTCTGGCTGAAACCCTCTGCATTCCAGTATTCCAGGAAAAATAATAGGATTGCATGTCTACAAATAGTCTGTGTTTTTAGTACATTTGTAGCTGGAGAAAGGCATGTGATGCTCTTTTATCCTAGATGAAACGCTCCTAATCTAGATGAGAGTGAGAGGCTTAACGGATGCTTTTTACTTATTCCTTGAAGGTGGATACACTTACATAACAAATACTTATACACAATAAATACTTTGCCGCATGTGCTCTATAATTTTATTCCTAGTCCCTGATTCATCAAGCCATTAATGAACAGTATTGTCTCCTTAGAAGAACTGCATGAGAATCATTCTCATCTCAATGGAATCCCCTTGTATTTACTTTCCCTTCTGTGCTTCTCCTCCACATTCCAGCACCTCCCTGCTCCACCTGTCATCACAATTCAATACAATACAGCTCCGGCTCTAGTTCTTTCTTGTAGAACTGGATTCTCCATGGCTCACGTATGTGAGGTGTTTCTGCCTAACCATACCTGAAAAGAACATAGTATTCGGTGATAATGACTTATTTTAACGATTTAGGTAAGCAGCTGAATGATCAGACAGGAAGTAAATGTAACTTACAGTTTAAGTGGTAGTAAACCCCAAAAACAAAAATATAATATGTTGCAGCTTACCAATCCTTAAAGTGGTTGTAAAGTCTTGTTTTAAAAAAAAAAAACAAAGCAAATAAACATGTTATACTTACCTCCTCTGTGAAGTGATTTTGCACAGAGCAGCCTGGATCCTCCTTTTTGCAGGTCCCTCTTTTGTGCTCCTGGCCCCTCCCTCCTGTCGAGTGCCCCCACAGCAAGCAGCTTGCTATGGGGGCACCCAAGCCGATTTACAGCTCCGTGTGTCCATTTAGAAGCCCAGACCCAGGCCCGCCCCCCTCTCCCCTGATTGGAGGTGTACAGTAAATAAAGGGGAAAAAAACAGGCAGGTGCCAGCTCCTTAACAACCAGCTGAAATTTCATACATTCCTTAAATTTTGCATGTCTGGACCACTACTGTACTCATTTAACGTGCATTTATTTATTTAGTGAATTGACATTAACGCTGTTTTATGTGGCATTTAGTGAGCGTTTTTTTTTGCGTTTTGAGGTAAATACCGCATAAAGGGATAACTAATTGACATTTTCAGTATCGCATGCGATATTTGGAAAAATGTTTCACCTGACCCAAATACCGCCTGAGATGTGCTTTAGTGAATTGAGCCCACTGTCTCTTTAAGGCACTTTTATAAGCTTAACTCGGCTGTATTTAGTAAATGCTACACATAGACAATCTGAAAAGAGGACCTCCTTAAAGTGGAGTGCCCACAAAAAAAAAAAAAATTAAAAGTCAGCAGCTACAAATACTACAGCTGCTGACTTTTAATAATCGGACACTTACCTGTCCCGGGGTCCAGCGATGCGGGGGAACGAGACCCCCCCTCGTTCCCCGCTCCGCTCGCGACGCCGGCATTCTTAATGTGGGAAACCGGCTGTGGCTTCACAGCCGGGCACCCACTGCGCATGCGCGAGCGGCGCCGTGATTTGACGCTCACTCATCTGGGACACATGACAGGTCCCAGATGACTGTGCGGCGCCTACAGGAAGTGACGTTTAGCCCGGGCAATGAAGGTGGCAGACTACGAGGGACCCCCTAGCAACAGGCATTTAGAGGTGAGTAAAACATTTTTTTTTTCCAATTATTTATTTTTTATTTTTTTTATGATTTTTAAGCCACATTTTTTTTTTTTTTGGTGGCTACCCCACTTTAATCTAGTTACAGTATAGTTTCAAAATACATTATATCTGTGCAGTGTGTTAATACACGTGCATTAACATAGACTGTGCACTTTGCAAGTATAGTTGCACTCATTTCCCCCAGAGCTTACTGAGCATGGCTTTACTTTGTAAAGAATTCCCAATCAGGTGCAAGGAGAATAAAAAAAAAAAACTCTCCATCTTTGCTTGCACATGATTGGATCATGGAAATCAGCAGAGCTTTACCACATTTACTATGCTCTGGGCAAAACGAGTGCACGGTTTATTTGCCTTTAGTATATCAGCCCTATTATGTTACATATTAAATTGGCTGTAAAGCCTTAAGGTTTTTCACCTTAATGCATTCTATGCATTAAGGTGAAAAACCTTCTGTGCTGTAGCTGCCCCCCAGACCTCCCCCCCCCCACCCTTCTTACCTGAGCCCGATCCAGCGATGTACACGAGCGCAGCAACTCCAGCCGCTGTCACTCTGCTCATTGGACAGATTGATAGCAAGAGCCATTGGCTCCCACTGCTGTCAATCAAAAGCTATGATGCAGCTGATGGGGCACCTGATGAAGAAGAGGGGATTGGAGGGGAACCAGGGCACCCCAGAAAAGAGGATCAGGGCTGCCCTGTGCAAAACCATTGCACAGAGCAGGTAAGTATAGGCATGTTTTTTATTTTTATAAATCACCTTAAAGCGACTGTAAAGCTTCAAGTTAAAAAAACAAAAAAAAACAAACATATCATACTTACCTCCCACTGTGCAGTTCGTTTTGCACAGAGTGGCCCCGAACACCGTCTTCTGAGTTCGGCTCCTCCTCTCATCAGATAACCCCCTAGGGGAAACGCTCTCCTGGGGGGTTACCTTGCTGGTGCGCTCCCGAGTCCATCATTCGGCGTCTATTGACGTTGAATGTAAGACTCTGCCCCGCCCTCAGTGTCCGCGTCATTGGATTTGATTGACAGCAGCAGGAGCCAATGGCTGTGCTGCTATCAATCTATTCAATCAAGAGCCGAGAACCACGGAGAGGAAGAGCGCGTCCCCGCCGGGTGAAGTTTCAGGGCTCAGGTAAGTAAAACGGCGGGGCTGGGGGGGGGAGGGGCGGTCACTGCCAGTTTTTTTTGTCACCTTAATGCATAGGTAAAAAAACATGGGGGTTTACAACCCCTTTAATGTTTGTTACATTACCCATTGAAATCAATGAGCTTCAGATGCATCAAAACGCCTACAAATTGGACAAGTCATTCCATTTTTGCCACAAAACACCATGGTGCATTGCCATATGCTGCAGAGCATTGCAAAACATGTGACTGAATGGCACCACAATGCATGCAAAGCGCATTGCTATGTATTGCAGTAACATGCACATTCCCAAAATAAATAGATTTAAATCATCCCTTAAGGCCCGTACACACGATCAGACTTTTTGACAATAAACATGCAAATTAGCTGTTTTGGACCAACATCCGACCGTGCGTACACTCCATCGGACCAACTTTTTCAGTTTTCATCTGCCTTTTGTTGGCTGTGCGAACGGACCAACTTTCTGCCAACAAAAGTCTGATGGAGCAAAGTCTGACCGTGTGTACACAAAACCATCGGACTTTTGTACAAAGTACAAACAAGCATGCTCAGAACCAGGTTGTCGGGCGTTTGTTGCGCTTCCCTATTTGCTCGAGTGGGTCACATTCGATGGTGACACTGCCTGCTGTACACAACAGGAGTGATAGTCTTGCAGCAAGTGCAAAGCATTGTGACTGCAGCATGTGAATCCTCCGTCCACTGCCTTTGCAGCTTAAAGTGGAGTTCCACCCAAAAATGGAACTTCCGCTTTTCGGAATCCCCCCCCCCTCCGGTGTCACATTTGGCACCTTTCAGTGGGAGGTGGGGGGAGCAGATACCTGTATAATCCAGGTATTTGCTCGCACTTTCGGGCATAGATAGCCGCAGTATCCAGGGATATCTATACCACATCCGGCACCTCCTCCGTCACCCCCGCTGTCTTCTGGGAGACACACAGGTCCCAGAAGACAGCAGGGACCAGTGGGATCGTGCAGCGCGACTCATGCATGCACAGTAGGGAACCAGGCTGTGAAGTCGCTAGGCTTCACTTCATGATTCCCTTACCGAAGATGGCGGCACCTCCACTCGAGGTCCGAGGGACAGATCGGCTTCGGGTGCCGACATTGCGGGCACCCTGGACAGGTAAGTGTCCATATTTTAAAAGTCAGCAGCTTCATTATTTGTAGCTGCTGACTTAAAAAAAAAAAAAATTGGCGTTACTCCGCTTTAAGTGAAGGTGAATAGGGATTTCTAAAAACGCAGCCCCAATTGCGCATAAAACCCCCCCACCCAACCAAAAGCCTAAACAAACACTTACACTGTTAAGCAAACTTTTCTCACTGACTCTTTCTTTCTGTACAAATGAATCCTGTACAGACAAAGCAAACATAAAAGATTTTGTAGCCCTCTATTCTTCAAAGTTGTTCATCCAAATATTATTTCTCATTTATCAGTAAAATAAAGATGAAATAATTTGTTTGGGTTTGCATCACGTCATATTTGTCGAAATCCTGGTACAGACTATGCAGATTAAATCATGTTGTTGCTTATGGAATCCATCCCTTTTGGGATTTTAACTTTTTAAGATTGTATTAATAAAGACTATTTTAATATACTTATGGTATACTGTTTTAGTTTTGTTTAGCTAATGCTTTTTGTACCAATGTAATAATAGAGTATGTGGTACCAGTAAATCCACTAAGCAAAGGAGGTCGTTTACTGCCTTCTTCCCCCAGCTATTTATATTTATCGCAAAACAATAACAGGTATTAATTCAGGAGGTGGCAGTATCACCTTCTGTGTGACCATAAACCAACTCTAAACTGTGATCTGAAAAGTGATCCACCGTGGATTGCTTTTCAGAGCCTGTCACCAATGTGAAAGAAGCCTTAAAGTGGTAGTAAACTTGTTTCTACCTTTATAATAAAGCTTACCTGTCAGTAAAATAAATATCTCCTATAGTGCAATGTTTAGGAGATATTCCAGTGAGCAGAAGCTGGTGACATCATGGGTGCATGCGCTCTGAAGGGACGGCATTCTTATGCTGCCATTACAGAGCTCTGTGCCTCAGGCGAGACCCCTGCGCACACGAGCGGTAGTGACATCAGCAGGCCTCTGCCATTTAACCACTTCAGCCCTGGAAGAATTTACCTCCTTCCTGACCAGAGCACTTTTTGCGATTCGGCACTGCATCGCTTTAACTGACAATTGCGCGGTCGTGCGACGTGGCTCCCAAACAAAATTGACGTCCTTTTTTTCCCACAAATAGAGATTTCTTTTGGCGGTATTTGATCACCTCTGCGGCTTTTATTTTTTGCGCTATAAACAAAAAAAGAGTGAGAATTTTGAAAAAAACGCATAATTTTTTTACATTTTGCTATAATAAATATCCCCCAAAAATATATTAAAAAAACATATTTTTTCCTCAGTTTAGGCCGATACGCATTCTTCTACATATTTTTGGTAAAAAAAATAAGCGTTTATTGATTAGTTTGCGCAAAAGTATAGCCTTTACAAAATAGGGGATAGTTTTATGGCATTTTTATTAATCATTTTTTTTTCTAGTAATGGTGGCGATCAGCGATTTTTATCGTGACTGCGACATTATGGCGGACACAACGGACATTTTTGACACATTTTTGGGACCAGTGTCATTTATACAGCAATCAGTGCTATACAAATGCACTGATTCCTGTGTAAATGCCACTGGCAGTGAAGGGGTTAACCACTAGGGGGCAATGTAGGGGTTAAGCGTGTCCTGGGGAGTGTTTCTAACTGTTGGGGGGCGTGGCTACGTGTGACACGTCACTGATCATAGCTCCCGATCACAGGGAGCAGAGATCAGTGAGAGTGTCACTAGGCAGAACGGGGAGATGCTTGTTTACATTAGCATCTCCCCGTTCTTCCTCTCCGTGAGACGATCACGGGTATCCCCATGGCGATCGAGTCCGCGGGACCCGCGACCCGACTCACGGAGCTTGCCGCGGGCGGCGCGCCCGCAGGCCGCCTCTTAAAGGGCCACATACAGGTACGTTAATTTGCCTGTACGAGCCCTTCTGCCGACGTATATCGGTGTCGGCAATCGGTTAAGTGGGAACCCGGAAGAAAGACCGGGTGAAGATGGAAACCCTGTCAGCTGTGACAGCGTGCCGCTGGAAGGCTCCATCATAAGGTAAGTCTCTCATAATACAGTATATTAGTATGCGATGCATACCAGCACATTATGATATTATCTTGCAGGGGGACTGTTCTTTTTTTACATTTTTCAGCATTTACTACCTCTTTAATCAATTTGCATGGCATTACTTATCTTTATAATGACATCTCTAAAGCACTTCGTTTAAACGAGGTGGGGAGACGCCAGGATGTGCTTCCCGGCAAACACCTACAAGCAAATATATAAAAACGCTCAGAATATATTTCTTCATAATTTAAACAAACAGTCTCCATTGTTGTATAATGTATTCTCTAGAATTGTCTTATCTGCAAAATAGTACGCTGTAGCAGAAAATAATTATCTACATACGGCCAATCTTCCCTGGGTTTATTAAACTGGGAAGAATAGCCCATTATTAGGTGTAATCAGTGTTTTATGTGAGCTGTATATGTAAAACAAATACTGAAGTTATGATCATGCTGGGAGGTCCCAGATCTGCAATAATAAAGCTATTTATGATTTAATTCTGTAATAAATTGTCACAAAGGAAAAAGGGAAATAATCACCATTATTTTATTGCAGTCATTTATAGATATTTAGATTGAACGCAGCTGTTTCCAAGAAATGTTGGTCAATAGCTGGAAGATTTAGGTGACTGTAGCAAGTTTATCATTTCCGTCTAAATTTTCTTCCTACCAGGGTCCACTGCTTAAATAAAACATCATAACAAGAGTGAAAAATACCCCAGGCATTTCCAGAGAGACAAATGGAACCTCTTCTATATGTACTCACTGGTGCCCATCACATGACTAGTGTAGCCAAGATATGACCCCTAGCTGAGACCAACTTACTCCATATAACCTTAACTTACTTAATAAATAAGAGACCACACCAGTTATGGAGTTAAATGGCCATAACAGCTATTTATTAAAAATACCAAAATAAGAACTCCAATTTCTTATTAACCATAAATAAAACATACATAACACCATAACATTAACTCTTTCAGACCCCTGCTGAAAACATAAACAAAACAGGTTAACCCCACATATTTATTGGTCAGTGACGGAGCAAAGAGCTTATACCACCAACATGATACCAACCGATATCAAACACCAGGGGGCACTGCGGGATATACAGAAACCCATGGGTCTCTACCGTACCGCCCGATAACCAACATTCCCGCAGTGCACAATACCATTAAACATCAACAACGTTTGATGTAACAAGGAGGGGCCATCTATTGATGAGCCCCCCACCCACTTACCACCTCTATAACTGCTGCCGTCACTGACCAACAAAGCAACCAACGCCAAACCCCCCCCCAAGCTGTCATGACGAAAACTTTTCCAATGACCTGAAACGACAATGAACACATTAATACATCCTATAAAACATATTTCTAAAAAAAGGGGAAGGGTGGGTGGGAAAAACCTGCCTCCTCATGATCTGTCTCTCCCGCACTGTCTCCCCCAGCTCCGCCCCTCCTCTTTATATGGCCGCTCTCCCTGCCCATTACAGCCACTCCCCTGACATTCTTAACTCTTTCAGGTGGCAAAGTGTGTCACTTGACACACTGTCATGGGCGGCCCTCCATTACATTTCCTTTTAGTCCATTATATTACGGTCCTTTCTTGACTAGTGTAGCCAAGATATGACCCCTAGCTGAGACCAACTTACTCCATATAACCTTAACTTACTTAATAAATAAGAGACCACACCAGTTATGGAGTTAAATGGCCATAACAGCTATTTATTAAAAATACCAAAATAAGAACTCCAATTTCTTATTAACCATAAATAAAACATACATAACACCATAACATTAACTCTTTCAGACCCCTGCTGAAAACATAAACAAAACAGGTTAACCCCACATATTTATTGGTCAGTGACGGAGCAAAGAGCTTATACCACCAACATGATACCAACCGATATCAAACACCAGGGGGCACTGCGGGATATACAGAAACCCATGGGTCTCTACCGTACCGCCCGATAACCAACATTCCCGCAGTGCACAATACCATTAAACATCAACAACGTTTGATGTAACAAGGAGGGGCCATCTATTGATGAGCCCCCCACCCACTTACCACCTCTATAACTGCTGCCGTCACTGACCAACAAAGCAACCAACGCCAAACCCCCCCCCCCCCCCCAAGCTGTCATGACGAAAACTTTTCCAATGACCTGAAACGACAATGAACACATTAATACATCCTATAAAACATATTTCTAAAAAAAGGGGAAGGGTGGGTGGGAAAAACCTGCCTCCTCATGATCTGTCTCTCCCGCACTGTCTCCCCCAGCTCCGCCCCTCCTCTTTATATGGCCGCTCCCCCTGCCCATTACAGCCACTCCCCTGACATTCTTAACTCTTTCAGGTGGCAAAGTGTGTCACTTGACACACTGTCATGGGCGGCCCTCCATTACATTTCCTTTTAGTCCATTATATTACGGTCCTTTCTTGACTAGTGTAGCCAAGATATGACCCCTAGCTGAGACCAACTTACTCCATATAACCTTAACTTACTTAATAAATAAGAGACCACACCAGTTATGGAGTTAAATGGCCATAACAGCTATTTATTAAAAATACCAAAATAAGAACTCCAATTTCTTATTAACCATAAATAAAACATACATAACACCATAACATTAACTCTTTCAGACCCCTGCTGAAAACATAAACAAAACAGGTTAACCCCACATATTTATTGGTCAGTGACGGAGCAAAGAGCTTATACCACCAACATGATACCAACCGATATCAAACACCAGGGGGCACTGCGGGATATACAGAAACCCATTGGTCTCTACCGTACCGCCCGATAACCAACATTCCCGCAGTGCACAATACCATTAAACATCAACAACGTTTGATGTAACAAGGAGGGGCCATCTATTGACGAGCCCCCCACCCACTTACCACCTCTATAACTGCTGCCGTCACTGACCAACAAAGCAACCAACGCCACAGCCTGAAAGGGAGACCACCTCACCCTTGATGGCACCTCCACACCCGCAGGGCCGCCTGAATCCCCTCCTTCAGTACCAATGACCATAAATCCATACCCACATCAGATAGATGTACTCCATCCTGCCTCAAGTACATCACCCACATTTACCTCCAACTCCCGGTGGCGAATAACTAGGCCACCTTGCCAGGCTATAAACCGTCCCACCACTATGTTTATCCAGATCCGAGCTTTTTTTTTTTTTAAGCCTGTACACGGATCCGGCCATGCGCCAAGTCGTCCTTGCCACCATGTCGTACCATACCAACATCGTCCCAGGAAAGGTGGCGTAGAAGAACATCAAATCTGCTTTAATTTCCGCTATCAAGTCCCACACCGTCCTTACACCCACATAATTTTCACCGGCATGAAAGACCAGCTCATCAAGTGGTCGGTCCAAACCGGGCGTACCTCTCCACCTCCAGAACAACAAGCACAGCATAACAACACACAGCTCGACACACTCCTCAACTTTATACTGCACCCCCGCACAGTAACCAAAAAACACACCCGCCCCCTTTTTTTTTTTTTTTTTAAACTAAATGTGGCCGAATGTAGCTACTGAATCGCTGAGATTCCCCTCCACTAACTTTTGCACATCCACCTCATCCAACCCGCGCCTGGCGGCCTCTGTAGCCGCCTCACTGCGGAAGGAGTGTGAGGCGTAGGCGAGACTAACCAACCCCAACTTCCCCAAACACCTCTTCAAAAACTGCCCCAAATTAAAATCTGGACAAGTAACTTCTGTCCGCATGTAACACCAATGGGCCCCCCCATCCAGTCTTACCGCCATAAACTTTGTCTCCGTTAGACCTGGGCAAACCCCACAACCTTGCATCGCATACCAACTCACCTGTGTCCCTTTGCCCCTTTGATCCATTTTGATTTCCTTAACCAGACAGAAACCCTGTCTTTTCCCATTTCCACATCCTGAACCATCAAACCTCCCGCCACCTCCCTCGAGGGGCTTACCTAAATGCTCCACAAATTGCTAGCGAAACGCCGCTAAACAAACTCTCCTCATACCCTGATTTGCACACACCTTTTTCCTGCCCCCCCCAAATCCAACAAGTTCCCAAATGTTATAGGACACCGCTTGTCCTTACACCTATGCGACTTCTTACAGCCCTTTTCGGCCTGCTTCACCCAGAAGTCCTTTGACCCATCCTCCCTTCTCCGCAGTTTAAACCAGAACGCAAGCCCCGCCATCCTCTTCTCAATTGCTGACACCGACTTGCCCTCTTCCACATCTCTCACCACCAGATCCAAACGCAACCACCTGGCCCCTGGATCCACCCCCCCGGCCCCCGCCATAGACTGCAGGTCAGTCCATTCCTTCCACCCCTGGAATATGCTGTCCACGTCGACTCCATTACGTACCTCTGTATCCATTCCGCCGCTGCACCAATGCTAGCTCCCACCTCCAGCCCGGGCATGGGACACCCTCCACTCTTGCTTCTGGTGCCATCTCCCTGAACTTGTTCCACTGAAAGCGAGACAACGCGTCAGCTAACGTGTTCTCCACGCTAGGGATATGCACATCATATAGCAAAATGCTCAACCGCATGCAACACAACACCACTTGTCGCATCCATCGGACAACAGGAGGTGAAGCCGCAGACATGTTGTTGATCACCCGCACCACCCCCGTATTGTCGCGGTTCAACCTCAACTTGAGATTCCTGCAAGACTGCCTCCCACCACTCTAAGGCCAGCACCACCGGAAACCGCTCCAAGAGTACTAGATTCTTCTGAAAAACCCGCCAGACTGCCCTGCCATTGTATCCCTCCAGGAACTGATCCTATACCCGTAGGTCCTCCTTATGCTCTTTGTTCATCCTAATGAAATGCATTGGTGCCCTTACCCCCTTTGTCGCAGCCGACAGCCTTCGACAAAATACCTACCCATGGTAATGACCCCACTCGCAAAATTCAACTTCCCCAACAACGATTGTACCGTGCGCAACTGAACCTTCTTACACCCATAAGTTTCTGGAACCAACCACCTCAAATCTACCACCTTCTCCTCCAGCAACCACCATTCCGTGTCCATGCAATCTATCACTGTGCCTCAAAAACTCAACTCCGTCCGCAGACCCTCCGTTTTATCAGCTGCCAATGGCACCTGAAATTTGTCCGCAATGTGTTGCCACGTAGACAGGAGTATCGCACACACATTGGAAGAAGGAGGGCCCACGCACAGAAAATCAACCAAATAATGGATGATGGAATCAATCCCTGTAACATCCCTCACTCCCCTTCCAAAAGGAACAAAACGCCTCCCACCTGGCTCAATAAGTGGAACACCCCTCGGTAAACACCCATCTATTTACAACTTCTCCTGCCAACGACATCGCAACAACCCAAAATTCCCCCGTGTGCACTGGCAGCAGCCTAAATGCCGCTTCCACAACAGATTTCTCCATCAGAGCACCTTTTCCCATACCGCCAGACCCAGCGCCCCGCTGCAGCAAACGACGTGTACGACACCATGCACATTTATGATCTATAACATCATTAACCGAAACCCCTTTTTGGGGAACGATAACTGATGAATCAGCCGAAACTTATTCGGCTCCTTTTAGGGATACCACCCCTAACGGGGACCCCCCCCAGATCCTCAAATGGCTTAACCTCAAACGGTCCCGCCATCCTGCCCAGCAACACGTCCTTGGCCCATTTTTTTGTCACAACTCTAGGGTGTTGAATGGCGGGCTTCAAGTTTTTTGGCCAGTGGAGGAACCACTGACATTGCCCATGGAATCTTGAAACCAACCTTGAAACCCGTTCTGAGCAATACCGCCGCCGCCCTGTCCGGGTATCTATTTAGAAAAGGCTGCATCCTTTTTCCCACACCATCGGTGCCGTCCCTCTTGCGACCAAATTCCCCATCCCGTTTGCCCTTCTTAAAGCATCTGGCGAGTGTGTGCCCCGCACCCGGAACCTTCGTGTTTAAATTACATGTTCCCCAACATTTACCGGCCCCTTCATTGACTTGCCAACACACTCCCCACTTCTTTTCGGCCGGAGATCCAGAGGCGTGGTTACCCCGGCCCCCCCCTTGCAATGTCTGTGCTGGCGTCTTAGCTGAAGCCATCAGCCTCCTCCAGAGGCTGATATCTTCAAGGTCCCACCTTAACTCCGGCCGAACCGCCCTGCGCTGCCAAACTGCTCATCGTACCGGAGCCAAGCTGTTCCCCCCGTAACCCGATAAGCCCCCCTAATGGCGTCCATCTAGCAGAACAACACCAAACAATGTTCGGGGTTCCTCTCTCCAATCACCCCCCGCTAATATATCGAACACCTGGAGCCAATTGGCGAAAGTCAGAGGAATAAGCCTATCCTCCTTTTCTCCTCCTCCCCATTCTTGCTGCTATCCGGCTTGACCCTATCAAGGTTGAACTTTTTCAGAGGCTGCAAGGAGAAAATCTCCACATACTCCCCTTCCAGATCTACTCCCTGATCTCCTGTTTTAAATAAGCCCCCCTGAGGTCCCTCGAAGCAGATGTAGACCTCGCCTTTTGCCGCATCAGCCATTCGCACAATAACGTCCCTCGCCGTCTGCTCCTGTCGCCCCTTTGTCCGTCTCCCTCGCCTTTTCTGTTCCCACCTCCACCGTGGAATTCTGACTCTCAGACGCAGCGTCAGCCACCGCTACCCCCTACCCGTAGCACCAGCCTCTACACCACCAGCCTTCGTACTTACCCCTCCGGCTGAACATCGCCCCTTTTCCCAAAAACGGCCTATCAACACCCGCAAAGCTGTCCAGTAATCCCTACATCTGTCCAGACCCACTGTCCGCCCTCCCGCTCACCGCCTGCGGTTGGTCTGTAAATGCCAACAACGGCCCGGGAGGTAACCCTGGACTCCCCCCCACTATTACCCGCACCCAACAGATTCTGTAAAGCTCTTTGCAAATGAAATGTTATCAGTGAACTTACCGGGCTGACCGGGCGAGATTCCCACAGCCGCTGCACAAGTCTCCACCGGCAGGATAGGGCGACCGAGCTCCTCCTCCTCTGTTGACAATTTTTCTTCCGACCGAAAATCTTCTACCTGTGCAAAAGACAAGGAACGCACCCTGGGAGAGGGGCTCCTGTAATTAGTGTGTCTCCGTCCTCCTGTACCTGCATCAGGCTGGTTGCTGCTTCCAGGCTGAACAGGCCCCCCCCCCCCCCCTGGCGCAGGCGGGCCGGTCTGGGCTCCGCTCCTGCTGCTATGCACCCCTGCTGTGCCGGCTGGTGGCGTCCGGCCATCCCTCGCACTTGCTGCTGCTTTACAACCCCCCCACCCCGAAAGATGCACCGCTGACCCTTCTGTCCCCCCCCCCCGCTCGTGCAGAGTCGCAGGGGGGTTAGATGTCATGGCCCCCCTTCCTGGCCATTGCACGTGACTGCGCCGGCCATCTGCATATCCTCTGCGGCCCCCCCCCCCCCCCCCCCCCCCCCCCACTGTTCCTACTGCCCCCCCCCCCCCCCTCGTGTACAGATGCAGGGGCTGTTGGGGCTGTTGCAGCACTGCCACCCTCCCCTGGGGATCCTCTTCTTCCTAGGCCAAAAGTCCCGCCCAACGTACTCGGCCTGCGGCCTGACCGTCCTGTAACCCCAGCGCTGTCCCTCAGGGGGTGGACCGCTCCCCCCTAGGACTCCCGACCAACCTTAAATGGGCCCGCTGTGGTGAGCGCCGCTCCGGCGGCCTGAACACGTGACCGCGCGGCGCCGCCATCTTGGAATTCCACCGCCGTCCTTGGTCCTCTGAGCCCCTTCCTCTGCCCTCCAGCACCGCAGGCATATGTTCCCTGACCCGCTCGGGTCCTAGTGCCGCCACAGCCGCCCGCTCCAAGGCCGCACAATCCCCATCTTGATTCAGTGTGAAGCGAGGAGCAGTGTAAACACCTGCCTCCTCGTGATCTGTCTCTCCCGCACTGTCTCCCCCAGCTCCGCCCCTCCTCTTTATATGGCCGCTCCCCCTGCCCATTACAGCCACTCCCCTGACATTCTTAACTCTTTCAGGTGGCAAAGTGTGTCACTTGACACACTGTCATGGGCGGCCCTCCATTACATTTCCTTTTAGTCCATTATATTACGGTCCTTTCTTCACAATGGTTTACTGGTTGCATCTGTTATGCCCCTTCCAATTCCATTCCAATAGATCCTGTTGCTTCATTAAGGCCTAACCTCTCCGTAAAAAGTTAGGTTCTGTTTTTCAGAGGACACACTGGTCCTATGCCAGGCTCCCCTAGTCACTATTTGTTTACTACTTCTGCAATAACCAGAAAGTGACTGAGAGATCCTGGATTGTCTAATTACTCCATGAACTTTAATGGCATCCCAGTCTTAGTCTGTAGGGTTCAATATTAAGTCGGCCCACCCTTTGCAGCTGTAACAGCTTCGAATCTTCTGGGAGAGCTGTTCACAGGGTTTAGGAGTGTGTCTAAGGGAACGTTTGACCAGTCTTCCAGAAGCACAATTGTAAGGTCTGGCACTGATGTGGACGTGAAGGCCTGGATCGTAATCACCACTCTAATTCATCCCAAAGGTGTTCTATCAGGTTGAGGTCAGGACTCTGTGCAGGCCAGTCAAGTTCCTCCACCCTAAACTCGCTCATCCATGTCTTTATGGACCTTGCTTTGTGCACTGGTCCAAATAATTTTGTGGAGGGGAATTATGGTGTGGGGTTGTTTTTTAGGGATGTCGGGCTTGGCCCCTTAGTTCTAGTGAAGGGAACTCTTAACCTCCCTGGCAGTTTTCCTGAGTGTGACTCAGGGTTAAATTTCAGCACCATTAGCGGTAACCCCCAAGCCATACTTGGGATTACATTACAGGATCCTGGTGCGGTAAACTTACCTTGTCCCCAGGATCCTTCAATGTCCCCCTGCTGTGTCCGTGGGTTCTGTCCTCCGCCCGAAGCCTCTCTGTGCCGGGCTCCGTTCCCTGCGAGCGTCGCGGGGCCCGGCGGCAAATTCAAAAAAGTGAAAAATCATAATACATACAGTACACTGTAATCTTGCAGATTACATTACTGTATGAAATAATTTCACATCTCTTTTGTCCCTAGTGCTTTGTCCAGTGCCCTGCATGCAGTTTTATATTATATATACCGTTCTTTCTTTCAGCTATGACTAAGCGCCTTTGAGGCGTGAAACGCGTAAGCTATTCTTGCTGTTTGCTGTATCGCATAAGATGTAACTGTTTTGGATTTTACCTGTCGTCAAATAAAGAAGCTTTGCTGAATTGCGGCTATCCAGATTTTCCTTTCCTTCTCTACCGTTCTTTCTGCCTGGAAACTTGAGATTGTCCATAGCAACCAATAAGTGTCCCTTTACGTCAAAAGTGGTTTTAAATAAAGCTAGAAAACAGCGATAGTAAATTAGAACACTTGCAGAATTGAGCGATAGTGAATCGCAGGGAAATTAATTTTATTATTATTATTATATTATAATTTTTTATAATTAATTAGATTTATTTATTAGATTATAATTTATGATTTTGTGTTTCAAACTTCATCATACCCGGGATATCTACTAGACTCTTGGTGGACAGATTTAAGTGTGTTATTGCTAAGATTTACCGGCTTACAATATAAAACGCCAAATGTCTATGCAAAATAATTGTACCGCTTTGAGAATCAAAAATCTGACATAATCATACCGCCAGGGAGGTTAAGGCGTCAGCATACCAAGACATTTCGGACAATTTCATGCTCCCAACTTTGTGGGAACAGTTTGGTGTTGGCCCCTTCCTGTTCCAACATGACTGCGCATCAGTGCACAAAGCAAGTTCCATAAAAACATGGATGAGTGAGTTTGGGGTGGAGGAACTTGACTGACCTGCACAGAGTCCTGACCTCAACCCAATAGAACACCTTTGGGATGAATTAAAGTTGAGGCTGCTAGCCAGGCCTTCTCATCCACATCAGTGCCTGACCTCACAAATGCGCTTCTGGGTTAATGGTCATACATTCCCATAGACACACTCTTAAACCTTGTGGATAGCCTTCCCAGAAGAGTTGAAGCTGTTATAGCTGTAAAGCGTGGGCCAACTCAATATTAAACCCTATGGACTAAGACTGGGATGCCATTAAAGTTCATGTGCGTGTAAAGGTACCGTATATACTCAAGTATAAGCCGAGTTTTTCAGCAAATTTTTTTGTGCTTAAAGTGCCCCCCTAGGCTTATACTCCAGTCAAGCACTTTTCTGCAGCAAAAAATTTAATTTTCCGACCCGACGTTGCGGCCCTGTATCTCGGGGCCACTTGGTGCTAGGAACCCCAAATTTGGTGTGCAAACCAAGTGGAACCAACAGTATAACATATCCCATAATTTGGGGTTCCTAGCACTAAGTGGCCCCCGAGATACGGGGCCCCAAAGTCGGTTCAGAAAATGTCATTCCCCGCCTGCAGAAAAGTGCTTGACATTTTCCGACCCGACTTTGGGGCCTCATATCATGGGGCCACTTGGTGCTAGGAACCCCAACACTACAACATATTCAAATTTGGGGTTCCTAGCACCAAGTGGCCCCGAGATACAGGGCCCCAAATCTGTGTCCATCTGCAGCAATATCATTTCGGGACCCTTTGGCATCTAGGAACCCTTAACTACCAAGTTTGATATTCAGGGGATCTACGGCTGCAAATGGGCATTGTTGACCCTCTTTTCCACTTCCAATAACTGCGCATTTCTCACCCTAGGCTTATACTCGAGTTAATGTTTTCCCATTTTTTTGTGGTAAAATTAGGTGCCTCGGTTTATATTCCGGTCGGCTTATACTCGAGTATATATGGTACTGTATATTTATATATATTAATTAATACATAATGAATGATACCTATTCTCTGAGTACTGTTAACAAAAATCCTATCCACTGTCATACCCTAGAGAGGAGCAAATGAACTGTCTATTAGTCTGATTATTGTGCTGTAATCTGATGTTTGCCAACCATAAAAGGTCAATAATCACCTGAAATAGAATGAATCACTAGTTTTAGTCATTCTCGTCATGCTCATGTCTGGGCACACTTATTTTTTACCAATTGCTCCTATCTCATTGATGGCTATTTGCATTTTGCAGAGGCTCAGGTTGTGGTAGTGCTCCCTTATCTATCACCCCCTTGAGATATTTGTCTGCTGTATATAAGGGGCTACTGTTGTTCTTTCCCACAAACAAGTGCTTGCTTTAAGTCATATGACTGTTGTCTTTCCAGAACAAACACATATAAGCACATTCCTAAATGAACCTCCCTTCAGTGGAAGTGTAGCTAGAATTTGATGAGCGTATGTAATATATGGCACACATACAGTTTTTTTTCACAGCTTTTTTGCTTTCCCATCCTCCTCCATATGTTTACCTTCGACCTAGAAAGAGGTAACAAATGGTTTAATTTTCTTTCCAAAGACACATAATTCATCATATCACCAGGGACACCACGCTTTAGCTTAATTTTAAGCAGTGTGTTTACGTGGCATAATGGGTGTCTGCAGCATAGGGCAAGGGGGGCAATTGCCCCCCCTGGAATCGTAAGAAGGTGTTGAAGAGTGAAGACAGTTGCCCTGTGTAACGCAATGGCCGCCTCCGCGGCAGCCATGGACTTTTTTTCTACGTCTGCTGGCCTGGGGCTGCTCTCAGTCTGTTCCGACTTATCACAGATTGATACAGACATCTGTCCCTCCCTCCCTCACCCCCGGCCCGATCATCGGATTGGCTCTGACTGCCGCTCGGGCCTCTGCTCGACATCTTGGCTGTTCCGAAACATGATTGGCTGCCTCAGCCTGCCTGTGTAACGTCGATATGCCGATCCGGCCGGCATTGGCGCCGGCTCTTCCCACAGGTGCGTGCAGTGGCCGAGAGAGAATACGCCACCAGTGCTATCGCATCACTGAAGAACCACAGGTAACAGCACTGCAGTGCCACTGTGACAGTTAGGAGGAGAATATATATACAGTATATTGCTTGGAAAGTTGGACAGCTGAGCTATCGCTGTGAAAATATATTTGTGTGTGTTATAATATCTTCTTCACTTTGTATGGAAGTTGCTCAGTCTCTCAGGCATACCAGTCCATGATGCCCATATAAATATAGCCTAGAGAATGTACATCTTTCTATATTGCAATACATCTGTTGTGGCCATATTTTGATGAAAACAACCTATACAGTATAGGCTGTTTTCATCAAGATCAAAATATAGCCACAACAGATGTATTGCAATACCTTGCAAATAGAAAGATGTACATTCTCTAGGCTATATTTATATGGGCATGGAGTGAAGCTGAATTATCTCAAGAGCTATTTCACACTGCCATCTGGCCGTGTTATCGGTAAAGCGTCGCTATTTTAGCGGCGCTATTCGGCCGCTAGGGTAGCGCTTTTAACCCCCGCTAGCGGTCGAAAAAAGGGTTAAATGCGCCGAAGCGCCCCACGCTGAAAAAAGTTCTGCGGACACCCATGCGTGGCATCCATATAGAAGGCCAAACCTGACAGATACAAGCTGGCAAGATGGCTTCCAAATGCCCATACCATAGAGCGATATGTACATAGAGCTGTTGTTAAATGATCTCTTCTTGTATGAAAACTTTACAGTATACAATCAGATCATTTAGGTAGGAAAATGAGAGGGGAGGAGGTGGGTAGGGGATTTGTTAATTTATACAAGCACCAGTTATGAACAGGGTATGCACATATATGCATAACCCCCCCCCCCCCCCCTAACTGTCCCTTATTTGGACAGACTGTCCCCTTTGTCCCTCTGCCTTCCTCGGTTGTCTCTCTTTTTGACCTAACATAATCTATAAAAAAAAATATTATTTAACAATAAAAAGTGTTTTACTGCACTAAACCTTTTATCTAAAACTTTAAATGATACTATTTCTTGTTTCGGAAACCCAACAATAGGTTTAACCCATAAGAAATGTCTCCAACTTACAAGCCGACCTCAATGCACATTTTATTGGGAAACTATGTGGCAAATAAGGTTTAATGTTGATGAGTGTTAATTTATGCACTTGGGGGCTAAGAATATGCATGCATCATACATACTAGGGGGAGTACAACTGGGGGGATCCGTAGTGGAGAAGGATCTGGGGGTTTTGGTAGATCATAGAATCAGATCAGAGAATAAAAATAGAAAAGGGGGGGTGGAAAGGCAGGGGGTGGAGGGGTGGGGAGAGGGAAGATACGCCCACTCACCTCCCAAGCATGTGCCTTGTTAGCCTAATCCTCACTAACATAGGGAAGAGTAGAGAGGGGGAAAGGGCAGAGAAACAGGGAGGCAATCTTGACTACAATTGAAATGGCCCTTATGAGTAGCAAATCAACTTAGACACTCAAGAACAGTTCCCATCAGTCGAGAGAATTCAGCAGTCATCAGGAAATGGGTCAAACAGGCCAATTTACTAGAACATTTAGGGGGTGAATCTCTGGACAAGTGGAATAATTCCTCCATCTTTCCCATTTTGATAATACAGGTGATCCATTCCCAAATAGCCAACACATGGAGAGTTCCCTAGTGGATTGGGATGCAGAGTTTGGCAACGTTCACCATGTGCATCACTAATGACTTAAAATATACTTTGCGGGAAAGGGAGGAATGGTGTAGAAGGAATTGAGTTACAGTAAAGTCAAGGTCATGGGTGGTGACCTGCGAGATCACTCTGTTAACTTCAGACCAATAAGGTTGTAGAAGGAGGTATGACCACCAGATGTGTAAAAGCGTACCTACTTCTGCCTGACATCACCAGCAGACATCAGGAGCCTTGGAGTTAAATTTGTGAAGCAATGCCAGGGTTCTGTACCATCGCGATTGGATCTTGAACTCATTCTCTTGGGTCAAGACATTGACAGAACCCTTGTGGATATTCAGATGGACACGGTGCCAATCTTCCAGAGATAAAATACCAGCAAAAAGTTTCAATGCGCTCCAGAGAACAGTCTTATATCACCAAGTGTCAGGGAAATTTCAGAGATGGGGTGTAATCCGAACCCAGGCAGCTGTTTAAACTTTCAGAGACAAAGTTCAGACAAAATTAGCAACACAGAAACAGCGCTCAATGGGTTCATGAATAAAGTTTATTTCTAAAACTGCTCCAGTGTAAAAACAGAACAGATCACAGAGATAAGCCTATGGATAAATCCTTCTCCCAAGCCTTCCCAACCTGTATTACAATTGTATCCTTAATAATAACCTTGGTAAAAGAAATAACAGTGTTTACATCAACTTCAAAGCTGCTTTTTAACAAAGGTTTGTCATCTTGCCATTAGTTTATAAAAGTATAGTATGGAAATTAATAAAAGTGGGATTATAGGGTATCTGAGTCAAGTTGCATGGGCAAGGTTGTGCTTCCTAATATCAAATTGAGTGGCAATGGTTCAAAGGAAGGTGTGCAAGATTTATCAATGGCATCGGAGGTAAAGAGGGCTGCAAATTGGCTACAGGGAACCCCAACATGCACAACGAGTTATGTTTGGAGAACCTTGTTTCTGGATGTGGAGATTTTCCAACATGTTGCAAAAACTTTTCATACTGAAGGCACATGGTGTCTCGGTATTATTATCAGTTGAGTTGAGGAGAAGATTCTCCTGGGCTGACAGCGTCCCCATTACCCATAATTTTCTGCATTTTACTTGTCTAAAGCGACATTAGCAGACCCTTGTGGCCAATGAACCTCAGCAGAAAAGACTGCTGGCCTGGCTGGATTTAGTGCTATTTCTCTGCAATACAAGAGGGTCTATGGGTGTCTATTGATTAAATAGACATCGGAAGATAGTACAAGAGACCACATGTATATGTACATCACTGATGTCATATCATTTGCAAAGTATCCTGCCATGTTCTAATGTTTACAGCCACTTTAAGAGGTTCACACACATTAAAAACATAAAAAGCCAAGGTGAAGAGATCATTGCTCATTAGAGTTAATCATCTTGGATAGAAGTGAACTCCCAAGTATTGTATTTCATATGGCCACCAACATGTCACTAGGCAAAGTCTGGTAAATGAGACAGGAGTGATGGCTAGACACCTCTGTCCAGACAGCGTTAAGCCCTGCATATCAATCAAATAACCTGTAGAACTTCTCATTCACAGTGTTTAGGTGCCTGGAGGGACTGTTTGCTAGACTGTTTTATGGGTGGGCAGGACATTACACACATGGGAATTGTATCTAAAGATAATAGAACATGATAATGTTACTCAGCATTCTAATGATTTCATGCAATGTGATAGAACTGACTGTAGTATCATTTACACGTATGCCTCATGTTCATTTGCAGAGTATGCATCAGCAAAAAATGTACTAAATCATAAATATAAGAATTCTACTTCACCTTTCCTGCATACACAAAATAATAAAGTGTATGTTAACCCTGACGAAAAACTTCTCTTAAGTTGGCCATACATGGATAGAAAGTCCCTGCCTAACTGGCCAAGATTTGTCTCATGTATGGGCAAGGCGACCCAAGTACCCAAATCGACCCATCGATTGACTTGGGTACAACCAGCCTGTCAGATTTTTTACATATGATCACTGCCAGCGGCTATAGCAGTTTGCAGTAACTATTGTGTTCTGCTGGCTAGGAAGGCTCCCTGCACCAACTTGCCAGCAGAACAAAATAGCGCTGCAGAAGGGATTTGAGCCACTACAGCTGGAAGGAAAAAAAATCACCTATGGGCTGCCTTATTCAATCTTTGCCAACAAAAGTCCGATGGAGCAAAGTCCGACCGTGTATACACAAAACCATCAAACTTTTGTACAAATTTACAAACACGCATGCTCAGAACCAATGCAAAAGATCAGACAACAATACATAAAGTTGACCAAAGGTGGCGCCGGAGTATTTGAATGTCCTCTTTTGAAGTGTCGTCACTACGTTCATGTTTGTGGCCTTAAAAGTCCGATCCTGTGTATGCAATACAAACTTGGGGCCAACGCCCTTTGTACAAAAATCCACGGGAAAGTTTGTACAAAGTCTGATCGTGTGTATGAGGCTTTAGAGAGGGAGAGCATTGGCAAGAGCATTCCATTCCACTGGACTGCCCAAGCAGTGAGATATTTCCTTCACTAACATGCGTGCCCACTGGGCACGTTGTATAAACTGTATGTAGCCTTAGCTAAACACAGAATACAGCGCTGTGTTCCAGGTGTGAGATGAGACCTTTCTGCCTCACACCTGGAACAAAATAGTGTCGGTCTGAATGGCACTCAGCCATTCATAGACAGCTTTGTATTTTATCAATGAATACAAAGCTTCCTCTGACTGGCTGAATCTGAGATTGTGACATCTTCAGTACACCCCTCCAACTCAGCCAATCAGAGGAAGCTTTGTATTCATCGATAGAATACAAAGATACCTATGAATGGCTGAGCACTGCTCAGACCGCCGTTATTTTGTTCTCGGTATGAGATAGGAAGGTCTCGTCCCACACCTGGAGTACAGTGCTTTATACTATGTGTAGCTGAGATTACATGCACTTTATACAGCGCACTCAGCAGGTGCACATGTTAGTGAAAGATATTTGTTTGGACCAGCTTGGTTTGTTTGGGCCTCACATGTTAGTGAGGGACACAGTTCGTTTGGGCCAAACTATGTAAAGTTTAACAAAAGCTGGAGTTCAGCTTTAATGCATTGAGCAGTGCTGTCAGTCTAGCATTAGGAAACTGCTGACAGGATGACAGGGCAAAGTAACCAGTGATTAATTCACTAATACTGATGCTCCTTCACTGTCCAGAGAGGACCGGAATGATAATGGACCAAGGGGTAATGGTAATGCAGGGCCGGACATGACAGTGTGTCTAGTGACACACTTTGCAGGGTTAGGGGTGTGGTTAAGCATAGGGAGGGCCAGAGTAGGCAGGGGCAGTGGCCGTATATAAAAGGGGGGCGGAGCAATGGGAGATCAGTTGGAGAGAAGGAGAGCACGAGGAGGAGTCTGAAAGCTCATCACCAACCTGACTATGCTTCTTGGCAAAGGTGTTTCTGTCACAAGGCTTAAAAGAGAAGTGTGACGGACCCTGTACTCAAGATGTCCGCCGTAAATGCTTCCTCTGTCCGGTACCACACAACCCAAGACCCCTTAGCTCACCCAGTCACCAGACAACACCAGTGTAGGGTACATCAGGAATCAACTTTATTTGACATGTCACACAAATTTATACAGCCAGATGACTAAAACCTAACCTAATTAGCATGAGCTAATTATCTTAATCAACACTGGACTCCTTCATTCAATTGCAGGGTTAATTAGCACATACAACAATAGGTGAAATACTCCTTAGGCATCTGCGTCAAGCCAGACCAGCCTCATTTACATTATACAAGAGAACAGACAGGCTGGCTGGAGTTGATAACATTAGCATCTTACAGCTTGTGTCCCAACAGTGTCATTCAGTGTATTGCTAATATGGCAAATACATATACAGAGTCTATGTGTCTTGGGGGGCCAGCATGGACCTGAATCCAAGTAACACCAGCTCAGGGGTCCCCAGGCATGCAGCTCAAAGAGCACCGTTCCCCAAATGCCAAGGCCCATAATCGCAAGGCAATAGGCTCGCATTCAGTCCCCTCCAACAGCCTCTGTCCCGGCTAGGTCTGTCACAAGAAGTGCATAGCATACTAGCTCATTATGAATGACTTACCTGAGAACGAAGCCCCCGAAGCAGTCCTCATCCACGATCTTCTGCGCCGCCATCAAACCCGGAGCGACTTCCGGGTCTCGCCGCTCCATCGCTGTCATTCGCTGGAGCGGCGATGACGTCACTCCCACGCATGCGCACGAGAGCGGCATATCGCCGTTATCTCGGCATGCGCAGTGCGCCTTTTCTTTTCTAAATATCTCCTAAACCATGTAGGTTTAGGAGATATTTATTGGACCTACAGGTAAGCCTTAATCTAGGCTTACCTGTAGGTAAAAGTGGTTTGTAAGGGTTTACAACCACTTTAAAGAGTAACTCGATTTTTGTAAGAGAAAAAAACATTCCTGCCTGGATGATCTATGTACATTGCAAGGATTTTAACAAACTTTGTTATTCTGAAGAAATCCCTGTGTGCTTCTCTGTGTCCATGTGATAAGTGAATCTAATGGGAGTGGTTTCATTATTATGAATCAGCTGCTGCACCCGCAGGGCTCTAATAAGGAAAACTGCAGGGTCTGCATCCCTTTAGACATGAAAATCTGTGAGCTAGTCACACAAGCAGGAAATTATGTTTTTGGGAGGGCGTTCTGTACACATTCTGTGTACAGAACACCATCCCAGTAGACATATTGCATTGCATTTACAGAAAATTACAGAGCTGCAGATTAAAAAGGAAAGATCATTTTTTAATAACATTCCATTACAACATAAATTGTGTCACCATTGTATATGCTATATTATTGTTTTTTAATTTGCCCTTTTTCTCTCCAAGAAAGCGGAGTTACGCAGCATTTTAAATATTTGTTCTTTGTTGGTGACAGGGTCCCTATATGTTATCATTAGCACTGAGGATATTTTTCTAGTATTCCATATGGTTTAGCTGTAACAAATGAGATTGATAAATACTGTAGTGTTTATAAAAATGATTCTTAATTTATTTTTTGTAGACTCGATACAAAGTGCAATCAAAAAGGATCACTAATACCGCTTCTGTGATATCCACATTGCTTGGCATTGCTTTAGCCTGCGTGTTGCTTGGTTATTTTAATGGTAGAAATTACTCACTCAGCAGTACAATGGATAGTACTTGAGTCATTTTAGGACAGTAAGATAAAAAATAAGAAATAGATGCTTCTGGGAATTCGACCCAACCGCACCCCCTTCCTCCTCCATCTGTGTACAGACAGACCCTGGTACCGGCAGCCTTTACAGATCTTTCTCTCCCCAAATGTTTGGGGGAATCTGACAGAAATAGAACTCTCCTAAATCTGATGACAATGCAGTGATAACAGGGTTGTGTGAGTAGAAGCAGAAAGGCCAACTGAGAACTTCACGCTCTCCTGAGGTGTGGGGAATTAGTACCACAGGGAGAGAGGCACAGGCCAGATCTTCCCTAATCCTTTATTAGGCTATTACTGTCATTACAATGAATGGTTCCAGGGCTTTAACATGGAATCACAACACTTATTTATGGTTTTAAAACTAAGATGGTGGTGTCCTACTAAATTGGGATGCAACCATTTATAGACATGTGTTAATGGCCAAACATGCAGCCACAATCCGTTCTCTCTGAGACATTTCCCTTGGCCTTAAAACGGAGCTAAACCCAAAAACAAACATGTAATATATTGCGAGTAAAAGAAAACAATACTGCGCTTGTGTAACAAAATATAACCAGAAAGCAGCAACAATGTATGTGAGATATAAACACAACAAATAAAATGAAAAATGTAAAAAGTTGCGCTAAGTCAGTGGTTCTCAACCTTGTAGTGCCGTGACCCCTTGATAAAATTTCCCAAGTTGTGGGGACCCCTAACAGTAAAATTATATTCGTAGCGTGGATTGTCACTTGTCAGCACCCAAGGCAAGACAAGTAATTTGTGCCCCTAACCCACGGACATTTAGCGCTCCCTGAGTCCCTACCACTCGTACAGTATTAAAACCCCTTATGGGATATTTTACGATGTACCACTTTCTCTTTGTTCTCCTTTCTTTCCCTTTTATCTCTCTCTATCCTAATTTCTTGTTTTTACCCCCACCCTTCTCTAGCTGTCTTTTTTGTTCTTTCTCTCCATTTTTCTTTGTTCCTCCTCCTCTATTCCGCTCCCTTCCCTGTATTCTCTATTTTTATTCTTTCTCTTACTCCTTGGTGGGGGGAATGGGATGAGTGGCAGTGCTTGGGGGAGTTCTGATCAGCCTACGTAGGTGCTCTTGATCAAGGTCATCGGCTGATCTGAGTACTGTAGCGGGGACTTTTAATGGAAACTATAATCACAGGTAGTGTTACTCACTGTGTCTCCGGCTTCACTGTGTCTCCAGCTCTGTGGTGACTCGCAGCAGTGACACCTATGCCGAAATCAGGAGATAGGGTCTCCTCCAGCCCCTCCCACTTCACATTCCTCACCAGTCAGCTGACCTCTAGTTTTTGCCCCCCAGCCATGCTGAATGGGCAACAGCGAAGAGGCTCAGTGGGCGGCCGCGGGCTTCAGGTACAGCCCTGCTAAGCGGCCACAAAAAGGCTGGGAGAGCAGTGCAGGCTTCAGGAACAGCCCAGGATTCAGTGACCCCTGGCAAATCATCATTCGACCCTCAAGTTGAGAACCACTGTGCGAAGTGAACCTTAATGTGAACAAAGTCCAACAAATGATCTATGAAAAAAAGTTGCGCTGAGTGAACATTAATGTGAACAAAGTCCAACAGATGATCTATGAATCCAACAGATCAAAAAAACAAAAAAAAAAGTGCTGTATAAAGTGCTTAGTGCAAATGGAATCCAATGAAATCCTCCACCAAGTGACATCACCAACATATAGTCAGGATGTACTCTTACCCCACGAGATGGACCCTCTATTACGGAAGGTCAAATGCGTGTTGGGAAATATCAGCTCCAGGCATCAATAAGGAAGTAGTGCAGGCAGTACACCTCTCTCCAGCCGTTCCTTTCACAGCAAAATCCTCATGTCAGCCAAGCAACACCAAAAAGACAATAAATGGGGCTTTGAATAGTGTAAAAAAAATTTTTTAAGGTGTTTATTCAAAATAAATGCACTGTGTGTGTGTGTAGTGGCCATAACCCCTAGGGGCGACCTTAAATTTTCTGGGCTTACCAATTACCTCCTCGTAGCTCGTCTTTCGTTGTCTGGGGGTTCCCAGGGTTAGTACCCAGTAACTTCAGAAGCTGACACACAAAAGTCCTTTTGAGGATTTTTATTCTGCAGGGGTAACATCCAACTATAACACAGTCTCAGGTGGGAATAGAGGGCACGGGAGATTAAACGCAGGCTCTTAGAACTGCTGACATCAATTAAATGTCTCTTAGTCAGCACAGAGAGTAGCTACTCGCAACTGGGCGCTTCACTGCTGGATAAACCTCTAACCATAGATTTAGCAGCCAACATGTGATCCGGAAAATTTGCAAAGTCTCTGCCACAGACTAGATTGTAACTGAAGACAAATAGGAACCTTTCTCACAGTACCTGGATCTCTCAGCCTTCTTGGCGATACTGTGAGAAGTGTGGATTCTTTAGTGTCCTTACAACTCAGCTCCCAGGCTCTTACCGAGCAGCCAGCTTCTTGGCCCTCCTCCGAAGAGTCCTCCCCTGGTCGCTTGTACGAGTTTCCGTGTGCCTCCAATACCGAGAGCACACCGGGACACCTCCGAATCCTCCTTCAGTTAGTGGGCCTCAAACTAGCCAGTTCCGAGGCTCGGGAACGGACGGATCCCCACCCCAGACCATGAGGGCCTCTGGGGCTGGTCAGGGCAACCATGCTTACGGGGACTGCAGACACTCCTGGGTCCGAGACCCCTCATGGGGTTGGTCCAGACAGGAACCAGAAATCAAAGCAGCAGCCGAACCCTGAGCACATGACTTCAGCATCTTAAATACCCCTTCCCAGACTACGCAGCAGGGCCAGACGCGCCCACTGATTGGCTCCGGGAAAGATTGGTACCTAACATATCCAACCAGGCTTGGTTCTCAGCCTGTCACAGGTGCCTCACTGCTCCTATGACTAGGCAGAACTTCAGTACAGCCCAGCCAAACTGATGCCAAAGTAAAAGACCTAAACAATTAACCCCCAGAACTCTGTTACAGTTCTGGTAAACTAAATTTACACTGATAGCGCACACTTTAGAAAAGTGTCGGCGCTACACGTGTTTCCTATATCCTGTAATATTTTGTAGCTTACTAGTCAATGGATGCGATGGCTGCATTCGTTTTCTTTTCTTTTCAAGCTTTTATTCCTTTATTTTCTACTGGTGATCAGCAAGTAACACACCTTCTGTCTTATGCCCCGTACACACGGTCGGAAATTCCAACCACAAAATCCGTCTGATTTTTTTCCGACGGATTTTGTCCGACACTGGTGTTGCATACACGGTCGGACAAAGTTGTCGGAAAATCCGATCATTCTGAACGTGGTGACGTTTGTTGCGTACGACGAAACTACCTAGAGGCTAGTAGCCAATAGCTTTGGTCTCGTAATTTGATCTGAGCATGCGTGGCACTTTGTCCGTCGGAATTCCCTACATGCGGTCGGAAAAAGACAGATCGGATTTTGTTGTCGGAAAATTTGAGAGCAGGATCTCAAATTTTTTCCGTCGGAAATTCCGATGGAGCCCACACACGGTCGGATTTTCCGACAACATGGTCCGATCGGACATTTCCGACCGTGTACGGGGCGATAGGGTGGCTACGCTCACTTCAACGCTGTATCTGTGGAAGAGAAACATAGCCACCCTTGGACAGCAGCATTGTCAATCAGTGAAGAGAGTAGCTCTAGATGGACTTTGTAGACAGTAAGTGACTAAAAATGTAAAGCTGAACTCCAGCTGAGGCTGGGTTCACACTATTGCGAAATTGGATGCAGGTTACCCGCATCCAGGTCGCAATAGCAGGAGATTTTGACTGGCTCTCTATGGAGCCTTTCACATACAGTGCCTTGCGAAAGTATTCGGCCCCCTTGAACTTTTCAACCTTTTGCCACATTTCAGGCTTCAAACATAAAGATAAAAAATTTTTATTTTTTGTGAAGAATCACCAACAAGTGGGACACAATTGTGAAGTAGAACGAAATCTATTGGATTTTTGAAACTTTTTTAACTAATAAAAAAATGAAAAGTGGGGCGTGCAAAATTATTCGGCCCCCTTGCATAATACTTTGCAGAGCCACCTTTTGCTGCGATTACAGCTGCAAGTCGCTTGGGGTATGTCTCTATCAGTTTTGCACATCGACTAACTGAAATTCTTGTCCATTCTTCCTTGCAAAACAGCTCGAGCTCAGTGAGGTTGGATGGAGAGCGTTTGTGAACAGCAGTTTTCAGCTCTTTCCACAGATTCTCGATTGGATTCAGGTCTGGACTTTGACTTGGCCATTCTAACACCTGGATAGGTTTATTTGTGAACCATTCCTTTGTAGATTTTGCTGTATGTTTGGGATCACTGTCTTGTTGGAAGATAAATCTCTGTCCCAGTTTCAGGTCTTTTGCAGACTCCAACAGGTTTTCATCCAGAATGGTCCTGTATTTGGCTGCATCCATCTTCCCCTCAATTTTAACCATCTTCCCTGTCCCTGCTGAAGAAAAGCAGGCCCAAACCATGATGCTGCCACCACCATGTTTGACAGTGGGGATGGTGTGTTGAGGGTGATGAGCTGTGTTGTTTTTACGCCAAACATATCGTTTTGCATTGTGGCCAAAAAGTTCGATTTTGGTTTCATCGGACCAGAGCACCTTCTTCCACATGTTTGGTGTGTCTCCCAGGTGGCTTGTGGCAAACTTTAGACGAGACTTTTTATGGATATCTTTGAGAAATGGCTTTCTTCTTGCCACTCTTCCATAAAGGCCAGATTTCTGCAGTGTACGACTGATTGTTGTCCTATGGACAGACTCTCCCACCTCAGCTGTAGTTCTCTGCAGTTCATCCAGAGTGATCATGGGCCTCTTGGCTGCATCTCTGATCAGTCTTCTCCTTGTCTGAGCTGAAAGTTTAGAGGGACAGCCAGGTCTTGGTAGATTTGCAGAGGTCTGATACTCCTTCCATTTCAAAATGATCGCTTGCACAGTGCTCCTTGGGATGTTTAAAGCTTGGGAAATCTTTTTGTATCCAAATCCGGCTTTAAACTTCTCCACAACAGTATTACGGACCTGCCTGGTGTGTTCCTTGGTCTTCATGATGCTCTCTGCGCTTTCAACAGAACCCTGAGACTATCACAGAGTAGGTGCATTTATACAGAGACTTGATTACACACAGGTGGATTCTATTTATCACCATCAGTCATCTAGGACAACATTGGATCATTCAGAGATCCTCGCTGAACTTCTGGAGTGAGTTTGCTGCACTGAAAGTCAAGGGGCCGAATAATTTTGCACGCACCACTTTTCTGTTTTTTATTTGCTAAACAAGTTTAAAATATCCAATAGATTTCGTTCCACTTCACAATTGTGTCTCACTTGTTGGTGATTCTTCACAAAAAATAAAAATTTTATATCTTTATGTTTGAAGCCTGAAATGTGGCAAAAGGTTGAAAAGTTCAAGGGGGCCGAATACTTTCGCAAGCCACTGTATCTCTGCTGCGGCTCCGATGCGAATTTGCACAGTCCTGTGCGTCTTTTGGTCCGTTTCAGGTCCGAATTCAGCCCAAAATTCGGGCAGAAATCAGACCTGAAACGGTGCACCGGACCCCCTGCTGGGAGCCACATGCGAAGATAGTGTGAACCCAGCCTAATACTAATTGAGCAAATACAGCAAGTGTTTCTTTTTTCCTTTTGGGATAAAGGTTTTACATAAATGGATAAAAGTTTCCCATTGTAAGCTAGTAAATGGTTTGTCTCAATCCTATAAATGCCACCTTTACTGGACAGCTTGGTCTGTTAAAGGCAATTGAAAAAACATAGACTTACTGGCTAGATCACCAGGAGATAAACGGATTTCAAATAAGAATGGGTCCTGGGAATTCATTTATAAACTTTAATACAGGTATTTCTAGGGTATTTCTTCACCAATTTAGGCCAATATGTATTCTGCTACATATTTTTGGTAAAAAAACAAAACAATAAGCGTATATGGATTGGTTTGTCACTGTACTAATGATAATGGCAGGGAAGGGGTTAACATCAGGGGAAATCAAAGTTTTAAATGTGTTCCTAGCCAGTGCTTGTGTACTGTGTGTCCACGGTAACCGCCGCTGGGTTCCCGCTGTGTTTGATCACGCACGCATGCATGCCCCAGTCATGGAAGCACGGGGCAGCCATGCCACTTTGCCGCCATATATCTTAGACCCCCTTCACACTGAGGCAGTTCTCAGGTGTTTTAGCGCTAGAAATAGCACCTGTAAAGCGTCTGAAAACTGCCTCCTATTTATTGCAATGGGTGCTTTCACACCCAGGCGGTGCACCCTGCGAGACGGAAAAGTCCTGCAAACAGCATCAATAAATGGGCAGTGCTTCCGGAACGCCGTAACACAGGAGTTTTTAAACCCCTTTTTTGGGGGAGTTTGGGTGCAATGCTTTCCAGGCACCATGAAGAAAAAATAAATGCAAATATTTTTTTACCTGCAAAAAAATGTGCATTTATAATTTTTTTTAAATATGTGAACCTATCCTTTAACAAGCCTTTATGCTGCACAAAAGCACATTGCAAAATTTGTTTTAACAGTATTACAATTTGTTAACGAATAAAAAGCTGTAAACACAGTTTGCATGCTTCATTCGCACAGCAGTCATTGTCAGCATTTCTGATACACAAAGTGGAACTGCTGTACCAATTTCTACAGCAAAGTAGGCATGGCGGGGAGGAAGCCCTGTGGTATGACGTACACCTAAAGTACTTTGATGATGTTTTTCTAGGGTGTACCTGAGCGAAATCTTCAAAAATGTTATATCATTATTGGTAAGGCTCATGCTGGGAGGTCCCAGATCTGCAATAATAAAGCTATTTATGATTTCATTCTGTAATAAATTGTCACAAAGGAAAAAGGGAAATAATCACCATTATTTTATTGCAGTCATTTATAGATATTTAGATTGAACGCAGCTGTTTCCAAGAAATGTTGGTCAATATCTGGAAGATTTAGGTGACTGTAGCAAGTTTATCATTTCCGTCTTAATTTTCTTCCTACCAGGGTCCACTGCTTAAGTAAAACATCATAACAAGAGTGAAAAATACCCCAGACATTTCCAGAGAGACAAATGGAACCTCTTCTATATGTACTGGTGCCCATCACATCCCAATGGTTTACTGGTTGCATCTGTTATGCCCCTTCCAATTCCATTCCAATAGATCCTGTTGCTTCATTAAAGCCTAACCTCTCCGTAACAAGTGAGGTTCTGTTTTCCACACTGCAGGTGTATCTTATGATGCAGACTGGAGCTATATAGCCCTCTTGCATCCAAGATAGTCAATAAAATCTTGGGAGAACTGTATGTCCAAATAGACACAAGCTCTTTCAAAATGGCACCCAGAGTCCACAGCAGAGGACACACTGGTCCTATGCCAGGCTCCCCTAGTCACTATTTGTTTACTATTTCTGCAATAACCAGAAAGTGACTGAGAGATCCTGGATTGCCTCATTACTCCATGAACTTTAATGGCATCCCAGTCTTAGTCTGTAGGGTTCAATATTACGTCGGCCCACCCTTTGCAGCTGTAACAGCTTCAACTCTTCTGGGAAAGCACAAGGTTTAGGAGTGTGTCTAAGGGAATGTTTGACCAGTCTTCCAGAAGCGCAATTGTAAGGTCCGGCACTGATGTGGACGTGAAGGCCTGGATCGTAGTCTCCACTCTAATTCATCCCAAAGGTGTTCTATCAGGTTGAGGTCAGGACTGGGCAGGCCAGTCAAGTTCCTCAACCCTAAACTCGCTCATCCATGTCTTTATGGACCTTGCTTTGTGCACTGGTCCAAATAATTTTGTGGAGGGGGGATTATGGTGTGGGGTTGTTTTTTAGGGATGTCGGGCTTGGCCCCTTAGTTCTAGTGAAGGGAACTCTTAACCTCCCTGGCAGTTTTCCCGAGTGTGGCTCGGGTTAAATTTCAGCACCATTAGCGGTAACCCCCAAGCCACACTTGGGATTGCATTGCAGGATCCTGGTACGGTAAACTTACCTTGTCCCCAGGATCCTGCAATGTCCCCCTGCTGTGTCCGTGGGTTCTGTCCTCCGCCCGAAGCCTCTCTGTGCCGGGCTCTGTTCCCTGCTAGCGTCGCGGGGCCTGGCGGCAAATTCAAAAAAGTGAAAAATCATAATACATACAGTACACTGTAATCTTGCAGATTACATTACTGTATGAAATAATTTCACATCTCTTTTGTCCCTTGTTCTTTGTCCAGTGCCCTGCATGCAGTTTTATATTATATATACCGTTCTTTCTTTCAGCTATGACTAAGCACCTTTGAGGCGTGAAACGCGTAAGCTATTCTTGCTGTTTGCTGTATCACATAAGATGTAACTGTTTTGGATTTTACCTGTCATCAAATAAAGAAGCTTTGCTGAAGTGCGGCCATCCAGATTTTCCTTTCCTTCTCTACCGTTCTTTCTGCCTGGAAACTTGAGATTGTCCATAGCAACCAATAAGTGTCCCTTTACGTCAAAAGTGGTTTTAAACCAGCTAGAAAACAGCGATAGTAAATTAGAACACTTGCAGAATTGAGCGATAGTGAATCGTGGGGAAATTAATTTTATTATTATTATTATATTATAATTTTTTATAATTATTTCGATTTATTTATTAGATTATAATTTATGATTTTGTGTTTCAAACTTCATCATACCTGGGATATCTACTAAACTCTTGGTGGACAGATTTAAGTGTGTTATTGCTAAGAATTACCAGCTTACAATATAAAACGCCAAATGTCTATGCAAAATAATTGTACCGCTTTGAGAATCAAAAATCTGACATAATCATACCGCCAGGGAGGTTAAGGCATCAGCATACCAAGACATTTCGGACAATTTCATGCTCCCAACTTTGTGGGAACAGTTTGGTGATGCACAAAGCAAGTTCCATAAAGACATGGATGAGTGAGTTTGGGGTGGAGGAACTTGACTGACCTGCACAGAGTCCTGACCTCAACCCAATAGAACACCTTTGGGATGAATTAAAGTGGAGACTGCTAGCTAGGCCTTCTCATCCACATCAGTGCCTGACCTCACAAATGCGCTTCTGGATTAATGGTCATACATTCCCATAGACACACTCTTAAACCTTGTGGATAGCCTTCCCAGAAGGGTTGAAGCTGTTATAGCTATAAAGCGTGGGCCAACTCAATATTGAACCCTATGGACTAAGACTGGGATGCCAATAAAGTTCATGTGCGTGTAAAGGTAGATGTCTCAATACTTTTGTTTTTATATATATATATATATATATATATATATATATATATATATATATATACCGTATATACTCGAGTATAAGCCGAGTTTTTCAGCACATTTTTTTGTGCTTAAAGTGCCCCCCTCGGCTTATACTCTATAATTTTCCGACCCGAAGTTGCGGCCCTGTATTTTGGGGCCACTTGGTGCTAGGAACCCCAAATTTGGTGTGCAAACCAAGTGGAACCAACACTATAACATATCCCATAATTTGGGGTTCCTAGCACTAAGTGGCCCCGAGATACGGGGCCCCAAATTGGGTTCAGAAAATGTCATTCTCTGTCGCAGAAAAGTGCTTGACATTTTCCGACCCGACTTTGGGGCCTCATATCATGGGGCCACTTGGTGCTAGGAACCCCAACACTACAACATATCCAAAATTGGGGTTCCTAGCACCAAGTGGCCCCGAGATACAGGGCCCCAAATCTGTCAACTGTGTCCATCTGCAGCAATGTCATTTCGGGACCCTTTGGCTGGGGGCATCTAGGAACCCTTAACTACCAAGTTTGATTTTCAGGGGAGTTACGGCTGCAAATGGGCACAGTGAGCCATGCAAATGGGCACAGTGAGGCTGCAAATGGGCACTGTTGACCCTCTTTTCCACTTCCAATAACTGTGCATTTCTCACCCTAGGCTTATACTCAAGTCAATATGTTTTCCCATTTTTTTGTGGTAAAATTAGGTGCCTCGGTTTATATTCCGGTCGGCTTATACTCGAGTATATATGGTACTGTATATTTATATATATTAATTAATACATAATGAATGATACATATTCTCTGAGTACTGTTAACAAAAATCTTATCCACTGTCATAATCTAGAGAGGAGCAAATGAACTGTCTATTAGTCTGATTATTGTGCTGTAATCTGATGTTTGCCAACCATAAAAGGTCAATAATCACCTGAAATAGCACGAATCACTATTTTTAGTCATTCTCGTCATGCTCATGTCTGGGCACACTTATTTTTACCAATTGCTCCTATCTCATTGACAGCTATTTGCATTTTGCAGAGGCTCAGGTTGTGGTAGTGCTCCCTTATCTATCACCCCCTTGAGATATTTGTCTGCTGTATATAAGGGGCTACTGTTGTTCTTTCCCACAAACAAGTGCTTGCTTTAAGTCATATGACTGTTGTCTTTCCAGAACAAACACATATAAGCACATTCCTAAATGAACCTCCCTTCAGTGGAAGTGTAGCTAGAATTTGATGAGCGTATGTAATATATGGCACACATACAGTTTTTTTTCACAGCTTTTTTGCTTTCCCATCCTCCTCCATATGTTTACCTTCGACCTAGAAAGAGGTAACAAATGGTTTAATTTTCTTTCCAAAGACACATAATTCATCATATCACCAGGGACACCACGCTTTAGCTTAATTTTAAGCAGTGTGTTTACGTGGCATAATGGGTGTCTGCAGCATAGGGCAAGGGGGGGCAATTGCCCCCCCTGGAATCGTAAGAAGGTGTTGAAGAGTGAAGACAGTTGCCCTGTGTAACGCAATGGCCGCCTTCGCGGCAGCCATGGACTTTTTTTCTACGTCTGCTGGCCTGGGGCTGCTCTCAGTCTGTTCCGACTTATCACAGATTGATACAGACATCTGTCCCTCCCTCCCTCACCCTCCCTCCCTCACCCCCGGCCCGATCATCGGATTGGCTCTGACTGCCGCTCGGGCCTCTGCTCGACATCTTGGCTGTTCCGAAATTGGCTGCCTCAGCCTGCCTGTGTAACGTCGCTATGCCGATCCGGCCGGCATTGGCGCCGGCTCTTCCCACAGGTGCGTGCAGTGGCCGAGAGAGAATACGCCACCAGTGCTATCGCATCACTTAAGAACCACAGGTAACAGCACTGCAGTGCCACTGTGACAGTTAGGAGGAGAATATATATACAGTATATTGCTTGGAAAGTTGGACAGCTGAGCTATCGCTGTGAAAATATATTTGTGTGTGTGTTATAATATCTTCTTCACTTTGTATGGAAGTTGCTCAGTCTCTCAGGCATACCAGTCCATGATGCCCATATAAATATAGCCTAGAGAATGTACATCTTTCTATATTGCAATACATCTGTTGTGGGCATACTTTGATGAAAACAACCTATACAGTATAGGCTGTTTTCATCAAGATCAAAATATAGCCACAACAGATGTATTGCAATACATTGCAAATAGAAAGATGTACATTCTCTAGGCTATATTTATATGGGCATGGAGTGAAGCTGAATTATCTCAAGAGCTATTTCACACTGCCATCTTGCCGTGTTATCGGTAAAGCGTCGCTATTTTAGCGGCGCTATTCGGCCGCTAGGGTAGCGCTTTTAACCCCCGCTAGCGGTCGAAAAAAGGGTTAAATGCGCCGAAGCGCCCCGCGCTGAAAAAAGTTCTGCGGACACCCATGCGTGGCATCCATATAGAAGGCCAAACCTGACAGATACAAGCTGGCAAGATGGCTTCCAAATGCCCATACCATAGAGCGATATGTACATAGAGCTGTTGTTAAATGATCTCTTCTTGTATGAAAACTTTACAGTATACAATCAGATCATTTAGGTAGGAAAATGAGAGGGGAGGAGGTGGGTAGGGGATTTGTTAATTTATACAAGCACCAGTTATGAACAGGGTATGCACATATATGCATACCCCCCCCTAACTGTCCCTTATTTGGACAGACTGTCCCCTTTGTCCCTCTGTCTTCCTCGGTTGTCTCTCTTTTTGACCTAACATAATCTATAAAAAAAAATATTATTTAACAATAAAAAGTGTTTTACTGCACTAAACCTTTTATCAAAAACTTTAAATGATACTATTTCTTGTTTCGGAAACCCAACAATAGGTTTAACCCATAAGAAATGTCTCCAACTTACAAGCCGACCTCAATGCACATTTTATTGGGAAACTATGTGGTTTAATGTTGATGAGTGTTAATTTATGCACTTGGGGGCTAAGAATATGCATGCATCATACATACTAGGGGGAGTACAACTGGGGGGATCCGTAGTGGAGAAGGATCTGGGGGTTTTGGTAGATCATAGAATCAGATCAGAGAATAAAAATAGAAAAGGGGGGGTGGAAAGGCAGGGGGTGGAGGGTGGGGAGAGGGAAGATACGCCCACTCAACTCCCAAGCATGTGCCTTGTTAGCCTAATCCTCACTAACATAGGGAAGAGTAGAGAGGGGGAAAGGGCAGAGAAACAGGGAGGCAATCTTGACTACAATTGAAATGGCCCTTATGAGTAGCACAAAGGGATGCTTAAACATAAAATAATGACCAACACATTCCTCCTTTTAATAATTTTTTGTTTTTTTTATTATTAATTTCTTTGGATAATTATAGGCCATGGTGTTGTTTAAGGGTTACCTGATAATGCATTAATAATAATTAAATTAAATTAAGAAGCCATCCTGGCTATAATAAATTAAATAAAGTCACGGTGTCCATCCAGCCAATGCTGGACGACTATTCCCCACTAAACACCACCTATGACAGAATTCAGAAAAATGGGGGAGGGGGGGGGGGCAGTCCCGGTCTTGTCCTGAGGGGTCTGAGGGTAACAGCCGGACTTCCTCCTTATATTAGCTCTTGATTCGCGGGCTTCAGCCGCCCGCCACTTTTAACCAATCCACCGCCTGTTGCTGTGCAGGCACCGATGTAGTAACCAATGACAACCTGCTAATGATAATAAATGGGAAAACCATTTCCCCCTTTGAACTATCCCATGTTGGTTCAGCATAGTGCCTGAACCTTTCATGGGCTAGCACAAAGGGATGCTTAAACATAAAATAATGACCAACACATTCCTCCTTTTAATAATTTTTTTTTATTAATTTCTTTGGATAATTATAGGCCATGGTGTTGTTTAAGGGTTACCTGATAATGCATTAATAATAATTAAATTAAATTAAGAAGCCATCCTGGCTATAATAAATTAAATAAAGTCACGGTGTCCATCCAGCCAATGCTGGACGACTATTCCCCACCGACCAAAGCCGGAAGAGAATCTTCCGGCTGCGGTCCCCCCAACACCAAGGCCTTTTCTATCAAGGATTGAAGACCCATATTGAAAATGTCAATGCCCACCTCTGATAAATGAACTAAATCATTCCTGAACAGACCAGGTAAGAAACCCTCAAGCTCTGTATGGCGAAATGATAAACCCCCCAATGAGACAATAAAATTATGGACAGTCCTATTAAGACGTCTTCTAATTTTGTCAACATAAAACAAATTGCTAACTGGGGACCAAATAAGTCTAGGAATTATCTCAGAGAAAGCCAGAATCGACTGAGGAAATAACAGTTTAACCGAAGAGAACCCAGACTTTATTTCGCATAAAAGGTCCCAAGTCCTTACTTTCCCAATGTCATTGCCACCCGCATGGATAATAATAATATGAGGAGTTGGCCAAATACTAGACAAAAATAACAAATGCTCTTTAAGACTACGCCATCTAAGGCCCCTTATACCTGACCAAAAAACCTGAAACTTATTAATGTCCAAACCAATATTGCTTGAATAGGACCTGGTTGCTGCCTGCTTCCCAGCCCAGAAGATGTAGGAATGTCCCACTATCCAAATAATGTTCATGGATGAATCTGAAAAAGAAATCAGACAATCAATAATTCGGGGCGGACATAGAGTTTGTACCTACTACTTTCCCAACGACCCACTCTTTTTTGCACATCTGTAGAGAAACCTAAAGAATTAGCTGCAGTAGCCGCCCCAATCCTAAAAGAATGAGATGAAAATCTAAGATTTGAGAGGTTCAACTGTTTGAGGCAAGAGGCTAGCACTGCTGAAAACTGGTATCTAGTTAGGGGGGAGAAATCCTGATGGATAAAAAACGAATCCGCAAAAGACGGTCTGACTGCTAAATATGCAGCTAGCAAAAAGACAGGACAAATTTGGGGATTGGGGGATTTTCCCAGCGAAAACCACTGCCCCGTACCCTTTTTTGAAGTCTTGGATCTACATAAATATAGTTGAGCGTAACCATCTTCCAAAGAAACATGAGAAAAAAGGAGGAATGAACAGGAGGATCTATTAGGAGCAGTAAATTCACCCAACCTAAGAGCTCCAAAGAAAGCCACTGAGAAAGCTGCTTTAAAAAGTGCACACTCATATTGGTTAAAACAGACTTTCTCTAAAACCGACATTAATTTGGGCAACAAACTAACCGAAATTGGGCGTCTTGTGTCCCGAACAGGAAAAGAATTCTTGAGGCCCTTTAAGACTTGTGCAACTTGGAAAAATGATGTTAAAGCAGGAAGACCAGCCCATTTCAGAAAAAAGGAAACACCGGCTAAGATCTTACCTATTGAAGCAGAACTAAGATCTGCTCTCAATAGGAAGGATACAAATGCCAGTGCAGTAAATGCGTTCACCTCCATAGTATCTAGAGACATGCAAGAGCAAAATTGACACCATTTAGACCAGGCTAAGCTATAAGCCTGCCATGTCTTTGGGGATACCGAATTCTTAAAGAAAGTAGATATCAGTCCCAAATCAAGCCCCAAAGGGAATCCGGGCAACGTGTGCTGCATAGGTCTGCTGACGGGGCCAATTCTCGGAACTTCTTGAACTGCAAACGAGATAAGGCATCAGCTATGTTATTATGTATTCCCGCTATATGTTTTGCTTTTAACCAAATATTAAACTTCATACAATGTAAGATAAAGAAACGTAAAAGCTTGACCACCATTTCAGATTTGGATGACAGCATATTGATAGCAAAGAGCACGCCTTTGTTATCCGTATGCAGTAATACACGTTTATTCGTAAACTTCTCTTTCCAGATGACTAAAGAGACTATTACTGGGAATAACTCTAACAGAACTATATTATGTAATATGTCTTTATGATGCCAACTTGCATGCCACTCAGAGGCACACCAGTGACCATCTAAAAAAGCGCCAAAACCAGAAGAACCTGCTGCATCTGTGAAGAAATTTAGTCCTGAATGAAATCTTGTTGCCACACCAATGCTCCATTAAAGTTGCAAAGAAAAGAGTCCCAAATCCTCAAATCTTCTTTGATACTTTTGGATAGCCGAACGTGCGAAAACGGTGTTTTAAGGCCTCTAGTAGCTAGGGCAAAACGCCTTGAAAAAACCCTGGCTACAGGAATAACTCTAGCTGCGAAGGCAAAGAGTCCCAGCAGGGACTGAGCTTCTTTAAGAAAAACCTTTCGTTTACCTAAAAATAATGATATTGTAGCTCTCATCCGATGAAGTTTGTCTATGGGCAACCTAAATTCCATTAAAGAGGAGTCTATATCTATACCTAGAAATTCAATAATTTCCGTAGGAAAAACTGTTTTTTCTTTGGCAAGCGGGACTGAAAAGTCCTCACATATGTGAAAAAATGTATTTAAAGCCTCACGACAAATGTCTGAGTCCGCAGGGCCTATAAAAAGAAAATCATCGAGGTAATGGAGGACACCACAAAGAGGAATTTGAGACTCCACTACCCAATGAAGAAACTTAGAAAAAGCCTCAAAATAAAAACATGATAATGAAAAGCCCATTGGCATGCACTTATCGAAATAAAAAAGACCCTGGAAATGAAATCCCAAAGAATTGAAACCTTGGGGGTGAACCGGTAGTAGGCGAAAAGCAGATTTAATGTCTGCTTTTGCCAATAAGGCATTCTGCTTAAAATGCCTTAACAAAACTAGCGCTTCATCAAATGATGAATAAGAAACTGGTGCCTCAATACCTGCAACTTCATCATTGAGTGAAAATTCTTGTGGGAATGACAGGTGGTGAATCAATCTAAAACAACCTTGTTCTTTTTTTGGGACTAATCCCAAAGGAGAAAGACGAAAGTTCCGAAAAGGAGGGTGAAGATAAGGACCAGCAACCCTCCCTTCCCTGACTTCTTTATTAATTTTAGCTGCAACAATGACAGCGTGACAGTAAACAGAACGTAAATTTTTTACTAAATTGCAACCTTCCCCTGAAAAGGGGGGGACCAAAAAACCTGTTTCAAAACCTTCAGTTAATAGGTGTGCCATCGAGCGGTCTGGGTACCGCTCTAGCCATGGCCGCATTCTTGATAGTTTCACTGGGGTCAAGGCTTTTCCCACTAGTGTCCCTGGAAACTGGGGTGGCATTACCTGCTGCAGACTTACGAAAACATCTAAAGGCTGGGTGGTTGCCACCACAGTAGGAACACTCATGCTTGTATCTGCAGTTGGACAAAAACTTGCATTGGAACTCATTAAAAGCGAAACAGAAGCCTTTGCGAAAGGTATTCTGCAAGGCAGAGGGGGCCCTGGGTGTAAATTGTGGCCTCTGTGGTAACATGAGGTTCAGCCATAGGCCCACATCTTTTGATCCCCAACGAAGAGTTGGATGGACCGAAAGCTTTTGTCTGAAGTTCTCATCATATGTGAACCATGCTGTCCCGCCAAAATGGCGGAAAGCCTCAGAAACTATGTCCAGATGTTGAAACAAACCCGAACATTTCTCAGGGAATCGTTCCCCTAAAACTGCGGCATAAATACAGAATGCCTGTAACCAATTCTGGAAAGTTTTAGGAACAGCCCTCCTCCTATCCTCCTCTGTACGGTCCTCAGTCCTCCTTTCAGATTTTGAAAGGAATTCTTTAGATGCTGGTAATAATGATAACAGATCAATGAAATCACCCCCCCAAATCCTTTCTTTAACTGAATTGGTTAAATGGAAACCTAATGGGGAGATGTCACATGTCATTGGTTCCTTAAATGAGGACTCTGCCACTACAGAATGGGAGAAGCGAGGAACCGCTGATTTGTTAATAGTTTCTTTTGAAATGATATTCTTGCTTTGTACCGGTCTATTTAAAGGGGATTCTGACAAATTTTGCCATACTGGGCAAATATCATCCATTGCACTCTGCTGGAGTGAAGCATCTTGTGTAAACAAATCAGCACCATCAGTATGTGCTCCCATATAACTAGTTCCAATATCAGCATAGTTTAATGCACCAGAATACTGTGCTCCTTCAGCCTTTCTTTTACCACAAGCACCAACTGTGTGTGCACCTTCAATATTTTTCAATAAACCAGATAAAGAATTAACCATTATTTTCAACTCAGCAATATCATTATTAGCATCTGACATAACCATTTTACATGTAGTCTCACCAACAGGGGAACTCCTGTGCTCACTGCCTGCCGCCTCAGAGGCTGGCTGAGTAGCTCTCTTATACTGTAATGGCTGCGCGCTCCTGACAGGAATGCCGCTTGCTCCCTCCTGGCCGTTCGGCTGTGGAGAAGCCCCTTGTCTCATTTTCTTCTTCTTCCTCCCGGGTTGCTGGCGCGTACTGCGCATGCGCGTAGGTTCAGCCTCCATGTTACCTAACGGCAACTGAGGCGGAGCCGACAGCCCGCCTTCCTCCAGGCATCGAATAAGCCACTCCTCGCCCCCGCAGCTCTCCGCCTTCTCTACCAAGCGGCGAAGAAGGCTCTCTCTCCTCTCAGGTGAGCGGCGCTCCATCCCGTCCGAGTCCCGGTCTTGTCCTGAGGGGTCTGAGGGTAACAGCCGGACTTCCTCCTTATATTAGCTCTTGATTCGCGGGCTTCAGCCGCCCGCCACTTTTAACCAATAACCAATCCACCGCCTGTTGCTGTGCAGGCACCGATGTAAACCAATGACAACCTGCTAATGATAATAAATGGGAAAACCATTTCCCCCCATTTGAACTATCCCATGTTGGTTCAGCATAGTGCCTGAACCTTTCATTCTACCTTGTCTAAAGCGACATTAGCAGACCCTTGTGGCCAATGAACCTCAGCAGAAAAGACTGCTGGCCTGGCTGGATTTAGTGCTATTTCTCTGCAATACAAGAGGGTCTATGGGTGTCTATTGATTAAATAGACATTGGAAGATAGTACAAGAGACCACATGTATATGTACATCACTGATGTCATATCATTTGCAAAGTATCCTGCCATGTTCTAATGTTTACAGCCACTTCAAGAGGTTCACACACATTAAAAACATAAAAAGCCAAGGTGAAGAGATCATTGCTCATTAGAGTTAATCATCTTGGATAGAAGTAAACTCCCAAGTATTGTATTTCATATGGCCACCAACATGTCACTAGGCAAAGTCTGGTAAATGAGACAGGAGTGATGGCTAGACACCTCTGTCCAGACAGCGTTAAGCCCTGCATATCAATCAAATAACCTGTAGAACTTCTCATTCACAGTGTTTAGATGCCTGGAGGGACTGTTTGCTAGACTGTTTTATGGGTGGGCAGGACATTACACACATGGGAATTGTATCTAAAGATAATAGAACATGATAATGTTACTCAGCATTCTAATGATTTCATGCAATGTGATAGAACTGACTGTAGTATCATTTACATGTATGCCTCATGTTCATTTGCAGAGTATGCATCAGCAAAAAATTTACTAAATCATATATATAAGAATTCTACTTCTACTACACCTTTCCTGCATACACAAAATAATAAAGTGTATGTAAACCCTGACGAAAAACTTCTCTTAAGTTGGCCATACATGGATAGAAAGTCCCTGCTTAACTGGCCAAGATTTGTCTCATGTATGGGCAAGGCGACCCAAGTACCCAAATCGACCCATCGATTGACTTAGGTACAACCAGCCTGTCAGATTTTTTACATATGATCACTGCCAGCGGCTATAGCAGTTTGCAGTAACTATTGTGTTCTGCTGGCTAGGAAGGCTCCCTGCACCAACTTGCCAGCAGAACAAAATAGCGCTGCAGAAGGGATTTGAGCCACTACGGCTGGAAGGAAAAAAAATTGAATCACCTATGGGCTGCCTTATTCAATCTTTGCTCAGGCACCTGGTCATTTCTGATGGGATAACCAGACAGTACTGCTCAATTATTGGCACAGTTGCATGGAATGTTCTGCCTAATGTTTGAGACACAGTGGGCACGACTAGTTCCTGTAAATAAGACTATGAATGCTCATCAATGTTCATATTTGACTAGATGACAGCAGTAGCATTAAGCCCATTAAAAAGTACAAAGTAGGATAGTGCTGCTAAAAAATGCATTAATGTGCAACACCGTATAAAAGATTTGCTGAAGAATGCACTGAGCTTCCATAAAGAGATGAGTATAGGGAACAATAATAAATACCTTACAACTGTTGGAAAACCATAACAAATGTCTAATGGGAAAAAGAGAACATTGGCAAACCTGTCTTAAGCCTAGTACACATGGGCCGAATGTCGGCGGCATCAGCTGGTTCAATAGAAACCGCCCGAAATTTGGCCCGTGTGTACAGCAGCCGGTCCGACAAAGGGTCATGACTGAAAAAGGTCTGCTGACCGGCTTCTGGCAGGGGTCCGTCCCCCTGTCACAACACAATAGCACAGCAAAGGAGATCGCTGTACTAACATCAGATTGTTCGTACAGAGGCTCCGAACTGAGCTGTCAGTTTTTTTACCTTTAACCTGCTGGGTTGAATGAAAAAAAATCTGGTAGCATGTATGAGGCTTAAGGATGGTTCGGTTAAGGTAAAAGAAGAAAGTGAAAGGGATAGCAATTGACAAAGCGTTTAATTAAATTAGTTACAGAATAGTAAAATTTATCAGTACAGTATCTGTACTAATCGAGTTAAAATATTCATATACCATCTCAGGAATAGGACTGTACATCACTGAGGCTCCTTGCAGCTGTGTAGCTTCTACATATATTTGAAAATGTATACAACTTAAGGCCCGTATACACGATCTGACTTTTTGACAACAAATATGCAAATTAGCTGTTTTGGACCAACATCCGACCGTGTGTGAACAAAACCATCGGACTTTTGTACTTTTACAAAGTACAAACACGCATGCTCAGAACCAATGCAAAAGATCAGACAACAATACAGAAGTTGACCAAAGGTCCTCTTTTGAAGTGTTGTCAGTACGTTGAAACGTCACTACGTTCATGTTTGTTGCCCTAAAAGTCTGATCGTGTGTATGCAATACAAACTTGGGGCCAACGCCCTTTGTACAATAATCCACGGGAAAGTTTGTACAAAGTCCGATCGTGTGTATGAGGCTTTAGAGAGGGAGAGCATTGGCAAGAGCATTCCATTCCACTGGACTGCCCAAGGAGTGAGATATTTCTAAACCTCAGATACATATGAAAAAGCTAACAATAAAGCGGATGTCACAGATTATTTTCAATTTAAAGTAGACCTTCAGCCTCCCAAGCACGATCCCACCTCTCCTCCTGTCCTCTGCAAGAATAGGGCTTTTTTTCTCTTTTGTTTGCTTCTTTTTAGATAGAATGTCCACCCTGCCACCCGGGAGGTGATGCACACCGCTCTTCATCCTTTGATATGTACGTCACATTTGTACGTCACAAAGCGTAGCCTTTTATTGAGGGAAGGAGGAGGGGGACGGGCTTGTCAGCGCATCATTGGGAGGCGTGCTGAATCTGAAACAGCTGATAGCCTAGTGATGACGTCACAGGGAAACATAGTGACATGGGATCGAGCGCTGCCAAAAGAGAAGAAGCTCTCAGCTGGACAGCGCTGGATGAGTATCAAAAGTTAGCAGGACTCACCTTCAGGTAGGTAAGGCTTAAAAAAAAAAAGAACAGGGGTGGAGGGTAAAGTTCCTCTTTAAACAGTTTGTTAGGGCCAGGCTGGCCCAAACAAACTATTACCTTCACTAACATGCGTGCCCACTGGGCACGTTGTATAAACTGTATGTAGCCTTAGCTACACACAGTATACAGCGCTGTGTTCCAGGTGTGAGATGAGACCTTTCTGTCTCACACCTGGAACAAAATAGTGTCGGTCTGAATGGTACTCAGCCATTCATAGACAGCTTTGTATTTTATCAATGAATACAAAGCTTCCTCTGACTGTCTGAATATGAGATTGTAACATCTTCAGTACACCCCTCCAACTCAGCCAATCAGAGGAAGCTTTGTATTCATTGATAGAATACAAAGATACCTATGAATGGCTGAGGCTACATACACTTTATACAGCGCGCCCAGTGGGTGCACATGTTAGTGAAAGACATTTGTTTGGGCCAGCTTGGTTTGTTTGGGCCTCACATGTTAGTGAGGGACACAGTTTTAATGCATTAAGCAGTGCTGTCAGTATAGCATTAGGAAACTGCTGACAGGATGACAGGGTAAAGTAACCGGTGATTAATTGACTAATACTGATGCTCCTTCACTGTCCAGTCTGAAAGCTCATCACCAACCTGACTATGCTTCTTGGCAAGGGTGTTTCTGTCACAAGGCTTAAAAGAGAAGTATGTTTTTGTTTTTTTTTTGCTATTCATACTTACCTAGGTGGATCCCCCGCCACCTCTTCACTGATAACATCGGTTCTCTCACCTCCCCGAGCGGAGAGCTGCTGACTGTCAAAACAGTCAGCAGCAGCAGCATGAGATTTATCCATCCTGTATATAGCAGAATTTTTTCTGTGCAGGCTGAGCAGAAAAGATCTATATGTGCAATGCCAGCTTAAAGAGTAACTCCATTTTTGTAAGAGAAAAAACATTCCTGTCTGGATGATCTATGTACATTGCAAGGATTTTAACAAACTTTGTTATTCTGAAGAAATCCCTGTGTGCTTCTCTGTGTCCATGTGATAAGTAAATCTAATGGGAATGGTTTCATTATTATCAATCAGCTGCTGCACCCGCAGGGCTCTAATAAGGAAAACCGCAGGGTCTGCATCCCTTTAGACATGAAAATCAGTGAGCCAGTCACACAAGCAGGAAATTATGTTTCTGGGGGGCGTTCTGTACACATTCTGTGTACAGAACGCCCTCCCAGTAGCCATATTGCATTTACAGAAAATTATAGAGCTGCAGATTAAAAAGGAAAGATAATTTTTTAATAACATTCCATTACAACATAAATTGTGTCACCATTGTATATGCTATATTATTGTTTTTTAATTTGCCCTTTTTCTCTCCAAGAAAGCGGAGTTACGCAGCATTTTAAATATTTGTTCTTTGTTGGTGACAGGGTCCCTATATGTTATCATTAGCACTGAGGATATTTTTCTAGTATTCCATATGGTTTAGCTGTAACAAATGAGATTGATAAATACTGTAGTGTTTATAAAAATGATTCTTAATTTATTTTTTGTACACTCGATACAAAGTGCAATCAAAAAGGATCACTTATACGGCTTCTGTGATATCCACATTGCTTGGCATTGCTTTAGCCTGCGTGTTGCTTCGTTATTTTAATGGTAGAAATTACTCACTCAGCAGTACAATGGATAGTACTTGAGTCATTTTAGGACAGTAAGATAAAAAATAAGAAATAGATGCTTCTGGGAATTCGACCCAACCGCACCCCCTTCCTCCTCCATCTGTGTACAGACAGACCCTGGTACCGTCAGCCTTTACAGATCTTTCTCTCCCCAAATGTTTGGGGGAATCTGACAGAAATAGAACTCTCCTAAATTTGATGACAATGCAGTGATAACAGGGTTGTGTGAGTAGAAGCAGAAAGGCCAACGGAGAATTTCACGCTCTCCTGAGGTGTGTGGGAATTAGTACCACAGGGAGAGAGGCACAGGCCAGATCTTCCCTAATCCTTTATTAGGCTATTACTGTCATTACAATGAATGGTTCCAGGGCTTTAACATTGAATCACAACACTTATTTATGGTTTTAAAACTAAGATGGTGGTGTCCTACTAAATTGGGATGCAACCATTTATAGACATGTGTTAATGGCCAAACACGCAGCCACAATCAGTTCTCTCTGAGACATTTCCCTTGGCCTTAAAACGGAGCTAAACCCAAAAACAAACATGTAATATATTGCGAGAAAAAGAAAACAATACTGCGCTTGTGTAACAAAATATAACCAGAAAGCAGCAACAATGTATGTGAGATATAAACACAACAAATCAAATGAAAAATTAAAAACGTTGCGCTAAGTCAGTGTTTCTCAACCTTCTAGGGCCGTGACCCCTTGATAAAATTTCCCAAGTTGTGGGGACCCCTAACAGTAAAATAATTTTCGTAGCGTGGATTGTCACTTGTCAGCACCCAAGGCAAGACAAGTAATTTGTGCCCCTAACCCACGGACATTTAGCGCTCCCTCCCTCCTTTACCACTCGTACAGTATTAAAACCCCTTATAGGACATTTTACGATCTTTCTCTTTGTTCTCCTTTCTTTCCCTTTTATCTCTCTCTATCCTAATTTCTTGTTTTTACCCCCACCCTTCTGTAGCCGTCTTTTTTCTTCTTTCTCTCCCTTTTTGTTTGTTCCTCCCCCTCTATTCCTCTCCCTTCCCTGTATTCTCTATTTCTATTCTTTCTCTTACTCCTTGGTGGGGGAATGGGATGAGTGGCAGTGCTGGGGGGAGTTCTGATCAGCCTACGTAGGTGCTCTTGATCAAGGTCATCGGCTGATCTGAGTACTGTAGCGGGGAATTTTAATGGAAACTATAATCACAGGTAGTGTTACTCACTGTGTCTCCGGCTTCACTGTGTCTCCAGCTCTGTGGTGACTCGCAGCAGTGACACCTATGCCGAAATCAGGAGATAGGGTCTCCTCCAGCCCCTCCCACTTCACATTCCTCACCAGTCAGCTGACCTCTAGTTTTTGCCCCCCAGCTATGCTGAATGGGCAACAGCGAAGAGGCTGAGTGGGCGGCCGCGGGCTTTAGGTACAGCCCAGCTGGGCGGCCGCAAAAAGGCTGGGAGAGCAGTGCGGGCTTCAGGAACAGCCCAGGATTCAGTGACCCCTGGAAAATCGTCATTCGACCCCCAAGTTGAGAACCACTGTGCGAAGTGAACATTAATGTGCACAAAGTCCAACAAATGATCTATGAAAAAAAGTTGCGCTGAGTGAACATTAATGTGAATAAAGTCCAACAGATGATCTATGAATCCAACAGATCAAAAAAACAAAAAAAAAGTGCAGTATAAAGTGCTTAGTGCAAATGGAATCCAATTAAATCCTCCACCAAGTGACATCACCAACATATAGTCAGGATGTACTCTTACCCCACGAGATGGACCCTCTATTATGGATGGTCAAATGCGTGTTGGGAAATATCAGCTCCAGGCATCAATAAGGAAGTAGTGCAGGCAGTACACCTCTCTCCAGCCGTTCCTTTCACAGCAAAATCCTCATGTCAGCCAAGCAACACCAAAAAGACAATAAATGGGGCTTTGAATAGTGTAAAACATTTTTTTTAAGGTGTTTATTCAAAATAAATGCACTGTGTGTGTGTGTAGTGGCCATAACCCCTAGGGGCGACCTTGAATTTTCTGGGCTTACCAATTACCTCCTCGTAGCTCATCTTTCGTTGTCTAGGGGTTCCCAGGGTTAGTACCCAGTAACTTCAGAAGCTGACACACAAAAGTCCTTTTGAGGATTTTTATTCTGCAGGGGTAACATCCAACTATAACACAGTCTCAGGTGGGAATAGAGGGCACGGGTGATAAAACGCAGGCTCTTAGAACTGCTGACTTCAATTGAATGTCTCTTAGTCAGCCCAGAGAGTAGCCACTCGCAACTGGGCGCTTCACTGCTGGATAAACCTCTAACCATAGATTTAGCAGCCAACATGTGATCCGGAAAATTTGCAAAGTCTCTGCCACAGACTAGATTGTAACTGAAGACAAATAGGAACCTTTCCCACAGTACCTGGATCTCTCAGCCTTCTTGGCGATACTGTGAGAAGTGTGGATTCTTTAGTGTGCTTACAACTCAGCTCCCAGGCTCTTACTGAGCAGCCAGCTTGTTGGCCCTCCTCCGAAGAGTCCTGCCCTGGTCGCTTGTGCGAGTTGCCGCGTCCCTCCAATACCGAGAGCACACCGGGACACCTCTGAATCCTCCTTCAGTTACTGGGCCTCAAACTAGCCAGCTCCGAGGCTCGGGAACGGACGGATCCACACCCCAGACCATGAGGGCCTCTGGGGCTGGTCAGGGCAACCATGCTTACAGGGATGGCAGACACTCCTGGGTCCGGGACCCCTCATGGGGTTGGTCCAGACCGGAACCAGGAATCAAAGCGCAAGCCGAACCCCGAACACGTGACTTCAGCATCTTAAATACCCCTTCCCAGATTACACAGCGGGGCCAGACGCGCCCACTGATTGGCTCCGGGAAAGATTGGTACCTAACATGTCCAAAAGGCTTGGTTCTCAGCCTGTCACAGGTGCCTCACTGCACCTATGACCAGGCAGAACTTTAGTACAGCCCAGCCAAACTGATGCCAAAGTAAAAGACCTAAACAATTAACCCCAGAACTCTGTTACAGTTCTGGAAAACTAAATTTACACTGATAACGCACACTTTAGAAAAGTGTCGGCGCTACATGTGTTTCCTATATCCTGTAATATATTGAAGCTTACTAGTCAATGGATGCAATGGCTGCATTTGTTTTCTTTTCTTTTCAAGCTTTTATTCCTTTATTTTCTACTGGTGATCAGCAAGTAACACATCTTCTGTTTTAGGGTGGCTACACTCACTTCAACGCTGTATCTGTGGAAGAGAAACATAACCACCCTTGGACAGCAGCATTGTCAATCAGTGAAGAGAGTAGCAATAGATGGACTTTGTAGACAGTAAGGCTACTTTCACACTGGAGCGGTGGGGGCGCTGGCGGTAAAGCGGCGCTATATTTAGCGCCGCTTTACCGGCGTTTTAGCGGCGCATTGCGGCCGCTCGCGGGGTGTTTTTACCCCCCGCGAGCGGCCGAAAAAGGGTCAATACCGCCCGCAAACCGCCACTATTGCGGCGTTTTGCGGGCGGGTTCGGCGCGCTCCCCCATTGTTTTCAATGGGCCCGGGCGCTATAGGAGCGGTAAATATACCGCTCCTATAGCGAGCCAAAGATGCGGCTTGCAGGACATTTTTGAGCGTCCTGCAAGCGCACCGCTTCAGTGTGAAAGCCCTCGGGCTTTCACACTGAAGGAACAGCAACAGCTGTTTCGGGTCGGTTTGCAGGCGCTATTCTTAGCGCAATAGCGCTTGCAAACCGCCCCAGTGTGAAAGGGGCCTTAGTCACTAAAAATTTAAAGCTGAACTCCAGCTGAGGCTGGGTTCACACTATTGCAAATTGGATGCGGGTTACCCGCATCCAGGTCGCAATAGCAGGAGATTTTGACTGTCTCTCTATGGAGCCTTTCACATATCTCCACTGCAGCTCCGATGCAAATTTGCACAGTCCTGTGCGTCTTTTGGTCCATTTCAGGTCCAAATTCAGCCCAAAATTCAGGCAGAAATTAGACCTGAAACGGTGAATGGGGACGCACCGGACCCCCTACTGGGAGCCACATGCGAAGATAGTGTGAACCCAGCCTAATACTAATTAAGCAAATACAGCAAGTGTTTCTTTTTTCCTTTTGGGATAAAGGTTTTACATAGATGAATAAAAGTTTGCCATTGTAAGCTGGTAAATGGTTAGGCTCAATCCTATAAATGCCACCTTTACTGGGCAGCCTGGTCTGTTAAAGGCAATTGAAAAACAATAGACTTACTGGCTAGATCACCAGGAGATAAACGGATTTCAAATAAGAATGGGTCCTGGGAATTCATTTATAAACTTTAATACAGGTATTTCTAGGGTATTTCTTCACCAATTTAGGCCAATATGTATTCTGCTACATATTTTTGGTAAAAAAACAAAACAATAAGCGTATATTGATTGGTTTGCACTAAAGTTATAGCGTCTACAAACTATGGGATATTTTTACTTTTATTTTTTTTTAGTTTTTTACTAGTAATGGTAGTGATCAGCGACTTATAGAGGGACTGCAATATTGTGGCGGACAGATCAAACACTAAAACTAACTGACACTTTTAACACTTTTTGGGGACCAATGACACTAATACAGTGATTAGTGCTAAAAATATGCACTGTCACTGTACTAATAATACTGGCAGGGAAGGGGTTAACATCAGGGCAAATCAAAGGTTTAAATGTGTTCCTAGCCAGTGCTTGTGTACTGTGTGTCCATGGTAACCGCCGCTGGGTTCCCGCTGTGTTTGATCACGCACGCATGCATGCCCCAGTCATGGAAGCACGGGGCAGCCATGCCACTTTGCCGCCAAATATCTTAGACCCCCTTCACACTGAGGCAGTTCTCAGGTGTTTTAGCGCTAGAAATAGTGCCTGTAAAGTGTCTGAAAACTGCCTCCTATTCATTGCAATGGGTGCTTTCACACCCGGGTGGTGCACCCTGCGAGACGGAAAAGTCCTGCAAGCAGCATCAATAAATGGGCAGTGCTTCCGGAACGCCATAACACGGGAGTTTTTAAACCCCTTTTTTGGGGGAGTTTGGGTGCAATGCTTTCCAGGCACCATGAAGAAAAAGTAAATGCAAATATTTTTTTACCTGCAAAAAAATGTGCATTTATTATTTTTTTAAAATATGTGAACCTATCCTTTAACAAGCCTTTATGCTGCACAAAAGCACATTGCAAAATTTGTTTTAACAGTATTACAATTTGTTAACGAATAAAAAGCTGTAAACACAGTTTGCATGCTTCATTTGCACAGCAGTCATTGTCAGCATTTCTGATACACAAAGTGGAACTGCTGTACCAATTTCTACAGCAAAGTGGGCATGGCGGGGAGGAAGCCCTGTGGTATGATGTACACCTAAAGTACTTTGATGATGTTTTTTTAGGGTGTACCTGAGCGAAATCTTCAAAAATGTTATATAATTATTGGTAAGGCCTACTGGGAATGCACAGGCCTACTGATTGGTATACCCATGCAGAAGGCGGTGTGTACATGCCCGCAGTCAGTGCAGCTGTATGCAGTCAGCCTATTGAAATCTATGACAGTCTGTACGGTTCTTTATGGAAATCTCTGGGTGTACATCTATACGAGACTCATGCACAGATCAAAACAAAGATAGGCCAGATAGATCACTGTGCAGGTCTGCACAGGCTAGGGGCTGGAAGAGCTCCTTTGATTTTTCCAGTCAAAGGATGTAAGGTGGGAGGGCTCCGACAGGCCAATTACTAATTGAATTTTGTCGAGATTGGACGGTTCCTGAAATGTGAACAGTGTATAGCCTTCTTAAGAGTCTGGGGGGTCATTTACTGTACTGGGGGGGTCATTTACTCTGTACTGTACTGCCCCAGGCTGCTAGGCCAGAGACGAAAGTAACGGTTCTGCCGGCCGGAGAACCTGTCGTGGTTGGAGGTAGAGGGGAAGCTGTCACCACTAAGGGACCATCCTCCTTGTTACCAGGGACCACTGTGAGTAGCTGAAGCAAGTACCAGAGCAGTATTCTCACCAACCGGGGATGGTGAAGAATTGGGAAACTTCAGCAGGGGTAAAGCCAGGGACCCAGCCAGGGGAGGTGACGCTTGCAGAGCAGTCTTGTGTTGAAATAAGGACAACCAGTAATTCTGGTTGCTTAAACCCCGCGCTTGGAATAATAAGGACAAAATATTATTGGTTCCCTATTTGGTTAAGGGTACGCAATAAATTAATGGACTAGCCAAAACAAATATTAACTAACAAGTCTTGTAAGCAATAATTGAGCTGCTCCCTATAAAAATCAGCGTGATTTAGAAAGTAGTTTAAATGGTATAGTAGGGGCGCTAATTAATTGACACACCTAATTAATATCAGGTATGTATAGTATAAACGAACTCTATGGTAGCGTGATATGGGCGAGCCAATACTGTGAGAAGTGATACCTAAAAAATACAATGCTATATACCTATTTCTACCACACATTCCATGTAAACTATATTAGGTACACATTATCAATCCATTGTAAATCATACAAATTACTTAAAATGTGACTAATGCCTCCGCCAAACAAACAAAAAAATATTGAGATTAATTCAAACAAACTCAAATACCTCCTAAAAAAGTACTTGCTAAATGTCACTATTTCAGTGACTGAACGTGACTACAGAAATTAGCATGTGTAATAGCAATCAATGTGCATATATCTTATCAAATTGTTACACATTTAAATGTAAAAACTAAATTGTGACCATATATAAGTAGTTCTGAACGTGTGATCATACATAAAAAATGTGGTTAAACATAAAGTCCGTAATCAATTCCAATGGTACAGCAAAAAACCTCAAACTAAATAAAAAACTAAGTGTGTTTTAAAAAAGAGAAAAAAAGAAAAAAAGAAAGTTCGTGACAGACAATTCTTGCTGAAAAATTGTGATATTTCATTCCTGTTGATATCGCAAAAAAACCATCACCACAGATATCCTTTTACACCCAGAAAGTGATGCCAGTGAAATTTGGATGGCCGCTTACCAGATGGAGTTGATTGTCTTAATTAAAAGGCAATCAATCGTACTTTTACAGGTTTGTGCCTGTTCACAGCATATACACTCGTTTTCCAGGCACCTCTTCCTCCTTCTCAGATCAGCTCGCATGTGTTAACATAGGTGGGAATATAAAAAAACGCACCTCATAGCGTAAAATTGTTTTTATTAAAACTGAATAAAAAAATGTACAACAGCCAAATGGCTACTCACATTGTTGGGTGCCTACCCGGCACTGGGGCTGCTTGCTTGTAAAACAGTGAATGGGAGAAATATTTTCCCCTTTAGGATGTTTCCTGTGGAGCTCCAGCGTGCGTTCCACTCGCTCAGTCTCTGCACCTTACAAACAGGAAATCCAGGGAAAGCTACGTCAAGTGATCAGGTACCGCCTACCGACGTACGTTTCGTGGAGTCACGTCTTCAGGGTGGCGTCTCCCTGAAGACGTGACTCCACGAAACGTACGTCGGTAGGCGGTACCTGATCACTTGACGTAGCTTTCCCTGGATTTCCTGTTTGTAAGGTGCAGAGACTGAGCGAGTGGAACGCACGCTGGAGCTCCACAGGAAACATCCTAAAGGGGAAAATATTTCTCCCATTCACTGTTTTACAAGCAAGCAGCCCCAGTGCCGGGTAGGCACCCAACAATGTGAGTAGCCATTTGGCTGTTGTACATTTTTTTATTCAGTTTTAATAAAAACAATTTTACGCTATGAGGTGCGTTTTTTTATATTCCCACCTATGTTAACACATGCGAGCTGATCTGAGAAGGAGGAAGAGGTGCCTGGAAAACGAGTGTATATGCTGTGAACAGGCACAAACCTGTAAAAGTACGATTGATTGCCTTTTAATTAAGACAATCAACTCCATCTGGTAAGCGGCCATCCAAATTTCACTGGCATCACTTTCTGGGTGTAAAAGGATATCTGTGGTGATGGTTTTTTTGCGATATCAACAGGAATGAAATATCACAATTTTTCAGCAAGAATTGTCTGTCACGAACTTTCTTTTTTTCTTTTTTTCTTTTTTTTTAAAACACACTTAGTTTTTTATTTAGTTTGAGGTTTTTTGCTGTACCATTGGAATTGATTACGGACTTTATGTCTAACCACATTTTTTATGTATGATCACACGTTCAGAACTACTTATATATGGTCACAATTTAGTTTTTACATTTAAATGTGTAACAATTTGATAAGATATATGCACATTGATTGCTATTACACATGCTAATTTCTGTAGTCACGTTCAGTCACTGAAATAGTGACATTTAGCAAGTACTTTTTTAGGAGGTATTTGAGTTTGTTTGAATTAATCTCAATATTTTTTTGTTTGTTTGGCGGAGGCATTAGTCACATTTTAAGTAATTTGTATGATTTACAATGGATTGATAATGTGTACCTAATATAGTTTACATGGAATGTGTGGTAGAAATAGGTATATAGCATTGTATTTTTTAGGTATCACTTCTCACAGTATTGGCTCGCCCATATCACGCTACCATAGAGTTCGTTTATACTATACATACCTGATATTAATTAGGTGTGTCAATTAATTAGCGCCCCTACTATACCATTTAAACTAGAGCAGTCTTGTGTGCCAAGCCAGGGACCGAGCAGGCCAGTGGGGTAATGCTTGAGGAGTATCTGTGAGTGCCAAGCTAGGGACCCAGCAGGGACTCAGGGTTAATGCTCAGTGAGAGGATCGGAAGAGCTCAGGAGATCCAGTGGCAGTGGATCAGTGGGTCTAAGTGATAGACTGTGAGCTCAGTTAAGTGAAGATCTAAAAAGGAGATTATGGAGGAAGTGAAAGAGTTCATTACAACCTTTGTTAGAAACTGTTGAAGATTGTTGCCATAGGAGACAGCGTGTCTACACATGCAGATGTGGTGTCCAGCTGGATGCCTTTCTCCTGCATGGCTGTCTACCTATAGAAGTCTCAGAGTCTGCTAATTAACATTGCAGCTACTAAAGGGTGTCCTGGCCCTAACCCTCTTTTCAACAGGTTTAAGAGAAAATACATTTCTTTGCATTCAAGAAGTGTCTGGCGCCCATTAATCTACCTTACATTGCACTCACCATGCCTCATAACCCACTCTACACCGAAGGATGTCAGCTGACCCTAACTCTAGAGGTCACCATTAGGCCTTGAGAGGCCCGGGACTTGGCTAGAATAATAAATAATAAAGTACATTTAAACCACAGTGAATAAAAATAAGTCGCTCTGTATTGGATTTTCTTTGAAACAGTTGTTAGTGACATGATTTACTTGTATTTGCTTCATAAGGTCGTTGGAGAGATATGGCTGATAAGCCCCAAGGTTCCAAACTAGAATTTATTAGAATGATGTATGTATGACGTCAGTGAGCAGTTCCTTTCCATCTGGTCAATACTTATCTGTATTAGCCAGCACAGAGCTCTTTCCCTGAGTAAAAATAGTAACATTCCCATAGCTCCAATGCACTTTTCATTATCCATCTTATTTAATGCCTGCTTAAACCCATAGTAAGGGATGTCTGATATTACAATATGTCACAGGCAATCTAGTTATTGCTGGATTCCAGAACAGAAGAATGCACTAGGTCATTGCCAACATTTAAAATAATTTCCAGGGAAACTTAGCTGCTGAATAACTAAATCTATTTGATTCTGCACCATGGCGCACTATAGGCCAGCTTTTCTCAACCAGGGTTTTGTGCAATCCTAGGGATCCTCCAGAGGTTGCTAGGGGTTCCATGAGTGGTGGTGGATGGATCTCCAGCCTACACTGACCATCAATGTAAGGGTGGTACTTTTATACTGACTGTCAATATAGTGGGCACTACAATGATGACTAGTGTAGAGGGCACTGCTCCACTGCCCAATAGTGTAAGGGCACACATAACTCTTGCAACTTGTGTTTTTTTTTTTTTGGGCTAATATTACAAAATATTATTTATTTCATGACTATTACTGAAAATGATTTTGTCATATAAAGCAGGAGGTGTAATAAAATTATCAAATCTGGGTGTCACATATTCCTGTTATACTAGATTTTTTTTTTCTTATTCTATATCTACAATTTATTGATTATACCAATGTATCATGAACTGCAGATATAATCATTTTTTGCAGTGGTTCCCTGAAAAGAAAGCCTCTTAAAGGCCAATGGTTCTCTTTAACCTCTTCAAGACTGCCCATTCACAGATTTACTGCTACAGGGCGGCTACGCTGTGCAGAATCACATATATATATATATATATATATATATATATATATATATATATGTGATTCTGCGCTTCCAGGTTTTGGGCACGACTGTGTGCCGTCCTGGTGCAGAGGGAGGGGGAGAGCTGGGGGTGGTGAGCGGCTGAGGGTGCAGAGGGAGGGGGAGAGCTTGGGGTGGTGAGCGGCTGAGGGTGCAGAGGGAGGGGGAGAGCTGGGGGTGGTAAGCGGCTGAGGGTGCACAGAAAGGGGGAGAGCTGGGGGTGGTGAGCAGATGAAGGTGCAGAGGGAGGGGGAGAGCTGGGGGTGGTGAGCGGCCGAAGGTGCAGAGGGAGGGGGAGAGCTGGGGGTGGTGAGTGGCCGAAGGTGCAGAAGGAGGGGGAGAGCTGGTGGTGGTGAGCGGCCGAAGGTGCAGAGGGAGGGGAGAGCTGGTGGTGGTGAGCGTCCGAAGGTGCAGAGGGAGGGGAGAGCTGGTGGTGGTGAGTGGCCAAAGGTGCAGAGGGAGGGGGAGAGCTGGTGGTTTTGAGTGGCCGAAGGTGCAGAGGGAGGGGGAGAGCTTGGGTTGGTGAGTGGCCGATGGTGCAGAGGGAGGGGGAGAGCTAGTGGTGGTGAGCGGCCGAAGGTGCAGAGGGAGGGGGAGAGCTAGTGGTGGTGAGCGGCCGAAGGTGCAGAGGGAGGGGGAGAGCTAGTGGTGGTGATTGGCCGAAGGTGCAGAGGGAGGGGGAGAGCTGGTGGTGGTGAGCGGCCGAAGGTGCAGAGGGAGGGGGAGAGCTAGTGGTGGTGAGCGGCCGAAGGTGCAGAGGGAGGGGGAGAGCTGGTGGTGGTGAGCGGCCGAAGGTGCAGAGGGAGGGGGAGAGCTGGTGGTGGTGAGCGGCCGAAGGTGCAGAGGGAGGGGGAGAGCTGGTGGTGGTGAGCGGCCGAAGGTGCAGAGGGAGGGGGAGAGCTGGTGGTGGTGAGCGGCCGAAGGTGTAGAGGGAGGGGGAAAGCTGGTGGAGTGAGCGGCCGAAGGTGCAGAGGGAGGGGGAGAGCTGGGGGTGGTGAGCGGCCGATGGTGCAGAGGGAGAGGGAAAGCTGGTGGAGTGAGCGGCCGAAGGTGCAGAGGTAGGGGGAAAGCTGGTGGAGTGAGCGGCCAAAGGTGCAGAGGGAGGGGGAGAGCTGAGGGTGGTGAGTGGCTGAGCGGCCAAAGGTGCAGAGGGAGGGGGAGAGCTGGTGGAGTGAGCGGCCAATGGTGCAGAGGTAGGGGGAGAGCTGAGGGTGGTGAGTGGCTGAGGGTGCAGAGGAAGGGGATGAACTGGTGGCTGTTCTAGTGGGAATCTCAATGAGATTAGGTCTGAATAATATGTCCAGGTTTCAGGAGGACTGAAACCCTGACACGTGATTCAAAATCTGAACTGACCAGGTGAATCCCGGACAGGTGGCTAACCTAATCACTGTACTAACATCGGATTGTTAGTACAGCGGCTCCAACCTAAGCTGTCAGGTTTTTTTCATTCAGCCTGCTGAACGCGTGGGAGAGGAGCGAGTTGGGTTCTAAATCTCTGTCCTTCCTTTATGCCTAAACAATAAAAATAATGGCAAGATACTACAAAGTTTAATTATATGTGGCTAGCTCCATATGTCATCCGAACAATACAAGTGTCTCTTAATAATTGTTATGGGTTGACACACTTTGCATGTTGCCTGTTGCCTTAAAAAATAAAGACCAAAGCATTTCTGCGAATGCTCCTTTGAAATGAGGGCATATTTATGGTAAATACATAATGTTTATCTACTCCATATACACAGGTGAGAGAATGTCTGTCAAACCTGCTTATTTTTCTCTATTCTCAAGGCTCATGTGGGTGGACTGTTCCATCTGTATGTGTACTCAGCCCGCTGCAATGTTTTCTTAGCTGTGTGATTGGATTTGACACTTACATTTAAATCTGGTCACAACCCACTAGATGCCAGGCAGGAATGTTTCTTCACTCGGCAAGCAGGTGCTGTCATGTTCAGCTTCTCTAAACATTCCCTCTCTCTGACATGGATATTCATAAGTCATTTCAGTGTAAAAAATCTGTGTGTTCACCAGGGATAATGATTCTGTCCTCTGGCCAGAAGAGCAGACAGTGCTGGAATATTATATCGGAGATCAGGGTGACGGGCGGCTCCAGGGCTGGAATGGGGCTCAGAAGATCTTTACCATTCAGGATCTTTGTCTTGGTATTTCCAAATTTCCATTTTTGGAGTTCAATTTGAGAAACCCCCACACTATATATTTGTTATGTGTTTCTATTCGCCCCGCAATCCTAAAAATTATGAAAAAATTATATTTCTTACCTTTTCTAGTTGTTTCTTTGGAGCAGGAGTATACACAAGACTCTTTTTTCTAGAATATATATAGCGCAAACTAGACATGTGCAATTCGTTTTGTTTTTATTGGTTTTCCGTTAAAATTTGTTATATTCGTTCATTCGTTATCGTACGAATGATTCGCTAAAAATTTTAACGAATAATCGAATCAAACGAATATGAAAAACAACGAAAATCCGAAATAACCAAATTAGAAACAACGAAACTACGAAAGAAGAAAATCCGAAAAACGAAAACAGGAACAACGAAAATCAAAATGAACGAAAAAATTCGTACATTCGTAACTTTTTTTTTTGTTGAATTGGTAATTTTCCGTGTCTCTTACAATGGCGCTGCTTAACGTGCTTCAAATGGATTGAACGAAAAAATTCGTACATTCTGAACTTTTTTTTTCGATTCGTAATTTTCCGTGTCTCTTACAATGTAATAATAGCATACACATTACATAACATTATGAATTATGCTCCGAATACGAATCTACAAAAACAATGTTACGAAAGTACGAATAAATCAATCTTACGAAAGTACGAATGTAACTAAATCTACGAAAAAAAAGAATGCGTCCGAATTTCGAATAAACGAAAATTAACGGAAAAACGAATCAACGAAAAAATTACTCTTACGAAAATACGAATCGTCACGAATATGAACACCGACGACTTACGAAATTCAGAATCGTTATGAATCAACAGAAACGAACAGAAACGAAACGAAACTAAACAAATTTTTCTATTGTGCACATGTCTAGCTCAAACTGTTGGCGCTATATAAATCCTGTATAATAATAATAATAATAATAGAATAGTGTGCAATGTGCAATTAGGGGACATCCTTGAGATCTTAAACCCTTTGTTAGGACAATGTGCACATCTAGTTTACAACTGATGATGACTGATAATGAGATCTGTCAGCACAGTACAGGCAGGCATAATTATTGTAAACATAACTCCACAGTCCCCTCCTTAAAGTGCTACTAAAGTATTTTTTTTTAATAATAAATATGTTATACTTACTTGCCTTGTGCAATGGTTTTGCAAAGAGCAGCCTCCGATCTTCCTCTTCTCAGGTCCCCCACCAAAACTTTGGGCTCCCCCACCATGCAGAGTGCCCCCATAGCAAGCCGCTTGCTATGGGGGCACTCGTGCCTGCTCGTTCATGAGCCCCGCTTTGTGTGTTTATTGACACTCAGTAAACGGCTCAGCCCGTCCCCCACTCCCTCCTCACTGGCTGTGATTGACAGCAGCAGCTGTGTCTGAGCCAATGAGGAGGGAGAGAGCCTCTGCTCTCGTGCACATCGCTGGATTGAGATCAGGCTCAGGTAAGTATTGGAGGGGGGGCTAATACCTACCACTTTAAAGCCCAATTCTGGGAACATTTTAAATGATTCCTTGAACTGATGCTGAACCCACATAGCAAGGGTTTAATTGTTTGTTTTGTCTGGGGGAGAGGATTTTCCTTACCTGATCCTTTGCTCCCCCAGCAGATGGGCCAAAACAGGCCTAGACCAAAACAAACGGATAACCCTTGCGGTGCAGGAACAGCCACACTGCAAGGGATTATTTTTAGTTGTTCAGCGTAGGGCTCTAAAGGGTGAGCTCACCTTTTAAAAAAAAAAAAAGGAAAAGGTTAACTACACCCTACACAAGCGATGGCGAACCTATGGCATGCATGCCACAGCTGGCACGCAGAGCCCTCTGTGGGCATGCAAGCTAAGTCACCAGATCGCTACCTGATGGCAGTCAAACCTCAGGCTTGACCAACCATCGCCAGTGAGCATGCTCGGAAACGAGTCACGGCTCAGTCAGTGACGTCATCACTCATGCTGCCACGCTCAAAGAGCGCTCCAAAATCTATGTAATCCATTCTACGAGAGGCCAAAAAAGGCAAATCTTTGGGTGCAGGGAGTGGGATGAGGACGGGGAGCACAGGTGAGAGGGGCGCTGCACCTGCCGGGGAGGGTGGGGACTCCTAGAGGGGCCATTACTGTAGCGGACCGTGTGTGATCTCCTCCCCAGGGACATATGGTGGGGTGAGCGGAGTTCTGTCATTATACATAAAGAATGATTTGTAGTGAGTTTTCCTAAATGACTTTGTGATTCCAATCATATACATAAACATAAACATGTATATTATGGGATGTCTGGTTGTTGTGATTCCTGAAGATCAGGTTGCTTTCTGACATTGTAGAAGTGATCTTTAGTGACATTTATTATGGCCCACCCTCCATATATCAGGAGGAGTGACGACACACACACACACCTGTCCTCTGGACGCAGTCACATGACTTCTGACACACCGCTCTGTACACCTGAACCCCCCCCCCCATTCACACCTAAGAAGTTTATCGTGTAATCTATGAGCTGCACCAACGCTCATGATGAAGAACACCGTTACTGTCAATGGCCCCGCCCACATCTGAGCATTCCGTCGTTTGAAAAAGCACGTTTGAAAAAGAGTTTTTTTTGGGAGCAGAATCGTACGTTTTTGGCAATTTAGGGCTCATTCAGAGGGGTGATCAGTTCCATCCTCTGTACAGAGCCGCTGGCAGGTTTAATTCAGTGTTGATACTTTGAAATAAATAAGTTGGTTTCTGTTGCAGTTTGGGAACTTGGGTCCAAAAAGGTTTGCCATCCCTGCCCTACACCCTTTCCACCCCCCCTCCCTGGTCCACACTGCACTTACCCCCATGGGTGATAGATTTTCAATGTCCACTCAGCCGGGTGCAGCAGACCTGGAGTGAAACCCGCTGTTATTCCTCTTCTTTCCATAGGGAGGACAGGATGGATCAGAGCAGTTCTGATTGGTTAGAGCCAGCATGTGATCATGCTGACCAATCATGTGCTGGGATGGTATTATGATGCCAATTTGCACACACATTAACTAGGGCCAATTTTGACAAGTGCCAGTTATCTTACCAGTATGCCTTTTGAATGTGGTATGAAACTGGAGTACCTGTTGGAAACCCATGCACAGGAAGAACATGCAAACTCCATGAAATCCTTGTAGAAAGACATCTAATGCTTTTGTTAATATCCCTATTATCGTGTGCTTAACCATTGTATTGACACATTCAGTTATGACTTCAGCTTACCAGGGGTTACATCTGACTTTATGTCCAGGAAACTTGTAAGTGCTTTCTAGACAACACTAAGTAAGTGGAGCAAACCTATATTACACCTTGTGTGTGTGCGACTTCCTTGCTGGCTCTTGTGAGTTGCTGTTTACACAACATGTGGCTTTCAGGTCAAACTACCATTGGCTCATCCTCCTGGAACATGTTTGTTGGTGACCATAACACAGGAAACATGGATTCTTTCTTATCTCTTCACAATTAGCCAGTGGCTGCCGTTACACTAACAGGTTGTGTGTAGGGTCATTGGTTTTAACACATCTGATGGGTTTCTGGATAGTGTTATATAGTCTACAGCCGCTGTCCTCAGGATGGACTTAAGTGGTCCCTTCCTTCACTGCCTGTTTAGCATTGAGTGAGTGTATGAAAGGCTATTATCCTGGCGCCCTATTCAAATATAAGCTGGAAACTGAGCACACCCAGTGTAAATCTGTGAAGATGTACCATAAACAGTAATGGTGCGCCAAGTGCATACAAGCTCATTAGATATTTTTTTTTTTATGGTAGTCTGCAGTTTGGCCACAGCACAGGTGTCCACCGTTTTTGTACAGTTAAATCGCAGTTTCCTATAGACTTTCTATTGTAGCGTGTGTTTTTGGTGCGTTTTCTGAAAGTGCACCAAGTCCTGCATGCTGCATCTTTGATCCGCCTTCAGAAAACACACAAAAATTAGCAATTTAATAGAAAGTCTAAGAGAAACTGCAGGTTAACCACACAAAAACTGTGTGTACAAATGCGCTGCGGCCAAACTGCAGTGCAGCAGTGTGAAACCAGCTTTATAGAGCAATTCTGGTTGGTTGCCATGATTTCTCTGCTGTTAATAATAGGACATGTTTGTTAGTGTTCCTAAAACTGAACTCAAGTTTGATAGATAAAGGGACAGGACCCTTTCACACGGGTTATCAGATCAGGTCCGCCTGTCTGTTTTTCAGGCTGACCTGATCGGAAGGCCTATGCATTCCTATGGACATCGTAAGATTGACTCCAATGCCTAGGGGTTGGGATAAGAGTATGAAAATTCTAAATAGAGAAGCTTGGTTGATTTTTAGGCTTAAAGTGATTGCAAAGTTTAGTTTTTTGATTTGTTTTTTAAATAACAAACATGTTATACTTACCTGCTCTGTGCAGTGGTTTTGCACAGAGCAGCCTGGATCCTCCTCTTCTCAGGTTCCACTTCTGTGCTCCTGGCCCCTCTCTCTTGAGGTTCCCCACAGCAAGCAGCTTGCTATGAGGGCACCCGAGCCGAGCTGCATCCCCATGTGTCCATTTAGACATGGAGCTGTCATTGGCCCTGGAGAGGGGGAGGATGGAGCGCCGACGACAGCTAGTGATGAGCGAGTATGGGGGGTCACAGATGGAGTGACACTGAGGGTGGGCGAGAGAGAGAGTGGGGCTGAAGGGGAGAAACACTGAGATGTGTTTTTTGGACAGTTTTTTTCTCAGTCCAGGAATAACAGTGTGTGCTTGTAAGATGCGGCAGCCGGCTCCATAGAGCAGAAGAGACTCTGGTGTAGAGGAGAAAAGAGAGAGAGCAGCGCCGCTCTAAGAGTAGTGGATCTGATTACAGTGGGAACTGTATGTGAAAATAAAAAGAAAGTATGTACTCACACTTTGTTTAAAAATATCAGGCACGTAGCGGTATCTTTATTTTGTCTGAAGTCCTCGGCCGTCCTCCGGTGTCATGGCTATGGTGGGGAAACGCACGGTCCCTTGCGTCTCGTGATTCCGAGGTGAGTGCGTCCCAGGATAGGCACGTCAGCAGGATTGATGACGTTGGTAGGCGTGGTTGGAAGCGCTCGCGTTCGGAGCATGCGTGCTCCTTCATCAGGCGGTGATGAAGGAGCACGCATGCTCCGAACGCGAGCGCTTCCAACCACGCCTACCAACGTCATCAATCCTGCTGACGTGCCTATCCTGGGACGCACTCACCTCGGAACCACGAGACGCAAGGGACCGTGCGTTTCCCCACCATAGCCATGACACCGGAGGACGGCCGAGGACTTCAGACAAAATAAAGATACCGCTACGTGCCTGATATTTTTAAACAAAGTGTGAGTACATACTTTCTTTTTATTTTCACATACAGTTCCCACTGTAATCAGATCCACTACTCTTAGAGCGGCGCTGCTCTCTCTCTTTTCTCTGTCATTGGCCCTGCCTCCTTTCTGTCCTGATTGGCTAACTGACTGATTGACAGCCACGGGAGCCAATGGCCCAGCTGCTGTGTCTCTGCCAATCAGGAGGAGAGACCCGGATGGCCGAGGGACTCGTGGACATCGCTGGATAGAGATGGGGCTCAGGTAAGTATTAGGGGATGCTGGGGGGGCTGCTACACACAGAAGTTTTTTTTATTTAATGCATAGAATGCATTAAAATAAAAAAACCTTCAGCCTTTACAACCTCAAGTGGGACCTGGATTTACGTTAATTATTATATTTTTCCTCCCCCCCTTTTTCCCACCAATTCTCATATTCTCTTGTCTCTTTTTGATTTCCCCTAGGGCATTCACATTTCTTTCTATTTTGTTACACTAATTTATTATTATTATTTTGAATTATATACAGTATGTGTTTTGTTTTTATTCCTGGTTTGAGGTTTTTACCCTCCTTTCTTTCTGGTTTCATTGTTTTAATTTGATAATCATTAATTGGAAATCTCTGTGACCAATGAAGGAGGGGGTGTTTTTTACACTATATATTCTGTTCTGTTCTTGAACATAATTGTTGTGAACAAGGCCACTATGGCTGAAACGCATTAACACCTGTTGTATATTCATCTTTTATGGAGTTACAATAAATTTGGACTTATTTAACCGATTGCCGACCGGCGCACGACGATATATGTCGACAGAATGGCACGGACAGGCATAAGGACGTACATGTACGTCCCCTTTAAGATGCTGCCGTGCCATCGGGCTCACGCCAGTCGGGACCCCTGTGAGGCCGGTCGCGGGTCCCGCAGACTCGAACGCCGCGGGGACACCCGCAATCGTCTCACGGGAAGGCTAAAAGGGGAGATGCCTAGCAACTAGTGACGCCGATCTCTGCTCCCTGTGATTGGAGCAGAGATCAGCATTCACTAGCTGACAGCCACGCCCCCCCACAGTAAGAAACACACCTCTAGGCACACTTAACTCCTACACTGCCACCTAGTGGTTAACCCCTTCACTGCCAGTGTCATTTACACAGGAATCAATGCATTTAAATAGCATTGATTGCTGTATAAATGACAATGGTCCCAAAAATGTGTCAAAAATGTCCGATGTGTCCGCCATAATGTTGCAGTCACAATAAAAATCGCTGATCGCCGCCATTACTAATAAAAAGATGATTAATAAAAATGCTATAAAACTATCCCCTATCTTGTAAACGCTATAATTTCTGCGCAAACCAATCAATATTCGCTTATTGCGATTTTTTTTACCAAAAATATGTAGAAGAATACGTATCGGCCTAAACTGAGGAAAAAAAATATTATTATATATATTTATTATAGCAAAAAATAAAAAAGAATGCGTTTTTTTCAAAATTGTCGCATTTTTTGGTTTATAGCGCAAAAAATAAAAACCGCAGGGGCGATCAAATACCACCAAAAGAAAGCTCTATTTGTGGGAAAAAAAGGACGTCAATTTTGTTTGGGAGCCACGTCGCACGACCGTGCAATTGTCAGTTAAAGCGACGCAGTGCCGAATCACAAAAAGGGGCCTGGTCCTTTGGCTGCAAATTGGTCCGGTCTGAAAGTGGTTAAGAGCATGTAAGGAGTTGTGGACTGTCTTCTATCCAATACCTTCTGGACAGGTAGGTGTAAATGGACTTGTGTTTGTTTACACCTGCCTACCTCTGCGTCCAATCCTGTCTGCTAAAAAAAAATGGAAGGGGATCTGTTTAGGTGGATTGGATCAGAGAGCAGTCAGCTGTAAAGGGACAGAGGAGTCTATTTACTCCTGGACGCCCATAGAGCAGAGTGGGCTCTGTCTGTGTCCACCCCCTGTGAAAGGGACCTTACAAGGCAGAATTCTATTGATTCTGTTAAAGCACTTTTGTAAATAACAAAGCCCTGCCACACTGTATGGCCAGTAGAAAAATACTACTTTTCTCATTACGGCTAAAGTGTATCTAAAGCCAATCTTTTTTTTTTTTTTTTTTGGTAGTTGGTTAGCTTTTTATTTCCTCAAACAAATGAACCCATCACCAGACCCACACAATGCCACTGGTTGGGTGTGCACAGCATACCTCCCAACTTTTTGAGATGGGAATGAGGGACACCTATCAGCAAAAGTATGCAGGCATAGGACACACCCCTTGTCACGCCCCCTTAAAGGAGAATTGTACAAAAAAACAAGATTGGTTAAACCTGCAAGTGCTTTTTTTTACCACTACTATTCCTTTATATTAGCTTTGGGAATTTACAAATGCAGCAATTTAGAAATCCGATGCAAGGTTTAGCACTTTTTGATGGATAAAAAGTGCATTTTATATACATCTATATAGATCAGACCAAAATCAGGGACAAATGAGGGGGAAAGAGGGACAGAGGGACATTGCTCCAAATCAGGGACAGTCCCTCAAAATCAGGGACAGTAGGGAGCTATGTGCACAGTAATACCAGTAATATCCTATTACAGCTCAAAATACAGAACAACCCAGCACTCCATGCAAAAGCTTGTTGATTTATTGGAGTCACGTAAACAATTTATTGAAAAAGACGTACTCCGCCACCTTTGGAACGTGTCTTTTTCACTGTATTTTGATGCAGCCTCAGTTAATCATATTCCAGATAGCAAGTAATTGTGCTGCAAGTTTGAAAATGACTTGCTAATCTATTGCTAGACTTGCCAGGCTTCACAAGTTTGTTCAATTGCATGACTCGTGTAGCCTAGTAAAGACCACCCCCTTGTTGTGACCCCTTTATTCCAAAACCCCCTTTTTGTTACTCCCTTTGAATAATGGACCACACCGTACTTCTTGTGGAGTAAATGGCCACAACAGCCTTTATTAAACTTAACTCCAATTTTCCAAAATATAAATAACCATATAAAACCGTATAAATAACCATATATAAACAACCATAAATAACCATAAACATTTTAGTGTAAACATAAATAACCATCGGTTATACCCTCTTATGTTGGTCAGTGACGGGGCTAACACTTGTAACACAACCAGTTAAATTAACCTATATATATATATGACTATATATATATATAACACCAGGGGGCACTGCAGGATTTAACCGAACCAAGTAGGCCTCCATTTTAACCGCCCGGAGACAAAACCCTATCCCGCAGTGCACACAGAGTAATCATCGAACTTCGATGTACTACACCGGAGGGGCCATCTCATGACGAGCCCCCCACACACTCACCAACTACATAACTGCCACCGTCACTGACCAACCTAAACACCGCCATAGACTGAAAGGGTGACCCCTTACCCTTGAAGGCACCTCCACACCCGCAGGGCCGTATGTATCCCCTCCTGTAGACCCAACGACCACAGGTCGATCCCGACATCCGTCAAGTGAACCCCATCCCTCCTCAAATAGAGGCCCACATTTTTCTCAAGTTCCCTGTGGCGAACCACTAAACCCCCTTGCCATGCCAGGAACCTACCCACCACCTTGTTTACTCGGATCCTCGCCTTGTTAAGGCGGTACACTGATCGAGCCATCCTCCAAGATGTCCTAGCGACCATATCTGACCATACCAACAGCGTGTCTGGATACGTCTCGTGCAGGTAGGTCAGATCCCTCTTTATATCGGCAATAAGATCCCTCACTGTCTGCATTCCCAAATCGTTCCCGCCCGCGTGTATGACCAGGACCGCCGGTGGCCTGTCCAACCACGCGAAACGTTCTATTTCGGGCACCACCCTATCCCACAACATTCCCGGCCTGCCCAGCCAACGTATGGTGGCCTCCCTCCTAGACACCCCCAACTGCCTCCCACCTGGTCTGGCATCCCCTCTCCGTGCTCCCCAACACACATATGAGTGCCCCAGGATCCAGACGAGGCGCGGAAGCCCTCCATCTGAAATGACAAACATAGTGTAATTGACCAGCAATATAACTTAACTACTAAGGCCACCATACTAACCATTGCAACTATAACAACACAGTAAAACTCCCCCCCTTTTTTTTTTTTTTTATATATATCTATCACCATTATTCCTGAATCAGCAGTGGCCTAACTTAAGTCCGAAATCGCTTCGATTCCCACCTCCCCATTTTTTGCACATCCACCTCATCCAACCCACACCTGGCGGCTTCAGTGGCCGCCCCAATGCGGAAGGAGTGTGAGGCGTAGGCAGAACCTTATAAACCCATACCATTTAGGCATTTCCGCAGCACCGCCCCAAATTGGAATCGCGACAGGTATGATCCATCACTGTGCACCAACAACGGGCCCCCAACCTCCGTTCTCACCCCCATGAACTCCCCCACTGCTTTTACTGGGCATACAGCACAACCTTGTAATCTATGCAACGAAATCAGCACCCCCACTCCTTTCTGATCAGTCTTGGATTTTTTCAAACTCACCAACACCCTGTCACCCAAAACTTCCACGTCCCCCAACATTAAACCTCCCTCTTCTTTTTTTGATGGGCTAACCAACTCTCCAATCCGAAATGCCCCGAAAAACGCCAAAGAAAAAGCCGCTGTAAATAACAGCCCCTCGTACCCATCCTTGCACCCCCCCCCCCCCCCCCCAACTGCTCCCTTAAGGCCAGAACATTGGCAAAAGTAATCGGCCGCCTCTCGTCCCTTGTCCTGTTTGCTTTGCGATACCCTTTTACAGCCTGTTTTACCCAAAATTCTTTTGTCCAATCCACAGTGCCCTGTAACTTGAACAAAAAGGCCAAACCTGCCAACCGTTTTTCAATGGCGGACACCGACCTGCCTTCCTCCATATTCCTGGATACGTAATACAGAACTAATAACCTAAACTGTGACACATCCTGTCCCACTCCCGATTCCGCCAGCAACTCACCCCATTCCTTCCAGACTTTCTGGTATGCCAACCAAGACGACATACTCACCGACCTCTTGATCCATCCCGCTGCTACCCTAGTGCCAAATCCCAGATCCAGGCCGGGCAAGGAACGCACTCCTGCCGAGCCTCCGGTGCCAGAGTCCTGAATCTGTCCCACTGGAACCGAGACAAAGAATCAGCCAGCGTGTTCTCTACCCCAGGGATGTGTACTGCATACAGAAAAATATTCAATTGCATGCAGTGCAACACTAGCTGTCGCATGAGCCGAATGACAGGTTGTGAAGACGCCGACATACTATTGATTATTTGCACTACCCCCATATTATCACAATTCAATCTCAGCTTTAAATTTTTACAGGCCTTGCCCCACAGCTCCAATGCTACCACCACCGGAAACAATTCCAACAGTGCTAAATTCTTTGTAAACCCCGCCTCCACCCAGGATCGTGGCCATGGCTCCACACTCCAGCACCCTTGGAAGTACGCTCCATAACCTGTGGATCCTGCGGCATCGGTAACCAGCTCGACATCGAAATTGCTAACTGGACCCGACATCCAAACCGACCTCCCATTAAACTCCTGCAAAAACCGATGCCACACCTCCAGATCATCCCTGTGCTCCCTCCGAAGCCTAATATAATGCGTGGGGGCTTTTACCCCTGCCGTGGCCGATGACAATCGTCTACAAAAAATCCTCCCCATAGGAAAGATCCTGCATGCAAAATTCAACTTTCCCAACAGGGATTGTAGCGTGCGCAACTGCACTTTCTTGCACCCATGGATCTCCCTAATTTCCTTTTGTAAATCCCTCAACTTCTCCTCGGGTAACCTGCATTCCATAGCCATGGAATCGATCACTATCCCCAAAAAACTCAACTCTGTGCGCGGGCCCTCCGTCTTGTCAGCTGCTAACGGCACCCGAAAACTCTCCGCAATGTGCTGCAACGTGGACAACAGTATCGCACACACATTGGAAGCTGGAGGGCCCACGCAGAGGAAGTCATCCAAGTAATGGATGACGGAATCAATGCCTGTCACATCCCTAACTACCCATTCTAAAAACGAACTGAACGCCTCAAACATGGCGCACGATATGGAGCACCCCATGGGCAAACAACGATCGACATAAAACTGGTCTTGCCAACAGCAACCCAGTAAATGAAAACTGTCTGGGTGCACCGGCAGCAGTCGAAATGCGGATTCCACATCTGACTTTGCCATCAGTGCCCCTCGGCCATATCGCCGTACCCATCGCACCGCAGCATCGTATGACATATACGATACCGTGCATGCCTCCGGGTCAATAAAATCATTTACCGATCCCCCCTTTGGGAACGATAAATGATGTATTAAACAAAACTTGTTGGGTTCCTTTTTGGGAACCACCCCAAGCGGTGACACTACCAAGTCCGTTAACGGCTTAGCCCCATACGGCCCCGCCATCCTACCCAACGCTACCTCCTTGGCCAATTTCTCCGACACAACCTCTGGGTGCAACAATGCTGACCTCAGATTCTTTGCCACCGGAGGAATCTCCGTCAATGTGCACGGAATCCTGAAACCTTCCCTGAAACCCGCCGCCGCCCTGTCAGGATACCTATTTAGGAAAGGTTCCATTCTTACCCACATCACCGGTGTCGTCCCTCTTGTTGCCAGGCTCTCCGGCGCGCTTGCCTTTTTTGAAGCATCGTGCCAAAGAGTGCCCCCCCCCCCCGCAACCTGAACACTCGTGCTTAAACTTGCACGTGTTTCCAAATTTGCAGGCTCCCTCGTTGAACTGCCAACATATTCCAAATTTCTTTCCAGCTGGGGATCCCGAGGAGTGGCTACCCCCAGCCCCCCCTTGAAATGTCTGTGCCGGCGTCTTCGCTGACGCCATCAATCTCATCCATAAGCTAATGTCCTTATGGTCCCATCGCAATGCTGGGCGAACCGCCCTGCGTTGTCTAAACTGCTCGTCATATCGCACCCAGCCAATCCGTCCCTCCATAGACCCTATACGCCTCCCCTATAGCGTCCATATAGCAGAATAACGCAGAGCAGTGCTCGGGGTTCTTCTCCCCAATTACCCCGGCCAATATGGCGAACGCCTGCAGCCAGTTTGCAAACGTCCGAGGAATTAGCCGATACCGCCTCTTCTCCTCATCAGCCTTCTTGGTGTCATCCGGTTTCACCCTGTCTAAATTGAATTTCTCCAATGGCAACAGGGAAAAAATCTCCACATACTCACCCTTCCAGATTTTTTCCCTCACCTCCTGTTTTAAATGGGCCCCCAGCGGCCCCTCGAAGCAAACGTATACTTCACATTTTGCCGCATCTGCCATCCGTACAATGTCGGCCCTTACCACTTGCTCCTCCCCGCTCTTCTCTGGCGTACTCACCTGCTCTCCTGCGCCCACCGAAGTCGATGCCTCTCCAGCTGTTGTGACCGAAGCCCCGCTTGGGGGGTTCGCTATCCCCCCCGCCTTCTCAAAACGCCCCACCAGGGCCCTCAGGCCCTCCAGCAACTCCTGTTCCTGACCCCCCAATGGAGACTCACTCCTAGCCCGCGGTTGGTCATGGCTTGCCACCAGCGGAGCCGGAGGCCCCGCTTCACTCCCCCCCACTGGCACAATTCCCAACAAATTCTGTAAAGCAGTTGTAAAAGAGCTATTACTACTGGACTTACCGGGCCGTCTTGGCACCTCCACCGGGATTACCGGCCTGACATCCACCCGTGGGCGGCCGGGCACCTCCTCTTCTTCGGACAGCTCCCCTTCCGACCTGCTGAACTCCTCCTGCTGGGAGAAAGATGCTGTTCCCCTCGGGGAGGGACTCC
>CM053028.1:460176650-460274414 GCA_028564925.1 Lithobates sylvaticus
CCCGGTGCCTAACCGCCTATGCTGCCACCGGCCATATGTAGAGGGGGCGGCATTGGGCCCCTTGCAGCACAGGGCCCGGTTGCGCTTGCGACTGCTGCACCCCCTATAGTTACGCCCCTGATGGGCGCAAAGAGGCTAATTACATTCCCTGATATACAGATGACTGCTAGATTTACAAACCTGCTGATGAAAAACTAATAATCAAGATATCGACCTGGAAACAAGCAAAATCAGCAAGTTTGCCAGGTAAATGTTACAAATATAATGCAAAGTTTATACTCATTGAAAATACATCACGGTTACCCTTTAGATAGATCACGGTTACCCTTTAGATAGACAATTTCCATCATGTGGTTGTGAAAGATTTGTGAATTGTTTTTCCAGTCTGGGTGACTATTTTTGGTTTTGCAACAACTACTGTATTTATTATTAGGCCCCTTATGTCTGTTCCGTTTCTCACAATCATTGGAAAATGTCTCTGAATAGCTCAGATCAGGTTTGTCAGAATATTTTAGAACAAGAAAAAAAATGTAAGTCTTAATTCAGACTGGAAGGGAAACTTTCTATGTTATTAAAGGAAAGGGAAACACTTTCCACTGAGTAAATAGTTGTCAAACACGTCGGTGTAAAAATACAATGCTAGGTATTTTTCCCAGTATGTGTATAAGTGGGTGAATGTAATCAGACTATTCTGTATTCTCTACAATTTATTATGTATGTAGAATGGATCTTTGGCTTATAACTCAAAGAGCAATGTTCAAAACGTCACCCAGAGCAAAATGCTAGTTTTCAGTTTGACCACTCTGCAATAATGACATACATTATTGCATACCTCTTCACTTGCCACTCTACTCCACTTGTGTTTAGGTGGCGGCAGGGGAGAGACTATTTATTGTATTTCGGGCGCGGAAGAATACCTCTCCAGTGCTCCTCATCCCGGCCAGCGCGTCCTCTGTAGTGGCAGTGCGTGCCGTCCCCCTGGTGGTGCCGCGGAGTGATTCCTCTCTCTCCGCGTGAGAATTAGCAACAGTAGCACTGGAAGTGAGGTGACAGGCGAGCAGCAGCGGCAGTAGGCAGAGGACATTGGCATCGGCATCCCATCTAACTAGTTTGTGGCCCATCAAGTCCAGGCAGCAGCAGGATCATGGAGGAAGTGACTCCAGGGGCCTAGCTAACAATTACACAGGTATGTGCTTGGTTGGGGGGGGGGGGGCTTCAAGATCTACTACTACTGCAGCAGCATCTATACATTATGGCATTGGCAGCATGGATGGCACTGTCTGCAGGTAGCACATGCGTTATGGCCCATAACGCATGTGCTGCCTGCAGAGACAGTGCCACCTATGCCGCAATGTGCTGCAGACAGTGCCACCCATGCCGACAATGCTGTAAATGTGCTGCAGACAGTGCCACCCATGCCGCCAAAGCCGTAATGTGCTGCAGACAGTGCCACCCATGACGCTAATGCCATAAAGCATGTGCTGCCTGCAGAGACAGTGCCACCCATGCTGCCAATGGCATTATGCCATTGGCGGCATGGGTGGCAGTGTCTGCAGCACAATATGGCATTGGCGGCATGGGTGGCACTGTCTGCAGCACAATATGGCATTGGCGGCATGGGTGGCACTGTCTGCAGCACATTACGGCATTGGCAGCATGGGTGGCACTGTCTGCAGCACAATATGGCATTGGTGGCATGGCATGGGTAGCAGTGTCTCTGCAGTACATTATGGCATTGGCATGTCCAACTGTCAAGTCGCTGATCGCCACCATTACTAGTAAAAATAAATAAAAAATACATAAATACATTAAATAGTTTGCAGATGCTATAACTTTTGCGCAAACCAATCAATAAACGCTTTTTGGGATTATTTTTTTTACAAAAAATATGTTGCAGAATACATATTGGCCTAAACTATTGAAGAAATTTGATTTGTTTTTTATTGGATAAGTTTTATTGCAGAAAGTAAAAAATATATATTTTTTTTCAAAATTGTTTTTAATTTTTTGTTTAGAAATGCAAAAATTAAAAAAAAGCAGAGGTGACCAAATACCACCAAAAGAAAGCTCTTTTTGTGGGGGAAAACATACATTTTGTTTGAGTACAGAGTCGCGCGACCAAGCAATTGTCAGTTAAAATAACGCAGTGTCATGTATTGCAAAAAATGGCCTGGTCATGAAGGGGGTAAATCTTCCAGAGGGCAAGTGGTCTTCCTGTGTTGCTGTGAGAAAAATAAATATCACTTGTAGACAAACCTGCACTTTGTTTCAAGGCGGGGTCTTGGGAGGGGCCAGGGGAGGAGCTGAAAGAGGGACCAGAGGCGGGACCAGGGATGGAGCTGAAGTGGTTTCTATCAGCGGCCCTGCCTGTTGCCATTTCAACAACAATCTTCCCATAAGATTATATGTGCATTTAACATATTTTAGGAATGTTATTTACCCATAGAAGCCTTTTTTATGTAGACATCTAAAGGCCCTGGAATTGCTGCTGGGTGCCACCATCTTGGAGGTGATGCCATCAGCCCCAGTAGATTCAGAGAGTGTCATTTAAATGACACTCTATAGCAGATTTTCTCATCTGTTTCAGTCCGGAGGAACCTTTGAAAAGTTATCAGATTTTAGGGAACCACTGTAAAATTAATCAATGGAGGGTCAATATGAAAATGCCCCTTTACATGGTGGTTAGGTTGAAGAATACCCCCCTTAAGCCCCATACACACGCGCGGATTATCCGAGGACCAGGTCCGTCGGACCATGTCCGTCACACTTTGTCTGATGTTGGTTTTGCGTACACACGGTCAGACAAAGTTGTCGGAAAATCCGATCATTCTGAACGTGGTGACGTTTGTTGCCTACGACGGGACTACGTAGAGGCTAGTAGCCAATAGCTTTGGTCTTGTAATGTGATCTGAGCATGCGTAGCACTTTGTCCGGTCGGACAACCGTACACACGATCGGATTTGGTGTGATCGGACCGTGTTGACGGCAAATCTTTCCAGCAGGAGATAAGACTTTGTCCGTCGGACAAACCGACGAACACTGTCCGATGGTGCATACACACGGTCTGATTTTTCAACAACCTTGTCCGATCGGACAGAATCCATGAAAAAGTCCGACCGTGTGTATGGGGCTTTACAGTGGTGGTTAGAATGCCACCATTACAGCCTACCTAAACAGCTCTGAGTGAACTCTACACCACGCAGTTAACATGTAATTGTACGAGGCGCTCCCGCGCACTCCCGCGCGCTCCCGATGCTTGTGCTACTCTGCAAGGGGCGTTTATCGTGTAACTAAGGGGCGGGTCTAGTATTACTGTAACCAAGGGGCGCATTTATTATTATTGTTGTATATCGAGCTCTGCCCATTATTTTAACATTCGCCCTCTTCTGTAAGCCATCCGCCCCCTTACACTATATAATAATAATAGACCCGCCCCTTGCTTACAAGCTATAACAGAGTAATAATCGAGCAGCCCCTTGGTTACACGATATAGAACAATAATAATAAATGCACCCCTTTCTTACAGTAATACTAGACCAGCCCCTTAGTTACACATATAGAATATTTTAAAAAAAAGTCAGTTACTTTGCTGTGTAACTAATTACTTTTCCAATGTAGTAACTGAGTTACTAACGCAATTACTTTTTGGGAGAAGTAATTTGTAACTTAACTAATTACTTTTTTAAAGTAAGATGACCAACACTGCCTGCTACTGGCTCTGCTATGGTGATGGACCTGGAACTATACAGACATCATCAAATGGGAGGTCAATTAGCCCCAGCTCAAGGAACCCCTAGCCACCTCTGGAGGCACACTAGGGTGCCACAAAACCCTGGTTAGGAATGGCTGTTCTAAGTATTATGTTAAGATCCTCCCATGGCAGCTACATAAAAGGCTATGTAAGGAGGTGAGGGGAGAGGCATAGGAGCTGGACCAGCACAGATAGTAATTAGACTCTCCTAGAAGAGAAGAGGGCTATATTGTGCGGGGAGGAGCCTGTGCTAGGGAGCTGACTCTGTTGGAGTAGACAGATTTGCTAGCAAGCTCAGAGGTGCATTGCAAGTTAATAAAAAAGGGTTTATGGAAAGGAAAAATAAACAAGTATTTGATTTGTGCTTTTAAATTTTAATATGGTGACAGGGTTTCTTTAACCAAACTTTTTTTTGTATATGAATTCTTCATAGTCTGCATAGCTGGGGAATGGCAGGTGTGCATCCTTTGCCTACATACTCTGATCTATAACCACTTAAGGACCAAGCCTGTTTTTCAGACTCAGTGTTTTCATGTTTAAAACATTTTTTTTTGCTAGAAAATTACTTACCCCCAAACATTATATATGTTTTTTCTTTCTATTTTATTTTTTACTTTTTTATCCTTTTTTTATTTTATTTTTTATTTGAGACTTTTTTTTTTATTTTTGTATAAATTTTTAATATTATTTTTCTTATTCTTTACTTTTTTAATTACTTTTTTATTTTAATAATTTAATTATTATTATTTCTTATTTATTTTTTTATCAATTTTTTTTCACTTAACTTTATTGCTATCACACAGGAGAAAACGGTCATTGCAATACTTTTTTTTTTTCTAACACCGTATTTGCGCAGCGGTCTTACAAGCGCACAATTTTTTTGGAAAAAAAAATCACTTTTTTGAATAAAATAATAAGACAACAGTAAAATTAGCCCAATTTTTTTTTTGTTATATTGTGAAAGATAATGTTACGCCGAGTAAATTGATACCAAACATGTCATGCTTCAAAATTGCGCCCGCTCGTGGAATGGCGTCAAACTTTTACCCTCAAAAATCTCCATAAGCGACATTTAAAAAAATCTACAGGTTGCATCTTTTGAGTTACAGAGGAGGTCTATGGCTATAATTATTGTTCTCGCTCTACCAATCGCAGCGATACCTCACATGTGTAGTTTGACTACCGTTTTCATATGCAGGCACTACGCATGTATGCGTTCGCTTCTGCGCGCGAGCTCGTCGGGACGGGGTGTTTTAAAAAAAAAAAATTCTTATTTATTTTACTTGAATTTATTCATTTTTACACTGTTTAAAAAAAAAAATGGATCACTTGTAATAGAAAAAAGCATGACAGGTCCTCTTAAATATGAGATATGGGGTCAAAAAGTCCTCAGATCTCATATTTGGACTTAAATGCAATAAAAAAAAAAAAATGACATTGAAAAAAATGTTCCTTTAAGACGTATGGGCGGAAGTGACGTCCGCCCTCCTATGGTATAGAGATGAGTGGGGGCCATCTTAGCCTCACTCGTCTCCATACCCACCAGAGTGCAGGACCCGATCGCCTCCGCCGCTACCGACGGCTCCGGTAATCGGTGGAAGGCGCGGGAGACTGGCGGGAGGGGGGGGGGTGGCACCTCTCCCGCTGCCGATAACGGTGATCTTACGGCGAACCCGCTGCAGAGACCACCATTATCGTAAACAGAACCACCTCCTGTAAAGATGGATATCTCGGTTGTGGCAGCAGCTGCTGCCGTTACCGAGACATCCCTCTTCAAAGTCAGGACGTATATGTACAGGAGGTGGTCGGCAAGTCAATGTGTGCCTTTTTCCCATCTCATAAAGTTGGGAGGTATGTGTACTTGTTATCCTTGGAAAATGAAAGGAAAAAGAAGATATATTGGTTTAAGTGAACACTTTCATTTCAGGAAACACTCCTTATCTTCTTAGATTCAGCTTTTTATCCAGGCATGGTTGTAGTGCACCAGCTTTGCCTGGAGCTAAATAAGTCAGTTAGGGCTTGTTTTAAAGCCTAATTACTGCTTATTATGAATTTGTAAGTATTTGACTGTCCATAGCATGGCCCCCACCAAAGCTAATTAAATTAAAGAATCATGCATACCCTTAATCCAACGGTCTTCAGGGATGTCTGATGACATCTATGACAGCCTGAGTTGAGAGAAAGCACCATTGTTAGTCAAACCAGAAGACTGAGCATATATAGTGGTGAAAAGGAAGTGCGGCATGGGGGCAGCTTCAGATTAAAGGTGATCATTGCAGCAAAAACTGTTGGGCTACTTAACTGGTTTTTTTTTTGTTTTTTTTTTTGCAGTTTTAAAGATATTATTTAAAGGTATAAAACATTTCTATCTTTTCTCCTTTCTATTTTGGCTATAATGGTCAGAAATATAACCTTAGAGTTGGCTGAAGAAATATATACAATGGGTAGAGGGTCAGGCTTTCTAGTCAATGTGTCTCCAGTGCATTTGCATTCTTGTCTGGCGCTTCCTCTCCTCTTTCCTTTTATGTGACTGGTAATAGGTTCAGGCTATCAGTCTTCTTGTTTAACTATGGTGATGGTTTAGGGCTTATGAAGTAATCTGGCTGCAATAGGAGCACTGGTCTCCTGCTGGCCAAGGTCACTCTTGCACAACTCTTCTATGGCTTTTACATGTGTTTAACATGTTTTTTTCAGTATTAACCAGATCATATGTTAAACTAAGGGCACCTGGGGTCAGTGATAAAGAGATACAATTTCCAGAGAAAACACAGGTGAAATCTATAAATCAACAAATCAAAGAACTGGTGATATCCAAAATTCAGGATTGGGAGTATTATTACATAATGATTGCAAACTCAGCCACTACTCTCTCTCTCTCTCTCTCTCTATCTATTATATATATATATATATATATATATATATACATAATAAACACCTAACACAATCTGCATTGTGTGTTTATTGTCTCTTCATGTTTTTGTGGGTTCTTTCCATATTATGTTTTACAGCTTTAAGTGAAGCCAAAAAGTGTTCCATTTCTATTATTTAACAGCAGCCTTAAAAAAAGATTGTAGTGCCAGCTTTTGCAAAGCAGGGTAGAGTCTTTTTTCCAAGCTCTAGTTCATAAAAGCTATTGTCTACATGTACTGGCAGTCGTCCTCTACCTGTCTGGATCTTCACTGTTTGGAGCATCTCAATGATGAAGAGATTGGAGCTGATGTAACAACATTACTGCCACGCTTTTTGTTATTACCCTGTAAAAGCAGGGGGCCACAGTGATGTACACTCAGATGGGTGTGTCCATGAGGTCCCGCACTCACAGTATGTCCTCAGTCTTCCCAGTGTCAGCAAACACATCTTGTAAGGAAAAGGAATTAAGCCTCATACACGTGATCAGATTGTTGGCCAACCAAGCGTCTGATTTTTGTCCAAAGGGCGTGTGCCAGGAACTAGTCTTGCATGCTAACGGTACACAATTGTCGGCCAACAAACACGAAGTGACGTACTACAAGGAATTTCAGCTCTTGAGTGCCACCCTTTGGACACCTTCTGCTAATATCATGTTTGGTGAGCATTGATTTTGAGCATGCGTGCTTGTACTTTCAACTTTTGTGTGACGGACTTGTGTACTGACGATACAAAAATCTGACAACAGACCGTTGTCCGCCGAAAATTTAATAGCCTGCCATTCAAAATTTGTTGTCCAAAAGTTGGACAACAATCATCTGAAAGAGCGTACTAACGGTCTGATTTTAGGACAACAGTCTGTCAACAGACAATCCCCTGCCAACAATCGGATCGTGTGTACGAGGCTTTACTGTGGGTAACAGCACTGAAGAGAAGGTGAGTATTGCAACCACAACTGCATTTTTATTAAAGCCTTGAGTTGGGCTTTAGGCCATATCTCCTTCTAACACTAAGCTCTATGATCCATAGATAGTTTGGCCAATACAGCTAATTCCATGCTTTTCATTCTCTATTGTATACTATGTACCATTTTTGCACCTTCACCCTTTTGCCTATTAGAGCCTCAGACTCTAATCACGTGCTTCAAAAAAAAAAATGTGTCCGGCACCCCACATGTAGATTAGAGGGCCAGACGGATGGATAGGGGGGGCGGCACCCGGGCGCCCTGCATTACCGGCTTGCCACTGCTTGGTACTATTCTGTTTTTTCTTTCTGTATATTCTTGCTAACTCACACGGATTTAGATTTAAATGGTCTCCATGGGTAATGGTTAGAACAGATCAGGCAAGGCAAATAATGGCTAAAGTTTACAAGCCACCAATTGACACCTTCTTTGAGCACATGATAATGCATTTAATTCCTCAGTAAGTAACCAAACAACCTTTACAGCCATAGATTAAATGTTAATGTTTGCTGGATGTTTATTGGAATTTATGAGAATTCTGGTAAACTTCACTGAATGAGTAACATTTCTGTGTAGTTGCTATAAACTCTCACAGAGAATGCTATTCCTTCACCTTATCTAATCACTAGTAAATAGTAATCAAGGCATTTTCCTCTGCCCTTTTGTTTATTTTTGCTATAGAAACTCTGTTAATATCCATACACACAATCAGAAAATCATACAAAATCGTACACAGCTTTCGTCCAAAATTATCATACAATACCAGATCGCACAATATTCATTTAATCAGTACAGTTTTTGTCCAAAAATACAATACAAAAATACAATACAAAAATACAATACAATACATTACATAATTTCTGCATTTTTATTCTGTCATAAGACAGTTTTTAGTTTGTTTGTTCGTACTTTAGTAGCCTCTTCATCTTCCTCATAGAGACTAGCATAGAAAAAAAAAAAAACAGACGATCATTGGTTCTATAATCTCATCGTGTGTACTATGCTTTAGGCCGGCCATAGACGGAGCAAATTTCTTTCCTGTTTTTTTTTTATTCTTTATTTATTCAATTTTCCACATATCAAAAAGAAACAACAACCTTTTACAAGATCTTCTATTTGTATTTATCTTACATCCTATTAAAACTACAGAACATTTTCCATTTCTCCCCCCTACCCACCCACCCTCTTATCCCCCCCCCCCCCCCCTCCCTGGGCACCTAGTTCCGTTCATATCACTGTTTCTTATCACTTAATTCCATCCTTACCCCCTTCTATTGTTGGGTCATTACTTCTACATATCTCCACGTCTTTTTGAACGCCCTCCAACTGTCCCATTTATCCTTTCGGTCCCTCCCTACCTAGCTCTAATCTATCTAGGTTGTAACTATTATTTATACCAAGTATCCAGTCTTGCATTTTTGGACTTTCTGGTTCCTGCCATTTTTTTGGTATAAGACTTTTTGCTACATTGAGCATAATGGAGACAACAGACTCTCTATATTGCTTAGCCGAGCTCTCAATTCCATGGAACAGGCATATCCAGGGGTCTTCCGGTATTTCTTTGTTAGTGATTTCCTTTATTAATTGTAGGACCTCTTTCCAGTATTGTTTGATTACGGGACATTCCCACCATAAGTGGGCCAATGTGCCTACTACCTTGCAACTTCTCCAACAGTCCGAGGATTTCCCTGGTTGAAATTTACTTATTTTTTCCGGGGTAGCGTACCACCTTGCAAGACATTTAAAATAATTTCAGCCGTCTTAGTGTCTGCGGCAGAATTATGTGTTAATTGAATAATTTTATCAATAATGTGTTTATTTCTTTGTGTCCCTAATTCCTGTTCCCATTTTTTGATGTATGGCGGGACCTCCTTGTCACTCACGTCGTTTAAGATTTTATATATCCGAGCTATATTATTGCGTGATTTCCCCTTCTCCCATAGCCGCTCCAAGGGCCGAAGGTCCTCCGCTTCCCTTATTGGGAGGGGTAATTTCTCTATAAAGTGTTTTAGCTGGAGGTACCACCATCCATCTAACACCATTAAGTCAGATCTGGTTATTGATCTGCGTTACAACAAAGAAAATATATACCTGTGCTCAAATCCCAATAGCTTGTACATGTATTTGAACTTTTAGGTGCTAAAGGGGTGTGACCACATTTTAACCTTACCGTGGGAAGGCAGTGTAGGACTGGCCAGAAGAGGGATTAGTTTGACACAGTTGGTCAGCTTAAACTTGTATTGCAATATATGTGAACTAAATATCCCTGTTTTTCATTGCATAGTTTTCTTGGAAGGGTATAGCAGTGTGCAGAGGGTCCATCCATAATTTGTAGTGGTAAAATGTGGTCACACCCATTTAGCACCTGATAGTTCAAATACATGTACAAGCTATTGGGATTTGAGCACAGGTATATCTTTTCTTTGTTGTAGCAGTAGTTTAGTGCCCAGCTCTGAAACTTGTAGCTCTCCCCCCACCTTGGATCTTTATGCCCCATGTTGGCATGGTGTCCACCTTAGCATTTGCAGTGGCACAGAAGTGTAGGACTTGCCAGAAAAGGAATTACTTTGATGCAGTTGGTCAGCTTAAACATGTATTGCATGAACTAAATATTCCTGTTTTTCATTGCATAGTTTGCCTGCTGTGTTTGCGTGTTAAAATGTGGTCACACCCCTTTAGCACCTGATACATCAAATACATGTATAAGCTATTAGGATTTGAACACAGGTATATCTTTTCCTTACCCCATAACAGGAGGTGCCTGGTCAAAGACCCTTATGACAGGAACACCAGGTATTATATTAATGAAAGCTGCATATTTAAAAAAGATTGAAAATATCTTTTGAACGTACATCAATATGTTAAAGATATGATGATATATTAGTGACTGGGTTTTACATTGACTTTAATTCAATAGTTGAGTGTTATTTTATTACAAATCTGCATTGATGTCCTCTTGATGTGTTTTCTTTAAGTTAACTATAGATGCTACAAAAGTGTTTACATCTACGCACTTATCAGACACCCTCAGCATGGCTTACAGACATTTCCATCTGAGCACTATCAACCAAGCATTCCTGCTGAGGTCTGACTGTGGATGCCAGAAAGTTAAGAATTCACGTGATAATTATATGTCTGTGGGGAGTCTTAATCACGTATATTATTCCACACGGTTTGCCTATAAAGCTGGCCATACACTGATTACATTTTGACCTGTTTCTAATGAGCTGGTCAAAATTTGATCAGTGGGTGGGCATGCCGTGTTGGCACCACTCTGCCCAAAGTCATTTGATTGAAAAATTAAAGGAGCTGGGCATAAATTATTGTCCAAACAGCACCTACATCCAATCAGATGCAGGCATAGTTTGGGTATTCTGCCAACCAATGGCAACGGCTGTCAGAATACGAAAGTCGCAACAGGGAATTTGTCTATCTCTGCTTAGCGTGGGTTGAGGAATACACTGGATTTATGGCCAGCTTAAGCAGACCTTCATGTTATGGCGAATTTAACCCAAAATATTATGTTGGCTACTCAGTAAAGCGGAGGACGCACACTATAATCTGATTTTAAAATCAGCTGACACCAACTATAAAGAGTAGACATGTGCACAATAGAAAAATTTGTTTAGTTTTGTTTCGTTTCTGTTCATTTCTGTTGATTCGTAACGATTCGTAATTTCGTAAGTCGTCGGTGTTCGTATTCGGACTCGTTCGTATTTTCGTAGAGTTATTTTTTCGTTGATTCGTTTTTCCGTTAGTCTAATTTTCATTTATTCGAAATTCGTATTTTCATTATATTTTGTATTTGGACGCATTCGTATTTTCGTAGATTTAGTTACATTCGTACTTTCGTAAGATTGATTTATTCGTACTTTCGTAACATTGTTTTCGTAGATTCGTAATCGGAGCATAATTCATAATTTTATGTAATGTGTATGCTATTATTACATTGTAAGAGACTGTCATGAGGGCTCCATCCGTGGTCGGCGACCTGATGATCCTGCCAGTAATCGGCGCCTCAGCATCCCTGGTTCCCGTTCTCGGCTGCCATTGCGCATGCGCGAGCGCGCGCGTGCACGCGCGCGCCCGCAGACGGGGGCGAGCGTGCGCGGACAGGTGCGCGCCTCCATTGGCGCCAATGAGGCTATTTAAACCCTCCTGTGACTGACGGTCCCCGCTGTCTGCTCTACAACGTTCTGTGTTTGAAACCTGATCTGAAGTCTGTCTACCTGTATCTGACCCGGCTATCCTTGACCATCCGCTCTGTCCCTGTGTATCGACCTTGGCTTGTCTGTGACCATCCTCTTGTCTTCTCCACCTGTACCGTGCTGCCAGCCTGGTATCCGACCCGGCCTGTCTGACCATCCCAGAGCCAGCTCACCTGTTGTTCCAGTCTGCATACAGATCCAAGTCTGCCTGTTGTTCCAGTCTGCATACAGATCCAAGTCTGCCTGTTGTTCCAGTCTGCATACAGATCCAAGTCTGCCTGTTGTTCCAGTCTGCACACAGATCCAGCTTACCTGTTGTTTCAGTCTGCATACAGATCCAAGTCTGCCTGTTGTTCCAGTCTGCACACAGATCCAGCTTACCTGTTGTTCCAGCCTGCACACAGATCCAGCTTACCTGTTCTTCCAGCCTGCACACAGATCCAGCTTACCTGTTGTTCCAGTCTGCACACAGATCCAGCTTACCTGTTGTTCCAGTCTGCATACAGATCCAAGTCTGCCTGTTGTTCCAGTCTGCATACAGATCCAAGTCTGCCTGTTGTTCCAGCCTGCACACAGATCCAGCTTACCTGTTGTTCCAGTCTGTTTACAGCTACCTACTTACCTCATCCGCTGAGCTTATCCAGGAAGCTCTTGTACCGGTCGGACCATTCCTGCCAGGCACCTGTGCCCCTCCTGACTCCTGGTCCTACTGTCCCATCATCAGGGGACCGGCGAGCGGGAGCCGCAAGGGAGGCCCTTCTCTGCTAATCAGACTCACCACTACCAGGGGGCGTGACAGTAGCAGACAGCCATGTCTGAGTCTGAGCAGGGGGCCTCTCCTATGGAAGGACTGTGCCAACACCTGGCGGGACTGACCGAGGCGGTAAAGAATCTCCAGCAGGGATATACCCGGTTGGAAGAACGGGTGCTGGCCCTACCACCAACAGCCCCATCTGGGGGAAGTCCAGGACCATCAGTGGTAATGCTCCCTCCAGAGCCCCGGGTACCAATCCCTGAGAGATTCTCGGGTGCCCGCAACCTCTTCTGGGACTTCCGTAACTCCTGTGAACTGTTTTTTGCACTACAGCCACGTACCTTTTCCCTGGAAGCCACCAAGGTGGGCTTCGTGATCACCTTACTCTCCGGAGACCCGCGGACCTGGGCCCACCGCCTCCTAGAGCAGGAGGACCCCGCACTGGCCGGTCTCAATTCATTTTTTGACACTATGGCTCAACTCTATGAAGACCCCCAACTCGCTGCCACCGCAGAGACCACTCTGCGCGCCCTCCAGCAGGGGCGAAGGCCTGTAGAAGACTATGTCGCGGACTTTAGGCGCTGGGGTGCGGATACCCAGTGGAACGACGCGGCTCTGCGTCACCAGTTCCGCCTAGGACTTTCTGAGGCACTAAAAGATGAGTTGGCGAGAGTTGGGGTACCCCAGACCCTGGACACTCTGATCAACCTGGTCATTCAGATTGACCGACGACTAAGGGAACGCAGGACGGAACGTGCATCCGGTTTCCCTCGACCTACCTGGATGCTCCCCAAGGCCCCAAGTCACCTGCAGACTGGTTCGGCCAATCGACCTGTAACCCTCCCTGATTCCTCCGAGCCCATGCAGTTAGGGCTCTTGAGGCCTTCTCTAACTCCTGAGGAACGGCAACGTCGTCGAGTCAACAACTTGTGCCTCTACTGTGGTGAGCCCGGGCACTACGTAAGGAACTGTCCGGTCAAGGCTCGTAAGTGCCCTCTCATGCCTGCTAGCTCTATGGACTCCTCAATCCAGGTCTCCTCTCACCTTGCCCTTTCTGTCTCGTTGCAGCTTCCGGGAAGAATCCTCCAGGTACCCGCCATTATTGATTCCGGGGCATGCAGCTGTTTCATGGACTCTTCTTTTGCTGCCCAACACCGGATCTCCCTCCAGCCTAAATCCCAGGGACTGTCAGTTTACCTGGCGGATGGCTCCTCCATCAGGAATCAAGTACTCACCGAGGCCAAGATGCCGAGAGCGGTTGCCCTTGCGACTCAGCGCCCACTGCCCCTGGAGATGATACAGAAGGCAGTTGGCACCAAGAGGCACAAGCCACCTGTTGGTGATGGCTAGGCGTGGGCCTCGGGTGCTGTAGACAGGAGAGGTGCTGGAAACTGGGATCCTGGCTGAGGCTCAAACACTGGTAGGCAGGCTGGAGGTAAAACACAGCAGATTAGTCAGGCACAAGCTAGGGGGTCAAACACGGGTAGACAAGTCCAGAACGAGGTAACCAGGCGGAGAGATAAGGCAGGGTCAAAGGCAGGCAGAGGGTCAGGTACTGGCAGCAAGAAGCAGAATATCCGAAGGTACAGGCCGAGGGTCAAACACTGGAGACAAGTGGGAAGTCCGCTAGGCAAGCCAAGGGTCAAGGTTTAGAGAGAAGCAGGATGGTCAAGGTGACCAGGGTCGGCAGCGGGTAGTCAATCAAGGAAGCAAACAGCAGGTACAGGTACAAGGAACAAGGACAGCTGAGAGACGAACCAGCATTGTTTTGGTGTGAAGGCCTCTCTTTTATAGGCCAGCTGGGTGGTCACATGGGGCGCACGCTAGTGCGCATGCGCGCGCGCCGCTCAGTGGAGCCGCGAGCGCGCGTGCGCCGCCGCAGCATTACCCCATCTCTTCCTGTGCACCGGAGCGCCAGCCCCGTGCGCATGCGCACTACAGTGCGCAACGGACGAGGTCCCTGATAGTGCCCCCCCCTGAGGGGCGGACTCCGGACGCCCAAGCTATCCATCAACTCAGGATGTTCTTGGTGGAAGATCCTGATCATCCTAGGGGCATGGAAATTTTTGGATGGTTCCCAGGAGTTGTCTTCTGGAGGGTACCCCTTCCATTTTACCAAGTATTGGAGCTGGCGGCCCACCTTCCTGCAACCCAGTAGAGATTCCACTTCATACTCTTCGTTACCATCAATTGTGACAGGAGGTGGAGGAAGTTCTTCTCTATCCGGAAAAGGAATGGGGACCAGAGGTCTTAGCAGCGAGGCATGAAATACCGGGTGTATTCTGTATGTTTTGGGTAGTGAAAGCTCAAAAGCCACAGGATTTATCATCTTCTTGATCTCAAATGGCCCGATGAATTTAGGGCCCAGTTTGCGTGAGGGACACGAGAGTTTGAGATGGGTGGTTGACAACCATACCTTTTCCCCTGTTTTAAAGGAGGGATTAGCCTTTCTACCTTTGTCGTGAAATCTTTTGTAATCCTCTTGTGCCTGCTGCATTGTTTTCCGGAGTTCCTGAAAGTTGGACTGGATGGATTCTAGCCTTTCTTGTACCGCTGGAGCTGGTGATTCAGGGAAGGCGTTTGGGAGGAAAGATGGATGAAAGCCAAAATTTGCCCAGAAGGGAGTTTGATTAGTGGTTGAATGGGAGGAGTCATTATACGCGAATTCTGCATAAGCCAATAGGGAGGCCCAATCGTCTTGTGCTGAGGAACAAAAACAGCGTAAATACTGTTCAAGCGTCTGATTGGTACGCTCTGTTTGTCCATTGCTCTGTGGATGGTAGGCTGATGAAAGGCAGACCTTGATTCCTAGAGATTTGCACAGTTCCTTCCAAAATTTTGAAGTAAATTGAGAGCCTCTGTCCGAGACAATGCTCTTGGGGACCCCATGGAGCCTGACAATCTCCTTAATAAAAATGTTGGCCGTTTCCAAAGCCGTGGGAGTGCCAACCATAGGCAGGAAGTGGCTCATCTTAGACAGCCGGTCCACTACTACCAGGATGGTAGAAAACCCCTCTGAGGGTGGTAAGTCTACGATGAAGTCCATCGAGATGTCGGCCCAGGGGCGCTCCGGGATGGGGAGTGGTTTTAGTAACCCCCAAGGTCTATTTTTGGCCCCCTTGTTCCGTTGGCAAGGTATGCAGGAGGAGATATAGTTTTGGCAGTCTTGTCGCCAGCCTGGCCACCAGAAGGTGCGGGAGATGAGTTCCGCTGTTTTCCGGACTCCGAAGTGCCCCGCTAGCTTGTGGTCATGGAAGGTTCTTAGGACTAAGGGTCTCACTTCTTGGGGGACAAAGACTTTGTCTTGATGCCAAAGCAGGTTCTCACGCCTTTCCAAGGAAGCCACAATAGGATCTCTGCAAAGAGTTGATGCTGTATGGAGAGCAGAAGATTTCTGGGGAGCTAGGATAGTGCTGGGTTCTGTTATTTGGGCGGACTCCGAAGAGATGCGGGAGAGAGCATCTGCCTTGCCATTCTTGGACCCTGGTCGGTAGGAGATGTGGAACGTGAATCTTGAAAAGAAGAGTGCCCATCGGGCTTGGCGAGGTCTTAACCTCTTGGCAGTCCGTAAGTATTCGAGGTTTTTATGGTCGGTGAAGATGGTAATCGGATGGACCGCCCCTTCGAGAAGATACCTCCATTCTTCCAAAGCACATTTAATAGCTAGTAATTCCCGATCACCCACGTCATAATTTCTCTCGGGAGGACTTAATCTCCGAGAGGCGAAAACCACTGGATGGAGAAGAGCCTTTGGCCCATGCCGTTGAGAGAGAATGGCCCCAGTGGCCGAATCTGAGGCGTCTACCTCCAATACGAAAGGGAGCAGCGGGTCCGGATGCCGTAAAATGGGAGCAGTGGTGAAAAGTGTTTTCAACTTGATAAAGGCCTCCTGAGCCTCCGGCGTCCACTGAAAACGACTTTGCTGGCGGGTTAGTTGAGTAATCGGGGCAACGATGGCAGAGAATCCCACGATGAACCGCCGATAGAAATTGGCGAAGCCAATGAATCGTTGCACCGACTTTTTATCTTTGGGAGGTGACCACTCTACCACTGCCTTGACTTTCTGAGGATCCATCGACGTACCTTTGGTGGAGATGATGAATCCTAAGAATTGGACTGTAGACCTTTCAAATTCGCATTTCTCCGCTTTGAGATATAATTGATGGGCCCTGAGGACGGTAAGTACCCATCTGACATGTTCTCGATGGAGTTCCAAGGTTGCTGAAAAGATGAGGATGTCATCCAGATAAACGACTAGGAAATCATCCAAGTGTTCTCTGAAGATGTCGTTCACCAAGTGTTGAAAAGTGGCCGGAGCGTTGCATAGGCCGAAAGGCATCACAAGATATTCGAAGTGGCCAAACCTAGACCTGAAAGCAGTCTTCCACTCATCCCCTGCGCGGATCCGGACGAGGTTGTAGGCACCTCGCAGGTCGAGCTTGGAAAATACCTTGGCTGTTCGAAACCGCTGGAAGAGCTCTGGGATAAGAGGTAGTGGGTACCGATTCTTGACAGTAATTTTGTTTAACTCCCTATAATCGATGCAGGGTCGAAGAGAGCCATCCTTTTTGCCTACAAAGAAAATGCCAGCCCCGGCTGGGGAAGTAGATGGCCGAATAAAACCTTTCTCGAGGTTCTCATCAATATAAGTTTTAAGAGCTCTTAGCTCGGTCTCCGACAGGGGAAATATGTGTCCGAAAGGGATCTCAGACCCAGTGAGTAATTCAATAGGGCAGTCATAGGCCCGGTGTGGAGGTAGATGATCGGCCTTTTTTTTTATCGAACACATCTTTAAAGTCCTGGTATGCTGGGGGAATGTATTGCAAGTTTTCAGGTGCCATGACAACAGCCAGATGCGCTTTTGGAGGTGGTGCCAGGCAATGTGAATGGCAGTATGGAGAGGAGAAGGAGACCTCTTTCCGGTCCCAATGGATCTGAGGGTCATGGGCTTGTAGCCAAGGAAGTCCTAGAATAATAGGGAACATAGGGGATGAGATGAGGTCGAAGCGTAGAAGCTCCTGATGTCCAGAATCCGTGGTGGTGAGGATAGGTGCTGTCTCCAGTGTGACTGGCCCCGAATGTGGCAGAGACCCGTCAGCCAAATGAACCAGTAGTGGTCTTCCTTTATTAACATATGGGATCTGCCATTCCTTGGCAACGGAGACATCCAAAAAGCAGCTGCAAGCCCCGGAGTCAATTACGGCCGGTAACCGAATCCTCTTTCCCGCCAGCTGTAGGGAGACAGAGAGAGTCACATAAGCCTGAGTAAGATTAGGATTTTGACAGTTCATAGTGTGCTGAGGTGGCAACTTACTGGGCCGGATGGGACAATTCTGTAGGAAATGACCGGATCCTCCACAGTAGAGACATAGGTTGGATCTGCGTCTACGTTGGCGTTCCTCCTGAGACAGACGGGGGCGGACTAGACCTAGTTGCATAGGTTCCCCGTCTGATGCCAAGGTGCCGGTAGGCAAGGGAGTGGTTGGGTACATGGAAGGACCTCTTGGGGACCCCCACACTGGTCGAGATCCTTGTAGGCGCTCGGAACGGCGCTCACGCATGCGCCGGTCCAGTTTGGTAGTCAACTGGATGAGTTCTTCTAAGGTCGTGGGAGTCTCAACACGAGCTAATTCATCTTTGAGGCTCTCGTTCAATCCTAGCCGGTACTGGTAGCGGAGGGCTGCCTCATTCCACGTTGTGTCGGCCGACCATTTACGGAACTCCGCAGTATAGTCCTCTACTGGTCTTCTCCCCTGGGAGAGGGTATGAAGAGTAGCTTCGGCTGTGGCAGTACGTTGGGGGTCATCATACAGTTGGCCCATAGCTTCAAAAAAAGAATCCACGGTGTTTAGCAAGGGGTTCCTTTGCTCCATGAGACCGTGAGCCCAGGTCTGGGGTTCTTCTGAAAGCAGAGAAATGATGAATCCCACCTTTACAATTTCAGAGGCGAAGGTCCGGGGTTGTAAAGCGAGATACAGGGAGCAGGCGTTTTTGAATGACCTGAATTTTCTACGGTCGCCTGAAAAACGCTCAGGGATAGGAACCCTGGGTTCTGGCACAGCCATCATCATAGCAGGTGGATTTTGCATTTGAGGTGCGGAGGCCCCGCTGGCTGACCCGGAAGCTGGGTTGGCAGGAGGGGACGCAGTTGCCAGTTGTTGGAGGCGGGTATCAACCTGGGCATAGCCTTCCTGTAATTTCTGCACCGCCTCCATGAGGGATGACACCTGTTGACATAACATCTCCAAAGGAGATCCCGCTCTGTTGGCCTCTGTCATGGCTGGTTCGTACTATCAGGAATCAAGTACTCACCGAGGCCAAGATGCCGAGAGCGGTTGCCCTTGCGACTCAGCGCCCACTGCCCCTGGAGATGATACAGAAGGCAGTTGGCACCAAGAGGCACAAGCCACCTGTTGGTGATGGCTAGGCGTGGGCTCGGGTGCTGTAGACAGGAGAGGTGCTGGAAACTGGGATCCTGGCTGAGGCTCAAACACTGGTAGGCAGGCTGGAGGTAAAACACAGAAGATTAGTCAGGCACAAGCTAGGGGGTCAAACACGGGTAGACAAGTCCAGAACGAGGTAACCAGGCGGAGAGATAAGGCAGGGTCAAAGGCAGGCAGAGGGTCAGGTACTGGCAGCAAGAAGCAGAATATCCGAAGGTACAGGCCGAGGGTCAAACACTGGAGACAAGTGGGAAGTCCGGTAGGCAAGCCAAGGGTCAAGGTTTAGAGAGAAGCAGGATGGTCAAGGTGATCCGGGTCGGCAGCGGGTAGTCAATCAAGGAAGCAAACAGCAGGTACAGGTACAAGGAACAAGGACAGCTGAGAGACGAACCAGCATTGTTTTGGTGTGAAGGCCTCTCTTTTATAGGCCAGCTGGTTGGTCACATGGGGCGCACGCTAGTGCGCATGCGCGCGCGCCGCTCAGTGGAGCCGCGAGCGCGCGTGCGCCGCCGCAGCATTACCCCATCTCTTCCTGTGCGCCGGAGCGCCAGCCCCGTGCGCATGCGCACTACAGCGCGCAACGGACGAGGTCCCTGATAACGTACTTCGGGACTTCCTGGACTTGTTTGCCGTAGTATATCTGGACGATATCTTGATCTTCTCCCCCTCTTTAGAGACCCATCGCAGACACGTCAAGGAGGTCCTGGGACGGCTCCGTATCCATGGTCTGTATGCCAAGGCAGAGAAATGCCAGTTTGAACAGGAGAGTATTCCCTTCCTTGGGCTAATCATCTCAAGTACAGGCATCAAGATGGACCCCCAGAAGATCTCTGCCATATTGGAATGGCCCACTCCGGCAGACAAAAAGGGCATCCAACGGTTCATTGGCTTTGCCAATTTCTACCGCAAGTTCATCAGGGGGTTTTCAGCCATTGTGGCGCCTATCACCCAACTGACCAAACAAGGGACCCGGTTCCGGTGGTCTTCCGAGGCCCAGGAGGCCTTTGATGCCCTTAAAACTCTGTTTACCTCGGCACCCATCCTCAGGCACCCAGACTCCTCTCTACCCTTCACCCTGGAGGTTTATGCCTCCGAGATCGCGGTGGGTGCCATCCTATCCCAGAGACAGGGGGACAAGTCCCTGCTGCACCCGGTCGCCTTCTTCTCCCGCAAGTTGTCCTCGGCCGAGAGGAATTATGATGTGGGCGACCGAGAACTACTGGCGATCAAGGCTGCCCTGGAAGAATGGCGATACCTCCTGGAGGGAGCCTCTCACCCCATTCTAATATTCACCGACCACAAGAATCTGGAATACTTGAAGTCAGCTAAGAGATTGAAACCCAGACAAGCCAGATGGGCACTTTTCTTTTCCCGCTTTACCTTCCATGTGACATATCGGCCCGGATCCAAGAATGTCAAACCAGACGCCCTGTCTAGGATGTACCACAAGCACCAGGAAGAAGACCCCCCTGACACTATTCTGGCCCCTGGGAACTTCCTCCTTCTTCAAGAGGACTTACTGTCCCAGTTCAAACGTGCCTCAGCAGGGCAAGAGCCCACTTCCGAAACCCAGCTACAGAAGAAGGATGGCCTATTCTGGTACGGGGACAAGATCTACACCCCGGAACAGCTCCGGGTAACAACTATGGAGCTGTGCCATGACCACGCCTTGGCCGGTCACTTCGGTGTCGCTAAGACCACCGACTTGGTACAGCGTACCTTCTGGTGGCCTCAACTACGGGTTGACTGTAAAAAATTTGTGGACACTTGCCCTACCTGCATCCGGAACAAGAATCCCAAAACCAGGGCCTGGGGTCTCCTTAAACCCTTGTCTGTCCCAGATCGTCCCTGGAGGATGATCTCCCTAGACTTTATTGTGGAGCTACCCCCAGCAGAAGGCCACACGACGATCTTTGTGATCGTCGACCGTTTATCCAAGATGGCTCACTTCATCCCTATGAAGGGCACCCCCTCGGCTCCAGAAACGGCACGAGTCTTTATTAGGGAAATTGTCCGCCTTCACGGGGTCCCGGCCAACATTGTCTCGGATCGAGGGGTACAATTTACCTCTCGATTCTGGAGGTCCCTGTGCCAGTCCTTGGATATCGAACTCTCTCTCTCCTCTGCGTACCACCCTCAGTCCAATGGGCAGACGGAGCGGACCAATCAGACCCTAGAGCAGTACCTGCGCTGCTTCTCCTCCTTCACCCAGGATGACTGGATCTCCCTTCTGCCCCTGGCCGAGTTCGCATATAACAACGCCACCCACTCCGCCACCAAACAGACTCCCTTTTTTGCCAACTATGGGTACCACCCGGCATTTCTGCCTAACTCACTTCCTGACTGCACTGTGCCAGCAGTCCAAGAGCGAATCCAGTTCTTTTCCACCAACAACCAATTTCTCCAGGAGACCATGACTAGGACCCAGGAGTACAACAAAACCGTATTTGACAAAAAGAGACGGGGGGAACTGGTGCTTGCCCCGGGCGAAACCGTATGGTTATCTACCTCTAACCTAAAACTGGCTTGCCCTTCACGGAAACTGGGCCCCAAGTTCTTGGGCCCCTTCCCGGTCAAGAGGAGGATCAACGAGGTGGCTTATGAATTGGAACTTCCAGATTCTTTGAAGATTCACCCGGTGTTCCATGTGTCCTTACTGAAGCCCTCGGTTAGTAACCCTTTCCCCAACCGGAGGGCCATCCCTCCTGATCCAGTCATGGTGGACGGAGAAGAGGAGTTCGAGGTGGAAGCCATCCTTAATGTCAGAAGAAGGCAGAACCAGAACCAGTTCCTAATCAAGTGGAAGGGGTACGGCCCCGAAGAAAACTCCTGGGAGCCCGAGGAGAACATCCACGCTAAGAGTCTAGTTCAGTCTTTTAAGAGAGCCCATCCTGAGAAATTTGCCCCGAGGGGCATCCGGAGGCTGCCCCTTAGGGGGGGGGGCAATGTCATGAGGGCTCCATCCGTGGTCGGCGACCTGATGATCCTGCCAGTAATCGGCGCCTCAGCATCCCTGGTTCCCGTTCTCGGCTGCCATTGAGCATGCGAGACGGGGGCGAGCGTGCGCGGACGGGCGCGCGCCTCCATTGGCGCCAATGAGGCTATTTAAACCCTCCTGTGACTGACGGTCCCCGCTGTCTGCTCTACAACGTTCTGTGTTTGAAACCTGATCTGAAGTCTGTCTACCTGTATCTGACCCGGCTATCCTTGACCATCCGCTCTGTCCCTGTGTATCGACCTTGGCTTGTCTGTGACCATCCTCTTGTCTTCTCCACCTGTACCGTGCTGCCAGCCTGGTATCCGACCCGGCCTGTCTGACCATCCCAGAGCCAGCTCACCTGTTGTTCCAGTCTGCATACAGATCCAAGTCTGCCTGTTGTTCCAGTCTGCATACAGATCCAAGTCTGCCTGTTGTTCCAGTCTGCATACAGATCCAGCTTACCTGTTGTTTCAGTCTGCATACAGATCCACGTCTGCCTGTTGTTCCAGTCTGCACACAGATCCAGCTTACCTGTTGTTCCAGCCTGCACACAGATCCAGCTTACCTGTTCTTCCAGTCTGCACACAGATCCAGCTTACCTGTTGTTCCAGTCTGCACACATATCCAGCTTACCTGTTGTTCCAGTCTGCATACAGATCCAAGTCTGCCTGTTGTTCCAGTCTGCATACAGATCCAAGTCTGCCTGTTGTTCCAGTCTGCACACAGATCCAGCTTACCTGTTGTTTCAGTCTGCATACAGATCCAAGTCTGCCTGTTGTTCCAGTCTGCACACAGATCCAGCTTACCTGTTGTTTCAGTCTGCATACAGATCCAAGTCTGCCTGTTGTTCCAGTCTGCACACAGATCCAGCTTACCTGTTGTTCCAGCCTGCACACAGATCCAGCTTACCTGTTCTTCCAGCCTGCACACAGATCCAGCTTACCTGTTCTTCCAGCCTGCACACAGATCCAGCTTACCTGTTGTTCCAGTCTGCACACAGATCCAGCTTACCTGTTGTTCCAGTCTGCATACAGATCCAAGTCTGCCTGTTGTTCCAGTCTGCATACAGATCCAAGTCTGCCTGTTGTTCCAGCCTGCACACAGATCCAGCTTACCTGTTGTTCCAGTCTGTTTACAGCTACCTACTTACCTCATCCGCTGAGCTTATCCAGGAAGCTCTTGTACCGGTCTGACCATTCCTGCCAGGCACCTGTGCCCCTCCTGACTCCTGGTCCTACTGTCCCATCATCAGGGGACCGGCGAGCGGGAGCCGCAAGGGAGGCCCTTCTCTGCTAATCAGACTCACCACTACCAGGGGGCGTGACAGAGACACGGAAAATTACGAATCAACAAAAAAAATAAAAAAGTTACCAATGTACGAATTTTTTCGTTCAATCCATTCAAAGCACGTTAAGCAGCGCCATTGTAAGAGACACGGAAAATTACGAATCAACAAACAAAAAAAAAAAGTTAGGAATGTACGAATTTTTTCGTTCGATCCATTCGAAGCACGTTAAGCAGCGCCATTGTAAGAGACACGGAAAATTACGAATCAACAAACAAAAAAAAAGTTACGAATGTACGGATTTTTTCGTTCAATCCATTCGAAGCACTTTAAGCAGCGCCATTGTAAGAGACATGGAAAATTACGAATCAACAAACAAAAAAAAAAAAGTTACGAATGTACAAATTTTTTCATTCAATCCATTCGAAGCATGTTAAGCAGCGCCATTGTAAGAGACACGGAAAATTCCGAATCAACAAACAAAAAGAAAGTTACGAATGTACAAATTTAAGCAGCGCCATTGTAAGAGACACGGAAAATTACGAATCAACAAACAAAAAAAAAAAGTTAGGAATGTACGAATTTTTTTCGTTCGATCCATTCGAAGCACGTTAAGCAGCGCCATTGTAAGAGACACGGAAAATTACGAATCAACAAACAAAAAAAAAAGTTACGAATGTACGAATTTTTTCGTTCAATCCATTCGAAGCACTTTAAGCAGCGCCATTGTAAGAGACATGGAAAATTACGAATCAACAAACAAAAAAAAAAAGTTACGAATGTACAAATTTTTTCATTCAATCCATTCGAAGCATGTTAAGCAGCGCCATTGTAAGAGACACGGAAAATTCCGAATCAACAAACAAAAAGAAAGTTACGAATGTACAAATTTTTTCGTTCATTTTGATTTTCGTTGTTTGTTTTCGTTTTTCGGATTTTCATTTTTTCGTAGTTTCGTTGTTTCTAATTTAATTATTTCGGATTTTCGTTGTTTTTCATATTCGTTGGTTTCGATAGTTCGTTATTCGTTAGAATTTTTAGCGAACCATTCGTTCATTCGTACGATAACGAATGAACGAATATAACGAATTTGAACGGAAAATGAATTCGTAACTAAACGAATTGCACATGTCTAATAAAGAGTAAGAATTTTCTAGGACATAAGCCTAGAACATAAGCTGAATGGATTGTTTAGTTAGACTATTATAAATTTAACCCAGAGCCTTTTCCCTTATTCCCCTTGGTGTGCTAGAGCAGTTTCCTTTTCTTTTTTTTTTTTTTAAATTTTGGAGATGTCTTATTTTTACACTTTATACCTATTTGTGCTTGTAGTTTACCCCAACGTATCACATGCTGTTTGTGGGCTTTAATTTGGTAGCAGATTTGGATACATGTTTTATTTGGAAGAAATTGTGAAAAATTAATAAAACATAATTTTTCCTGTAACTTTCCCAACACAATGTATACATAATTTACAGATCCCTAGATATTTAAACCGAAATACTGTATAATAGACAAATTATGCTGAATAAAGTGATATCACAGAAGTGCGATTTTAATGTAACAGTGGAATAGTAAAGCTCAAAGTGAATGTTTGTTTGCGTTTTACTTCAGGATACATTTACTGTATTTATCTTTCAACATTACTTTGGGATACAGGTAGGAAAAAAATTGTATTGGAGAAACTTTTTTTGCTTTCAGTTTAATATTGCCTGTCTTGACAGTGCCCGCTGCGGTTCCCTACGAGCAAATGTGTTGGAAAAAGACAACTGGGGTCCAGCTCCAAACGAAGGAGTTAAATCAATGAATTCCTTGACTTGCTTCATTGCTATAGAGTTCTCTCCACCACAATGTAACTACAGCACTTCCACATTATGGCTTCATGTGAAATATAAGTGACATCATCTGTGTTTACAACAGGATTTCCTACTCTGGTGGTCATCTTGGACAGGGCTTAACCAATCAATTCTGCCTCTTCTTCTCCTGCAGCAATGGATCACTGCAATAATAATCATCAAGTGATCTGTTGCTGGAATATTTATTTTAGTAGCCACCCAGTGCCCCTTGTCATATTAAAAGTACAGACTGCCCAGATATCACTCGAAGGTCCAAAAATGCCAGTTTTGCACTGTAAATAGGTCTGAACAAGTTAATTACTTTGACAATGGAGTGAAGTATGCAGTAATTATTGAGCATTTCCCTATTCATCCAAGTTTTTTTTAGACATATCTGGGATGTAGATGTATTTTTAGACTCTTATGGAAGACAGAGCAGAGCATGGAGTGGAAGGTTACCTTGCTGATGGCACAGAAAACCTCTTCATGGTAATAGATTTCATACAAACTGCAAAAATAGCAAGCTCATCAGCAAGTCAGATCTTGTAGTATTTCTTATGTATTCTTGTCTCATGTTTCCTGGAGGACGTCATGCTGTTCCTCCCAGGTACATACCATTCTCTAATTTTATTCACTGTCTTCTGTAGGCCAGGAGTTATGCAATTATTGTATGCTGGAAAGGTAATTTGCGCAACAGTTTTTTAAAATGTATGTTTCATTGTATAATTGTGCAAGCAATGTTGCTTTTACTGCCACTGTGAAACATATAATTACTAGTGTTGTAAAATGGACTATCACTGAGCATTGTTATTGTTCATTACGCAGGGTGCACAAGGTGTTTTAGAGCTGCAAGTAGTCATCAGCATCTACAGTACATATAAGGACCGCTTCTGTGTTTACATGCACGTTGCTTACTTTATACCATTGTTCAGTTACATGACATTCAGTTGAATGTTGACTGTATGATGTAAGTCATATGTAAGTGTCTGCTGTTAAAGTGTATCTAAAGCCAAAACGTTTGCGTTGTCACAAGAACTCGAATAGAGGGGAATTTTTTCAGAAGAAATCTAGCCTCATTTTTTATCCTAGCGAGTAATGTATCCAAGAGAAAAAGGGAGGAGGAATCCAACATTTTAAAGCTATCAACTGTAGAAAAATGGAGGAGAATCTTCCAATGGGGACAACTGTTTCAGTGAAAACTGTATGAGAAGGAATGTCTCCTCATTTTAGGGAAAATACTTCATATTGGGTCTCGAGGGGCAGAAAGTGCAAGAAGCTTTCCCTGATGGGGGCACAGACCATAATAATACACAGGGATTCTAACCCCTCCCCAATGTATTTAAAATCTAGCGTTCCACTTTAAATGCACATCTAGTCCTGTCATTAGTTGAGTTTCACCCTTATGCCACTCAGAAGCTCTCAGATGGTAAATGTAATATTTAAGATTTTATATTTGAGGACATATTTGGTAGGGGGAATTCCAAGGACCCTGAATGTGGGGTGGAGAAAATATATATGCTGACAGCCACTCATGTGTTTGCACAAGGGCCTCCTGGTGAGGGGTTGGTCCACATGTGTTGCACACCCTGGTTGTTTCATAGTAGTTGTACTTACCTAGAGACCTAAGATGTTTTCAGTACTTGTTCTTATTCTATAAATCACTGCCAGAGATAGATATAGTGTGCTCCTTCAGCATTCTTGCCCCTTTGATCTGGGTTATGCCACATACATTGTCTACCAATCTGCTTTGGCCCCATTTTGATCCTTGGAGCAATTGCCATTGATGGTATTCAAATGCTATCTCTTTTGAGAGAAAACTGTAAACTTACAAGAATAAAAAGCATTACTGAGCTTACTCAAAACCAGTGACACCTGGTATATCAGAGAAACCAATTGATGGCTTAAAGTGGGCTCCTATTGGGCCCTAACACATAACGAGTATCCATTTTTGCTTGAGCTCCCAGAGTGATTATTGTAAGTGGTGAGTAAATCAGTTGCAACACTTCCGACAATTAGATGTGCGTAACTTTCTGTACTGCACGCCGTTGCTCTTTACACGTAGATGTTGAATGCGCCCACCTGTGTGACATCACAGCTCAAAACATGATCACACTCACTTATACATGGTTACCAAGTGCTGTTTTCCTCATACAGAGAACATATCCAGCTTTTCTCAGGTTGTCAATGGTATGTAGCAAGTATCTGACACTTCACACCGAAGGTGTGAAATATGCACAAGATCTGCTTCTACGGTACATTATAATGCAAAAGGCGTATTCTTCTTGATGTACAGCAGAAACTGGACTGATTATTTTACTATTCTTTCAATGACATGAGAAAGAGCAGACATTTTTTTTTATAAAAGGCTGCAGTCAAATCCACCCACAATATCATTAACAGCCTCAAAGATCCCGTACAGGAACCATTTAAAAGTAATAGGTTGTATATTGCAGGCATTAGCACAATCACATTTTCTTTATAAAGAGAGTGAAATCCAATTATGTACTAACAATGGACACCTGATGAAGCAAATGGTCTTTATAGATAGTTTTGCCAAAGGGAAAACCATAAAAAGCTATTACAATTTCAAGGAGATGTCAAGCATATAGTAAATGCTATTACTGATCCATTTCCTACTCTTTAAAGTTTAAAGAGTTAATTTACCAATAGAAATATGGTCATTGTCATCCAGTCTGCTTGATAATGCAGGTCTCTTGGCTGTTATTATTATTGAGGCACTATTAAATTACAGAGTGCTCCGTAGCTTCCAACTGCCTTCTTTTTGGAAGAACAGTCCCTCTTCTGGAACCAAAGGGCTTTCAGAGATCATCTAAAAGCAAACAGAGTAGGCGAAAGTAGGACAGATTGGGGTAGAGAGTTCCATAGGAGAGGTTCAGGAAAAGTCCTAGAGGCGAGCATAGGAGGAGATGACAAGGGAACTAGAGAGCAAGAGGTCTTGGGAGGAGCGATTCATTCGGGATTTTGAGACAAAGTTTGCGATGTAGCTGGGGGCCGAGTTGTGGATGGCTTCGTAAGTTGTTAGTATTTTGAATTGAATTTGTTGGGTGAGTGGAAGCCAATGGAGGGATTAACAGAGAGGAGTAGCAGAAACTGAATGGTTGGTAAGGTGGATGAGCCTGACAGCTGCATTCATGATGGACTGAAGGGGGGATAGCCTATGTAAAGGTAATCCCGTGAGGATGGAGTTGCAGTAGTTGAGGCGACAGATGACCAGGGAGTGATTACATTCTTCCTCCCCTCCAATCTTTTTTTTTTTCCAAATCAATTTTTATTGAATTTTACAGTTAACATTAATATAGGATACATTTCCAAAAAATTCTAGTAAAACAAGTCATAATATAAATGGCTGATAACAGTAGTACACATACGTAAATTCTAGAAAACAGGCAGTGCAGAAGCAGGACTGGAGTGTGTACCACAAATTAGTAGAGTAAGGGATGGAAGGTCAGGGTATAGGGGAAGGAAAGGGGAGGAGGAAGGAGGGTAAGGGATAGGGGTCTCAAGAACCAGGTTCATTGATGTTATATCGTATCGCAGTAACAGGATTTATGTATACATATTCAGAAGGAAAGTTATGTAATCTTATTTTTGTACCAAGTTTGCCATTGAAGCCATTGTGACCGGATATTGGAGTGCGAGGCAAGACCTCTTGATCCTATAAGTTCATAGGTGCAATGTGAGTGGACTAGAGTGATTACTTCTAAGATGGTTGGTATAGATGATGATTTCCAATTTCTGGTTATAAGCAATCTGGTTGCCATTCCCCTCCAATATTCAATCAGTCTTTAGTGTTTCAATATCACCATAGTTTAGTAGGATTACAATATTTATTGGGCAAGTGAGTGATGGCAGGTTGGTCTATCGCTTCTCACATATAAAATTAGCAAATTTGTGAGGCCTAGTGTGCATTAACACGGCCTATACCCCAAAGAGAAGCTTAAATAGATAGACATAAAGAGTATATGCAGGTGAAAAAAAGTTTTTATTAAGGGCTTCAGGCCCAAGGGTAAATCAATAAATGGGTAAGTAGACATATAGATATACAAGGCAGTGTATATACATGGTAATCATGTGTAACCATAGACATGTACAAAAATGCATAAATTGCACAACAACTTGCGATAATATCGGGGTCTTTCAGGAAAATGCCGACATGTTTCGGACGGGCGTCCTTTTTCAAGGCAATATCTGTTCCTGTATTTGCTCAATAATACTGTATAAGACAGAGTAGAGTCATTAATATACAACATAGTGTGTTTATTAGGTATAAACCTGTGAATTACACCGCTCAATGGTAGTGGTACTCACTTGCAAAGGGTTAAAGGGCTAGGGATAAGCCCAGTGTTCTTGGGGTACAGAGGTATGGTATCAGTATGTCCATGCAGTATACAGTGGATCTTGTGCTGTTAAAAGCAAACGGCTGCTACACATCTGAAAGGCTGCAAGATCTCCAAGCCATGCAATGAGAAGTTGCAATGGCTAGTGGTGCCTGGGCAGAAGGTGATAAGTAGCTAAGTAAGGGGAGTAAGTGGAGTAACATTAGTATCACTTAGTAGTGAAGAGGAGTAGGTAGGTGCAAAATAAATTGCAAAAAGTAAGATACTAGTATTACCTGGTAGAAGGAGAGTTTGTAGTCAGCTGCAGTATAGCAAAACGCCGGCAGGAAAGTGTGATACCTGATCCCGCCATTGTAGAGACTAATATAGTGTGTAATGATGGGTGTCAGCTGTGCAGGCCGTGGTGGAAGGTGATTGCACTAAGCTGTGTAATATTTGCTAGGCCAGGTGTGGGGATGGTGGCTGGGAAGCCACAATATACTATCCCCAGTATTGAGATCTCAGATGCGGCGGCGCCGCGCGTCGACACGTCCAGGGGGGGCGTGGCCTCGTGCGGCGTCGGAGCGTCACCGACGCGGGCAGACTAACCCTTCCCCGTATGCTGGAACGCAAGCGGGGAGGGCGCGTGTGGTGGCAGGACGTGCGCCTCAATGGGTGTGTGTGGCGCATGCGCCGTATGGAATACGCGCATGCGCACATGGTCTTACCCGCGCCGGGCAGCCAATACATCAGATGGAAGCAGAAAAGTAAATGTAAGTATTGAATGGATGTATTGAAGAGGAGTATAACAATATAAATGCATTGCGACTGCATTTAATGTGTTTAAACATATGGTATTTTCAGCGAGTGGGTCACATTACCATGGAGATAGATAGGAGGCCCCCTAATGGACAGAGATAGACACAGCATTTGGAATAACAAAAACAGCAATATTCACATATTTGCAAAAAATAATGGGAACATATGTATATATACAGTATATTAATATCATTGTGTTTGAATAGATATAGAGACATTATAAACACTGCGATAAGGTCAACATAGTGTAACATGGTATAAACATATTTGTAAAACATTACAGCAGGTACATTTTTATTGAGACAGAGCAGAATGACCATAATGTGGGTATGTGGTTGGACCAGGTGGAGCAGGGGTTCCAGAGGGTAAAGTGCTCGGGGAGCCCATCTCGGTACCTGTAAAGATTATAAATCAAGTTCACATACTCCTGATTCAAAGCCCTCAAGATAGGGCTTGAAATTGAATGCCTCGTTGAGGCCAGGGGGGGATGTGGCGTTGAGGTGAAAGATCCATTTAAGCTCACTTTGAAGTAGGGATTTGTTATAATCACCCCCTCGATTGGGTGGGGGAATATGGTCAAGTGCTCTGAATGTGATCTGAGGGGTTGAGTCCTGGTGCACTATTGCACAGTGTCGCCCTAAGGGGAGATCAGGGTCTTTTTGATTGATACTAAGGATGTGTCGATAAATGCGTTTCCAAAAGGGGAGTTTGGTTTTCCCGACATAAAAACACCCACACTCACATTCTAATAAGTAAACAATGCCGACTGAGCGGCAGTTGACAAAATGTTGGGGGAAAAAGGGTTGTCCATTGGGTAAGGTATTGGATCTGTTGGATTTAGATAGGTGCTTGCAGTATCTGCATTTACCACAGGGGAATGTCCCTTTTGTTTGTTTTTGTAAGTAACTGACAGGGGTGTATTCACTTCTGATTAATTTATCACGGAGTGAGGGAGCTCGTCTATAAGTAAGTAGTGGGTGTGCCGGTACAAATGGAGACAGTGAGTGATCTGTAGTTAAGATATACCAATGTTTCTCTAAAATCTGCGTGATAGAGGAATGTTGTTCGCAAAAATTGGTGATGATTCGCAGTGGAGTTTGTTTGGCTTGTGGTTTGGAAGGGAAGAGTAAGGAGTTACGTGTTTTTGATTTCGCTTTTTTATATGCTATTTTCAAAACACTGGGCTTATCCCTAGCCCTTTAACCCTTTGCAAGTGAGTACCACTACCATTGAGCGGTGTAATTCACAGGTTTATACCTAATAAACACACTATGTTGTATATTAATGACTCTACCCTGTCTTATACAGTATTATTGAGCAAATACAGGAACAGATATTGCCTTGAAAAAGGACGCCCGTCCGAAACATGTCGGCATTTTCCTGAAAGACCCCGATATTATCGCAAGTTGTTGTGCAATTTATGCATTTTTGTACATGTCTATGGTTACACATGATTACCATGTATATACACTGCCTTGTATATCTATATGTCTACTTACCCATTTATTGATTTACCCTTGGGCCTGAAGCCCTTAATAAAAACTTTTTTTTCACCTGCATATACTCTTTATGTCTATCTATTTAAGCTTCTCTTTGGGGTATAGGCCGTGTTAATGCACACTAGGCCTCACAAATTTGCTAGTTTAGTAGGATTGTGCACTGATCATATTGTACAGTATGGGCATGCTTCAACCTCAATAGGCATTACTGGATCGAAGATGTGGTGGGAAGGTATTTCGGTGTACCAGGGACAATTGCCAATCACACACTTCTATGAAACAAGAGTAAAAATCTGTATGGCTTTTACATTTAGAATGTCTTTCGCATTTAGAGAAAAAGTAAAAAACGTTGACATATGCGTCTTCACCGTTGATTATGTGGGGTATTCCACACAGAACCCTCACAATTAACAGCTTTAAGTTAAAAGACAATGTTCTCTGAGGCTACCCCTGCTTCAAGATTGCCAGATGAATAATTTATAATAGCAGTATGAAGGCATCCAGAAGCTTGTTATCATTTGTGCTGGGTGACCTCACACTACACTTCAGTCACTCTACTTGAAACATCCAGGCATTGCATGTATAGCCAGAGTACTGCAATCTCAGTCTGTGCAGAATCACTGAGAAGGCTTCTAATGGCAAAGGATAAGGAATCATGTACTGAGCTCCCATTACCACCAAGAAACGTATTTGTAATGTGTGTTGCTATGGAAATCTGGGTGCTGAGTTTTGCAGTGTCCATCTTAATCCCCAATTAGGACCCACAGAGCTGTTTTATTTTTATTTTTTACCAAAGCTATTTATTGATTGATACTGCTGATAAAGTGGCTATGTGCTTTTGCAATATCTGTGTTCTAGAGAACAAAACATCTGATAATAAAACGGCTGCATTGTGACACATGCTACGTAAGTTACAAGCTATAACTCGTCAAAATTCAGGGTGAAGGCAAGCCTGCGGGAACATGGGCCAACCAGCTCCAAAATGCCTGCTGTGCAAACATGAAGTCATCTGTCAGCATGGGCCCTATGAAAGTATTTGTTTAACTTGTGCAGTGTGTATTATTTTATGAAGCAGAGAATGGAAGTCTCAGATGTCAGCGCCTGTAATAAGTCTTCTGCTTTGTTTAGCACTATGTACAGTGCCTGTGGGGTTCAGAGAGATGACCCCAGCCTATGCAGAAGAAAGAAGCTGAGACGCCAGGCTTAACAGTTCACTAAATACAATATCTACATGCAGCTAATATTGTGACAGTTACACAATTTGGTGTATGAAATTTGGAAATATCAATTACCGCAACACTGACATCAAGGTTTATATCTCTTAATTAAAGTTCCTTACACCCAAAGCGTACCGCTTTAGATTGTGGTGACCCAGTCCTTTCCCTATCTAAATGGCTGTTTTCAACTTTGAACTCTGTAAAGATTGCCCTGAGTGACATAGCCCTTCTAAACGAGGAACCATGGGACTGGATGGGCTAACACAAAGGGAATGAGGGGGGTTGTAGGGTACACTAAAGTGAGGAAGTGACATGACAAAAGGGGAGGAGCCAGGGGCGTAACTATAGGGGGTGCAGCAGTCGCGAGCGCAACCGGCCCCTGTGCTGCAAGGGGCCCATGAGACCCCCTCTACATATTGCCGGTGGCAGCATAGGCTGGAGGTGGGGGGTGACTAGCAGAGCTCCATGCTCGACTACCGCACTGGATGCTCTTTAGTTGTGCATTCCCACACAACCTGTGTCCTCTGCCACTACTCTGGGTCCCCCTCCCCTGCTCCATGTAGTGCTGCTCAGTCCGGTGTCTGTCCTCCCCAGCCAGTGTCCCACCCCCTGAGTTCGGCTCACACAGCACTGCATGCTTCTCCCGGGCAAACAAACTTTAAGCACACAGATGCAGTGCAGCCCTATGAGAGCCAGCTCCCCAAAGGACGCCGCAGGCTTGTCTGCCAGCACCCCCCCTCCTCCCTGTCATACACAGATGTTGACAGGTCTTTTTGGGAGATATGTCCTAAGGACAGGGACCCCATCTCCTCTGGGGACAGGGCCCAGTTCTCCCTAAAGGACAGGGACCCCATTTCCCTTGGGGACAAGGACCCCATCTCCTCTGGGGACAGAGCCAACTTCTCCCCAGAGGACAGGGACCACATTTGCCGTGAGGACAGGGACCTAATTTTCCATGGGGACAGGGACCCCTTCTCACCTGAGGACAGAGACCCCTTCTCACCTGAGGACAGAGACCCCATCTCCCCTGGGAACCAGGCCCACTTCTCCCCAGAGGACAGGGACCCCATTTCCCTTGGGGGCAGGAACCCCTTTTCACCTAAGGACAAGGACCCCATCTCCTCTGGGGACAGAGCCAACTTCTCCCCAGAGGACAGGGACCACATTTGCCGTGAGGACAGGGACCTCATTTTCCATGGGGACAGGGACCCCTTCTCACCTGAGGACAGAGACCCCTTCTCACCTGAGGACAGAGACCCGTTCTCACCTGGGGACAGGGACCCCATCACCCCTGGGGACAGGGCCCACTTCTCCCCAGGGGACAGGGACCCCATTTCCCTTAGGGACAGGGACTCCTACTTACGTGGGGACAGGGACCCCATCTCCTCTAAGGACAAGGATTCCCTTGGGGGCAGGAACCCCTTCTCACCTAAGGACAAGGACCCCATCTCCCCTAAGGCCAGGGACCCCATTTCTCCCCTGGGAACACGGACCCCATCTCTCCTGGGTACAGGGCCTACTTCTCCCCAGAGGACAGAGACACAATTTCCCTTTCCCTTCTTCCTCTTTGTCTCAAAGGTGTAACATCATAGGTCTGTTTAGACCTCTGATTTCTCACCAAAGTCCCCCAACGGGACTCCTAAAAAATTGTAAAAAATAATAAAAAACACTGCTGATACCAGTGGTGGAACTACAGGGCTCACAAAAGTCGTACCTGTGACCGAGCCCTGGAGTTCCACCACCGGACTCGGAGGGAAGGGCCTCGGCTGGGGTTCAGGGGGGCCCTTCATGGTTTCCTGCACCGGGGCCCTGAAGGTTCTAGTTACACCACTGGGAGGAGCACAGGGAGATGACAAGAGACCAAAAGGATAAAGGCATCACTGTGCACCCTCCCACCTCCTTTTTTCATAGCTTTTTCATAGCTGGTTAGGTTTGGGTTTGTTGTACCGATGGTTGGTTATTCAGATTAAAGCTGAATTCCAGGTATGTTTTTTCTTTTTTATTGCATAAACAAGCATTTTCCCGTTCTGCCTAGTGACACTGATCACAGCTCCCTGTAATCGGGAGCAGTGATCAGTGTCGTGTCACACATAGCCCCTCCCCCCCCACAGTTAGAATCACTCCCTAGGACACACGTAACCCCTACAGCGCCACCTAGTGGTTTAACCCCGTTACAGTAATCAATGCCTTTTTAATTGCACTGATCGCTGTATAAATGTGAATGGTCTCAAAATCGCCGCCAAAAGTGTCCAATCTGTCCGCCATAATGGCGCAGTCACAATAAAAATCGCTGATCGCCGCCATTACTAATAAAAATAAAATTATTAATAAAAAATGCCATAAAACGATCTCCTATTTTGTAGACGCTATAACTTTTGGGCAAACCAATCAATAAACACTTTTGCGATTTTTTTTTTTTTTTACCAAAAATATGTAGAAGAATACGTATCGGCCTAAACTGAGGGAAAAAAAAACATTTATATATTTTTTGGGGATATTTATTATAGCAAAAAGTAAAAAATATAGATTTTTTTTTTCAAAATTGTCGCTATCTTTTTGCTTATAGCGCAAAAAATAAAAACCGCAGAGGTGATCAAATACCACCAAAAGAAAGCTCTATTTGTGGGGAAAAAGGGACGTCAATTTTGTTTGGGAGCCACGTCGCACGACTGCACAATTGTCAGGTAAAGCGCCGCAGTGCCGAATCGCAAAAAGTGCTCTGGTCTTTCCGGGGCTTAAGTGGTTAAAATATGTTTATGCTGCATGAAGCCAAATTCAAGCGATCAAGTGGGGCAGTAAATGTCATCAATATCTTGTGTAGCGGGGACACTTTCACAAGGTGTCCGCTATATGTGGAAATTTAGTTTTTTCCCTCAGAACAGTAATGGGGTTCTGAGGGTTAATTGTGCAGGTTAACTTTGGCATCAGTTTGGCTGGGCTGTACTAGGGTTCTGCCTGGTCATGGGTGCAGTGAGGTACCCATGACGGGCCTAGAACCAGGCCTGGTTGGACGTCTTAGGTATCGGTCTTCCCCGGAGCCAATCAGTGGGTGCGTCTGGCCCCGCTGTGTAGTCTGGGTAAGGGTACTTAAGGTGCTGAAGTCACGTATTCGGCCGTAGCTGTCTGTTCTTGGTTCTGGACCGGGGTAGCCCCGCGAGGGGTCCCGTGGCCTGGGAGCGTTTGCTGTCCCGCAACATGGTCAGTTTGACTAGCCCCACAGACTCTCCTGGTCCGGGGAGCAAGGATCCATCTGTTCCCGAGTCTCGGAACCGGCTGGTCCGAGGCACAGTAACTGAAGGAGGATTCAAGGCATCCTGGTGTGCTCTTATCACTGGAGGGGCACCACAGCTTGCATAGGCAACCAGGGGAGGACTCTTCGGAGGAGGGCCAACAAGCTGGCATCTCAAGAAGAGCCTGGTTGCTGGGTTGTTATGGACACTAAATAATCCACAATTTCACAGTACTGCCAAGGAGACAGAGAAAGTTCCAGGTACTGAGAAAAGGTTCCTATTTACCCTTTGGTTGCAAGTTCATTCTGTGTTAGAGACTTTTAACAAGTTTCCGGATCACATTGTCAGCTGCCATACCTCTGGCTAGAGGTTAGTCTGGCATTGAAGTACCGAGCTGCGAGTGGCTACTCTCTGGGTTTTATTAGAGACATTCTATTGTCAGCAGTTCAAGGTGCCTGAGTTTCTTCATCCTTGCCCTCTGTTCCCATCTAAGACTGTGTTTGTTGGATGTTACCACTGCAAGAATAAAAACCTTAATGCCGCGTACACACGTGCGGACTTTTGCCGGCGGACCTAGTCCAGCGGACAATCCCGCGGGACTTTCCAGCTGGGTCCGCTGGACTTTCCGAGCGTGTGGACTTGCCCACACACGCACGGACTTCTCCAGCGGATAATCCGCCGGCCAAAAGTCCGCGGGACTTTTGAAAATGAACGGACTTGCCCACACACGGAGCAGTCCGTTCATTTCGAACGTAACTTCAGGTTACGTAGCTAGCGTAGGCAGTAAATGCCGCCGCGCTAGCTCCGCAAGCTGGCATGGATTTAAAGGGAATCCCCACGCCGAAAAAACGGCGTGGGGGTTCCCCCCAAATCCATGTCAGACCCTCATCCGAGCACGCAGCCTGGCAGGCCAGGAAAGGGGTGGGGACGAACGAGCGCCCCCCCCCCTCCTGAGCCGTACCAGGCCGCGTGCCCTCAACATGGGGGGTGCCCTGGGGAAAGGGGGGCCGTGCGGCCCCCCCCCACCCCAAAGCACCTTGTCCCCATGTTGATGAGGACAAGGGCCTCTTCCCGACAACCCTGGCCGTTGGTTGTCGGGGTCTGCGGGCGGGGGCTTATCGGAATCTGGGAGCCCCCTTTAATAAGGGGGCCCCCAGATACCGGCCCCCCACCCTATGTGAATGAGTATGGGGTACGATGTACCCCTACCCATTCACCTAAGGTGTAAAATGTAAAGTAAAAAAACACACACACTTTTGAAAAAATATTTTATTGCACTGCTCCGGGGGTCTTCTTCCGTCTTGGGGGTCTTCTCGCCGGACTCCTCCGCTCTTCTTCTGCTCTTTTACCTAGCTCTTTCACGAGCGGGGGAAGTCCGGCTACCTTCTTCGTCGTCGCCGCCGTCGTCTGGGGGTCTCGATCCGCCTTCGGGGGTCTTCCGGGGGTCTCTTCTGTTCTTGCGGCGGTCGTCGTCTTCCGCGCCGCCGGCGCCTTGTCCTTCTTCTTGTCCTTCTTCTTGTCCTTGTTCTTGTTCTTCTTCTTCTTCCGATGTTGACCCGACGCTCTCTCTGCCCGGAATGCCTGTGCCGCTCTGCGCTCGGACTTATATAGGGACATGGGGGACAGGGTCACATGTTCATGTCACATGGTGACCCCCGCCCCCTTGCGATGTCACAGTCCCAGCATCCTCCGGGACTGTGACAACACAAGGGGGCGGGGTCACCATGTGACATGTGCATGTGACCCTGTCCCCATTCCCCTATATAAGTCTCAGCGCAGAGCGGCACAGGCATTCCGGGCAGAGAGAGCGTCGGGTCAACATCGGAAGAAGAAGAAGAACAAGAACAAGAAGGACAAGAAGAAGGACAAGGCGCCGGCGGCGCGGAAGACGACGACCGCCGCAAGAACAGAAGAGACCCCCGGAAGACCCCCGAAGGCGGATCGAGACCCCCAGACGACGGCGGCGACGACGAAGAAGGTAGCCGGACTTCCCCCGCTCGGTAAAAGAGCTTGGTAAATGGCGGGGGAGTCCGGCGAGAAGACCCCCAAGACGGAAGAAGACCCCCGAAGGCGGATCGAGACCCCCAGACGGCGGCGACGACGAAGAAGGTAGCCGGACTCCCCCCGCTCGTGAAAGAGCTAGGTAAAAGAGCAGAAGAGAGCGGAGGAGTCCGGCGAGAAGACCCCCAAGACGGAAGAAGACCCCCGGAGCAGTGCAATAAAATATTTTTTCAAAAGTGTGTGTGTTTTTGTACTTTACATTTTACACCTTAGGTGAATGGGTAGGGGTACATCGTACCCCATACTCATTCACATAGGGTGGGGGGCCGGTATCTGGGGGCCCCCTTATTAAAGGGGGCTCCCAGATTCCGATAAGCCCCCGCCCGCAGACCCCGACAACCAACGGCCAGGGTTGTCGGGAAGAGGCCCTTGTCCTCATCAACATGGGGACAAGGTGCTTTGGGGTGGGGGGGGGCCGCACGGCCCCCCTTTCCCCAGGGCACCCCCCATGTTGAGGGCACGCGGCCTGGTACGGCTCAGGAGGGGGGGGGCGCTCGTTCGTCCCCACCCCTTTCCTGGCCTGCCAGGCTGCGTGCTCGGATGAGGGTCTGACATGGATTTGGGGGGAACCCCCACGCCGTTTTTTCGGCGTGGGGATTCCCTTTAAATCCATGCCAGGTCACGGAGCTAGCGCGGCGGCAGTAACTGCCTACGCTAGCTACGTAACCTGAAGTCACGTGCTAAATGAACGGACTTGCCGATGAGCGGCAAGTCCGTTCATTTCAAAAGTCCCGCGGACTTGCCCACTAACGGCGGGATTGTCCGCTGGACTGCCAAGTCCAGCGGATAATTTTAAAACCAAACTTAAAACTTTGGTCCGCCGGACTTTGGCGCCAAAAAGTCCGCCGGCGCCCACACACGAGGGGATTATCCGCTGGACTTCAGTCCAGAGGATAATCCCGCGGGATTGTCCCTTCGTGTGTACGCGGCATAAAAAGGACTTTTATTGTGTCAGCATCCAAAGTTGTTGGGTACTAACCCTGGGAACCCCTGAACATTCATCGACAAGCCAAGCCAAGCGGAGGTAACCGGTAAGCCCAAAAGTCAAGGCCGCCCCATCGAGGGTTATGGCCGCTACACTTAAAATATTCCGCCTAAAAGGTTAGTTTCTTTTCTTCTCAATATTTTTGTCAACAGAAGAAAGATGAGGGGAAATTTTCAAATGGGTTACCTGTTCCTATAACTATGTAAAAGCAGAATTCCATTGTAAGGACAGGAGGTGAAGGGAAATCTAAATGAGGCAGCAAAAAAAAAAGTATAAATACCGTCTTTAACCACTTGCTTACTGGGCACTTAAACCCCCCTCCTATCCAGACCAATTTTCAGCTTTCGGTGCTCTCACACTTTGAATGACAATTACTCAGTCATGCAACACTGTACCCAAATGAATTTTTTTCCCCACAAATAGAGCTTTCTTTTGGTGGTATTTGATCACCTCTGAGTTTTTTATTTTTTGCGCTATAAATGAAAAAATACCGAAAATTTTTAAAAAAAACAAATTTTTCTTTGTTTCTGTGATAAAATTTAGGAAATTATAAATTTTTCTTCATAAATTTTGGCCACAATTTATACTGCCACATATGGCACTATGTGGCACTGATGACACATGGCACTGATGTGGCACTGATGACAGATGGCACTTATACATGGCACTGGGGACAGGTGGCACTGGGTACAAATGGCACTGAGGACAGGTGGCAGTGGTGGTAGTGGGGACAGATGGTAGTGGTGGCAGTGGGGACAGATGGCAGTGGGGGCAGATGGCACTTTATTTTATTTTTTTTCTACTTACGGCCGCTGCAGCCGTTCATCTCTCCCTCCTCACACGCTGTCTCTGTGTGAGGAGGGAGAGCGGCACTGAGAGATGATCTCATATGTTTAAATATGAGATCATCTCCCATTGGACACGCCGATCGCGCTGTAAACGGCTGCTGTGGTTGGCCGTTTACAGCGATCTGTGATTGGCTGTGTCCAAGGGACACGGCCAACACAGAATTTCCCCGCTGCGCGCTCTTGAGCGCGCACAGGGAGCGAGGAAAGGGGAGGACGTCATATGACGTCCTCCCGGGAATTGACATCCACGCCGAGGCCGTCTTTCGGCTATGGCCGGATGTCTAGTGGTTAAATTGTGTATTTTAATATTTGCCTGGAGTTTTGCCATACATTTATTGGCCACAGGCTTTATATCACTGCAGTGTAGACGTGTCTTTTTATATGTCTTGTTTTCCTGAAGTAATAGTACATACAGTAATGTAAAGGTTATCAGTGAATACTGTATTTTTTTTTTGCAAGACCAGAAAGTTCCTATTGTGACAAAATATGACAATCCAGCCAGAGCAGGTATCTATGAAACATCATAATGTTTTGGACAGGAAGGTGTTGAAGGGTGGATGGGGCAATGTACAGACAGATGCTGAAAAGAAAGTTGCTGTGAATCACACAAAAACACAGGATATCATTGTTTACCTCCTGAACATGGCTCAAGGCTGAACCCTGTCCCACACCACAGATAAACGTCACTTATCACCTCATCATCTCGCTATCTAAAGACTCAGTAACCTGGGAACAAGCAGGTAGGAAGGGAAGTCAGAAAATGTTGAACAACCGCTTTTTGTGTTGTTCTAGGTCCATGATTCCTTGAAGCAAAGATCAAGATAACAAACCTGCAGTCAACAATGACAGCTCCCATAGTTCTGTTCTCAAAGGTTGCCTCTAAAATCTGGAGCCTGTCCCACTCCACCCATAATGACAAAAGTGAAATTCTCATTTAAAGTGTATCTATTGCCAAAACTTTTTTTGCTTTAGGATAGAGTGTGAAAAGGTTAGATCCCCTGTCAGGTTTTACTCCTCTCCAAGGCTCCGTTAGGGCTCATGCACATGGCCAATTAGAGCTGTTCACCACAGCTTATTTCTGTGGGACGTATGGCCTTGTCATTTCAATTAGCTGAGGACAGAAGCCTGTACAAGACTGACACTGTCCCCGGCTGTCTACTGTTGTTTGCATGTAATTGCACATGGAACAATTAGCTACAGTTAGGATGGATCTGCAGTGCACCCCTGAAGGCAGAGAGTTTGTGTCCAGGGACATATATCTATCCCTAAGCACAGGTATTAGTATTATTATTATACAGGATTTATATAGCGCCAACAGTTTACGCAGCGCTTTACAATATAAAAGGGAGACAATACAGTTATAATACATTAAAATACAAGAGGATTAAGAGGGCCCTGCTCAGAATAGCTTACAATCTAATCGGGTGGGTCAGGTGGTACAAAAGGTTGTAACTGTGGGGAATGAGCTGATGGAAGTGGTAAAATATTAGTTAGAGACGTGATAGGCTTTCCTGAAGAGATGAGTTTTCAGGGATCGCCTGAAGGTAGCAAGAGTAGAGGATAGCCGGACAGGTGGAGGTAGCGAGTTCCAGAGGATGGGCGAGGCTCTGGAGAGATCCTGGAGAAGAGCATGAGAGGAGGAGACGAGAGAGCTTGAGAGTAGGAGGTCTTGAGAATCAGGTAATCACTTAATTTATAATTAAATGTGAACAGCTGCAGACAGCTGTGATTTATGTCAGCCTGTCATTGGTTTGTGGAGGCTTCCTATCTGCCACTGATAGGAAACACATATCTGTACTTGCCACGGAAACACGTTGATATGGGCACTGTATGTCTTTAATTGGCCATGTGCATAAGCCCTTAGAGAGATTTTCCCTCCTTTTTTGTTCTGGATACAATATTTTATCAGGCAGGAAGTGAGGAAAAATTTCAAACTGGAAAACAGAAACAAATAGTTTAAACCTTTTGCCGAAAAGTCTCTAGGTGCCTACACCTTGCTGTGGGTCTCCTGTGGAGTGCTTGGGGACCCTAAAAAGACAAGTTTCTCTATTATGGAAACAGCAATCAGCCTTTGTGATCATTGGCTCAGCACCCTTTTTTACAGTACAAATGGTCGGAATTTCCGACAACAAATGTTCAATGTGAGCTTTTTGTCGGAAATTCCGACCAGGTGTAGGCTCCACTTTCTGTCGTAATTTCCGACAACAAAAATTTGAGAGCTGGATCTCAAATTTTCCAACAACAAAATCCGTAAATTCCGAGCGTGTGTACACAATTCCGACGCACGAAATTCCATGCATGCTCGGAATCAAGCAAAAGAGACGCACTGGCTATTGAACTTAATTTTTCTTGGCTCGTCGTACGTGTTATACGTCAGCGCATTCTTGCTGATCGGAATTTCCCAAAACATTTGTGCGACTGTGTGTATGCAAGACAAGTTTCAGCCAACATCCGTCGGGAAAAAAAATCCATGCGGCATTACTGGATACTGAGGGCATTCTACTGAAGATCCAAAGTGCAATGTAGGCTATCTGTTTTGGCTATCTCATGGTAACTGGTCACATGACCAAATGCCTAAACATCTGGTCACATGGATAAAGAGGAGATCTGTCAGTTTTAACCTAAATCCTTCTCTTTAGCAGAAATCATGTGATCAAATGCCTCCAAGCAACCAAGGGACCATGCAGCTGTGTTTTTTCCAGACAGGCAAATATTTAAAGTGGGATTCCCGCGATTTATTTATTTTTTTAAAGTCAGCAGCTACAAATACTGCTGACTTTTAAAATAAGGACACTTACCTGTCACAGGGTCCAGCGATGTCGGCACCCAAGGCCGAACTGTCCCTCGGTCCTCGGATGCTGCCGCCGCCATCTTCGGTGAGGGAATCAGGAAATGAAGCCTTGCGGCTTCACTTCCCGGTTCCCTACTGCGCATGCGCGAGTCGCGCAGCCCAATCTGAATGGTCCGTGCTGTCTCTGGTACCCGCGTGTGTCCCAGCAGACAGCGCGGCGGGACGGGAAGAGGCATAGACTCCCGTGGGGGTCTTAGACAGTTATATGCACCCCCTTCCCCCCTGAAAGGTGCCAAATGTGACACCGGAGGGGGGGGAGGGTTCCGAAATGCGGAGGTTCAAATTTTGTGTGAACCTCCGCTTTAAGTGTCTTTTTTTTTGTGTATTTCAATTTAAGATAGTGACCTGGGCTGGCGCGGGTGAGGGTATATTATCACGTTAGGTCCAGTTTAAGTTCAGGTACATAGATAAGCTCTGTGCCTCAGAAGGACACGCGTTTACATATGAGAGGAGAGAAAAGGTTTTCTGATATCTCAGGCTATGAAAGATTTCCTATGCTGGATTTTAACATAACATCTCTCTCTTCCCAGCATGCTTATTTTCAGACAAGCCCATAAAAGCAATGGCACCCGCTGTAACGGGAATAGTTTAATAAGCAGGAAGTGGGCTTGTATAATGTGGGAAATCCAACACATAACAACAGTACTGACTGCAGGAATGCGCCTTTTATACCGTGCTTGGAACAAGCCGATGAAAACATGTGACTGGCCAATGGCCATCAACAAAGTCAGATGCTGAAATTCCCTTTTGTGGCCAGTCAGGTGCGTAATGTACAAATATTCCAAGCAGATTCCAGGCATTTCTGCAAGCTTCAATCGCATCAAGTAATGAGGCCTTTCTGAATGCCAAGTAAAGGACAGGTTATGATTTCTAAAATCCACAATCACCTTGATAATATGGAGTTCACTTTGCAAGAAAATTTTCCCTTAACTTAGTGAATGTGGTTAAAATACATTTTGCAAAGAATATCCAATCATGTGCAAGGAAAATACAAAAAAAACAAGATTGATTTGTGTTTATGTGGGATGTGTAGTAGCACAATGATGAGCTTATCCAGGGCCATCTTTGATATTGATTGGACCCTGGGCAAACATTTTCTTGGCCCATCAATAGACAGAAAACTTGTATTTTATTTATTGTTGTCTATATTCCCAATGGAGAAATGTCCTGAGGTATAACAGACAGGACTAGAAGTGCAGGAAGAGGTGCAACGGTCTCGACACATTTTGCAAATCGATTGCTCCATCAGGAGCGTAATAATGCAGCATTTCCCACTTTTTCAGTGCACACCTCTGCAGCTCAGCAGTGTGAGCTGAAATAAAAGGAAGCAAAGCAAACTGGCTTGTGTACGCATTTGGGCTGCTTTGGACAACACTGCCCAGTGCAGCCCAATGCATACGGTGTGAATGAGCCCCTTTTTATTTGTAGCCTGATACTTGGTACTTTGGAATTCAGGGTGTGGCAGATAGAGGGGAGAAGGGGGCGATTAGGGGTAGAATATAGTGATTGGGAAGGGGATTAGAACAGATATTTTTCTGGACTTGCAGGGTCTTTGCAGACTTTCTTTTTGCCCTGACATACACTTAAATGCCTTTTTCATACTTGTGCGACTTGTCTTGGGACTGCAAAGTTGCATGAAAAGTCGTACCCCATGATTTCTAATGAGTTCAGTTCATATCTGTGCGACTTCAAGTCGCAGCGATTTCAAAGTAGTCCCTGACTTTGATGCAACTTAAGGTCCATAGACCTCATGATTACACAGGCAATGCTTCAAGTTGCAGCAAAGTCACAACTTTCAGGTCGTACAAGTGTGAAAGGGGCCTAAGTGCTTTTCATAGCTCTGTGAGTTACTTACTAGAGGCATATATAAATACGTTATGTCATCAGGCAATTTTTGAGTTAGTGGCAAAAAGCCTCTTGGTAGGAGGAAAGACATAACAATGTGAAAAAAAGAAGCTATTTAACGATCTAATTACAGTCTGCTCCATAAATCTATTACAGGGAACATTGTTTCCTGTTGATGCAAATCACTATGTGTGATGTAACACAAAATCACAGCCAGTTTTATGGCTGTAACAAGGAAGTGACAATGCAACAATCACCACAATGACCACTCAATTGGCACGTATTCTGAAGCCAGGCATGCCTTCTTGTCTGGTCTTTCTGTGTGAGGAAAGATCTGCCATTTACCTGCTTTCAGTATCATTGCCATGAGCTAAAACTCCAACTTGCAACATTCTCTTATTAAAGCCTAGTGCACACTACAAGTTTTTTTTTTTTTTCGTTCAACTCAGCGGGCTGAACAAAAAAAAAACTGACAGCTTAGGACATACTGGTCAGTGCTTTGCCATTGGCTGAGAGAGCTGATCGGATGCCAATCTGAAAACATTTTTCAGTCATACCCCTTCGAATGGCCGGCTTCTGTCAGCTGAACGGCTGTCTTTTGTCAGAATGACTGCCGTATATATGGGCTGAATGAATTTAAAGCGAGGTTCCACCCGCTCATTGGAACCCTCCCCCCTCCGGTGTCACATTTGGCACCTTTCAGGGGGGAGGGGGTGCAGATACCTGTCTAAGACAGGTATTTGCACCCACTTCCGTGCATAGACTCCCACGGGAGTCTATGCCTCTTCCTGTCCCGCCGCGCTGTCTGCTGGGACACACGGGTCCCAGAGACAGCACGGAGCATTCCTATTGCATTGTGTGACTCGCGCATGCACAATAGGGCACCGGGAAGTGAAGCCTCAAGGCTTCATTTCCTGATTCCCATACCCAAGATGGCAGCGGCAGCATCCGAGGACCGAGGGATGGTTCGGCCTCGGGTGCCGACGTCGCTTGACCCTGTGACAGGTGAGCGTCATTATTTTAAAAGTCAGCAGCTGCAGTATTTGTAGCTGCTGACTTTAAAAAAAAAAAAAATTTGCCGGACTCCCTCTTTAATAACCGGCTGATGCCACCCCACATCTGGCTCGTGTGTACTAGGGTTTTACATGGCATTTCCCAAGGCAGGTTTCCTTGTGGTGACAATAGTGGACCGTGCTTGTGTAATTTTGTGTTGAAACAACCACTTGTAATCTCCATCAGAAGCTTGGGTAACAAGGCAAAAGCACAATTGGTAGACAAGGACAGAGCGTTGTCAACTTGCAACAACCTGAACAAGGTTGGGTGCTCAGAAACAGTAGTTTAAAGTTGGTGGGATGTTTGTATTGCGGAGTGTATTGCTCTATGTACGCGCACCTTTCCTGATCTGATCGGGTGCCATTTTTTTTTTTTTGCTTTGTTGGAATTAGTGCAGAAAAATGTTGAACTTTTCCAGCTGCCTTGAGTGAGTCTGGGCTTTGGGTGTCTTGCTGTATCTGTAAAATGGATGTCAATGGTTTGTCATATTTCCAGACCCCCTGCTTTGCTCTCTTGCAACTGAACATAATTACTCCTGTGAAGTGTAAAGTGGACAAGTGATGTAAGATTTCTCTTATTCAGCCCCATAGACTGATTGAGGGAAATCCATTGATCCCCTCCCTGCCCCTCCCTCCCTGCCCCTCCCTCCCTTCCCCTACCCTCCCTTCCCCTACCCTTCCCCTACCCTCCCTTCCCCTTCCCTCCTCCCCTCCCTTCCCCTCCATTCTAAACAGTGTGGATGGAGATTTTCCCCCTGCTAACTATTGTTTTCTGATAGCCAGCATCCAAGGATATCAGAATACCTGAACAATTGGCTGCATCTGATTGGGTGCAGCCGTTGTTTGGCTGACAATTTTCCACCTGGCTACTTTGGTTGTTTGAAGGATGTCAGATAGAAGCATGCTGACAGGGCCATCCATGGCTCGGATTGGAGGGCTTGTCAGGAAATGCACAAAACTTACTCCGTGTATGGCCAGCTTATTTCTATATGAAATAACAAACAAAAACCCCTATTTGAGTGGGATTTTAGGGACAACTACCATGTCCAATCACATTGTATAAAATCATATTTATTGATACATATTAAAATTCCATTATTAGCATCACAATAATAAAAAATTCCTGGCAGCATACACGCTGAACTTTTACATGTAGAGTATATGAAACAGCGCTTTCTCCACTCCCACTTGATGCATTTCAGGAAATAATCTTTTCTTCCAGGGTATACTTGGAGGAGGTTTGTGTGTTTTGAATTTCTACAAATAAAATGTAACATTGATCATTAATATCTGTATGAACATATATAAATATTAGGTTTACTCACTGCACATTGATCACCTACCATATAGGATGATCAGACTGTCGTACAACCGTGTGCAATTAAAATCACACCCAATATAGTTTCACCAGCTGGAGATGTGGGCAGCCAAACCCATCCGAGGGCCCTAGTATTGCCACACAGGTTCCTTTGCAGGTGCCTCAAGGAATGTGACTCCGAGGTGGTGGAATCTAAAAGCATAATAATTGGACAAAGATGTCTCTATAATATGTGTCTCCTTAAAATAGACGATTAATCAGGGGTCAAGTCCTGGGGAAAAAAGTGTGGGAACTCCCACCCAAGATCAACTCACCCACCAAAAAAAAAAAAAAATGATACACTCATATGCACAAACGCTTTAAAAGTGGTATTTTTTATCCAATTTTCGTATTGTGTGTATGAAGCTTAACTGTTAGTACATAAAAAAATATAAATACGGTAATTCTCTGAATAATCAGCTTTTTTTCAATTGTGCTTCCATGCAAATGTGAACATCATGTTCTGATCTTTATTGGGGAATTTTATTTTGTGTATAGAGTGTTTATGTGGTGAGTTTACACTTTTCATTGAACAGAGTTTGGATAACACATGGTTAAACGGAAAGGTCATAAATTAACTGCACATTATCTGGACAGAATGCTTGGGGAGATAGTGATGTGTTCCTGCTTAGGAGATGTATGTTAGCTTGGGGGGCTGCAAACTCTGCAGGGCTCCAACACACACTCACTGCTATTCCAACCCTTCACATATTTCCACATAAACTTCCCTCCTGGCATTAAACTTTGCCAGGTATTGTGCTCAGCTTACCACCCCAAACTGATGTTCCTCCCTCAGCTCACCTCTCTCCCTGCATGTCCTGTGAGCAGAATAGCTGTGCTCCTCCTCTGGTTTCTCTCATCATATGGCACTGAAGATAGAGGAGGGGGGAGTATGCAGGAGACTGGGGGGGGGGGGGAGGATGAAACAGAAAATCAGGAGGGGCCGGCGGGGAGGAGGACATCACGAGAAGTCTGACTAAATACAATCTCTTAGCAGCAGGGACCTGATCTACCCGTCAGCTAGCTGTGATTGACAGGTAGATCGAAGCGGAAGCTGTCATGGGGCCCCCTACTAGCAATGCCTGAATGGTCAGGCGTGCGGCACTTACTATTGCGAGCTGTGTCGGCAGCTGCTGGTGTAGCACATGCCACACAGCTCGCATACTTCAAAGTCTTGCAAGACACAGCTGCTAACGGGAACTGAGTTCCTGTTGTGGAAAACGTACAGGAACTCCGTTCCCAATGCGTTCCCGCAGGACTTGAGCCCTGCGATTAATAGTGATATAATATAACTCCCCCCCACCCTGAAAGGGCACTGGGCAGAATTGTGACTTCCTGGCGGGCTCTGCACGTGCGGTTTGCGAACACACCTTATCCTTAATTGTGACTAGGTAAGTATGGCCAGCTTATTTCTATATTGCCCAGGACTCGGCAAAAAGAGCACAGGGACCAGAAGCATGCTGAGCCCTGAAAGGTATGTTTTTATAGGACCTTACATAGTAAACAAATGGAAATAAGTATAACTTCCGCATTACACGGCTCTCAAAGCTTTAGAACTGTCACAACTAACAATTGATTAATTTGTCAGTGCTTAGCAAACACAGCTGCTTTTATTTTGTGAACTTTCAAAACTTACAGGGTTAAGAGTGCAAGATTCAGTCTTTGCTCAATCATGATTCTTGCAGAGCTGTGTCTTCAGGTCCAAGTTTGGAATCTCTTTTAAAAGGAGAAAGTTGGGGTTCTCAAAAAACAAACATACATACTCACCTGCCTTCTGCAGCATCGATCTGATGTGACAACTGTTCAATGCAAGCTCTGGGACTAAGAACTGAGCAATCACATGATCGCTAGGGTTGCCACCTTTTCTTCAAGTGAAACCCGAACACTTTAGCGGTGCATGGCAATTAATTTTTTTATAGTATAAACTATACATATATTTTGCTATTAAATAACATTTCTAATCATTTGAAGTCAAGAAAAAGAGTCCCCCTTTACATCAGAGTCCACAGAGTTCCCCTTTTTCATCCGAACTCGCAGAGTTCCCTTTTACTGTAATAGGGGACTCTGCAGACTCTGATGTAAGGGAGAACTCTGGGCCTCTAACATAAGGGATCCTCTGGGAACCCTGATTTAAGGGGGAACGCTGAGAATGTACGGAGAAGACTCTGATGTAAGGGGAAACACTGTGGCCTCTGGTGTAAAGGGGAAATCTGATGTAAGGGGTGCTCTGAGAACCTTGATTTGCCTTAAGCCCCATACACACGCGCGGATTATCCGAGGACCAGGTCCGTCAGACCATGTCCGTCATACTTTGTCTGATGTTGGTTTTGCGTACACACGGTCGGACAAAGTTGTCGGAAAATCAGATCATTCTGAACGTGGTGACGTTTGTTGCCTACGACGGGACTACGTAGAGGCTAGTAGCCAATAGCTTTGGTCTTGTAATGTGATCTGAGCATGCGTAGCACTTTGTCCGGTCGGACTACCATACACACGATCGGATTTGGTGTGATCGGACCGTGTTGTCGGAAAATCTATCCAGCAGGAGATAGGACTTTGTCCGTCGGATTATCCGAGGACCAGGTCCGTCAGACCATGTCCGTCATACTTTGTCTGATGTTGGTTTTGCGTACACACGGTCGGACAAAGTTGTCGGAAAATCAGATCATTCTGAACGTGGTGACGTTTGTTGCCTACGACGGGACTACGTAGAGGCTAGTAGCCAATAGCTTTGGTCTTGTAATGTGATCTGAGCATGCGTAGCACTTTGTCCGGTCGGACTACCATACACACGATCGGATTTGGTGTGATCGGACCGTGTTGTCGGAAAATCTATCCAGCAGGAGATAGGACTTTGTCCGTCGGACAATACGACGTACACTGTCCGATGGTGCATACACATGGTCTGATTTTTCAACAACATTGTCCGATCGGACAGAATCCATGCGAAAATCCGACCGTGTGTATGGGGCTTAAGTGTACTTACTCAGAGGCAGGAGAGAAAAGGGAGAGACTTCCGTTACGGACAGGGATGGGTGGTGAGCTCACTCACCCCATGGCAGTCAGCACCTCTCATCCAGATGTATCTGAAGCTGCTGGACTTTAAATTTCCGGCCCCAACTTACTTTCCTATTCTGAGGCACAGCGCCAGGGATTGGAGTGTGGGCAGACACAGAGGTGTAGGGGTGGGGGAAGAGGTGCAGATCGCGCCCTCTCTCCTGTCTGTGTGTGTGTTTGGGGAGGGGGTTGTTAGTGCTGGCTTTGGGCAGTGTGAAAGCGTGTAACAGACACTCTCAGCTTAGACAACTGCAGCCAGCAACCCTACTGTGAAGTCATAGTCCAGTCTAAATAATGTTTCTGGGTTTCAGGCAGTCTGAAACCCAGACGCATGATTCCAAACCCAAACTGTCTGGGTGAATCCTGGACAGGTGATAACCCTACTGATTGCTCAGTTCTCGAACTGCTCTGAGCAGAGAGCAGTGACTGTCAATCACTGCTCTCTGCTCTGCTCCTCCAGTGCTCACTGGCACGCCAGGCTGGAGAGGGGGCAGCCGCAGCTGACTTCTGCTCTCAGCCACGTGCTGAAAGCTGGAGCCAGCAGTCAATGAGGCAGCGGAATGGATTCTGACAAAACGGTCAGGATCCTTCCAGAGCCTGGAGTGGCTCTGTGAATATAGCCTGCTGTCGCCTAATTCTGGGTCACAAAAGGGCACAGGAAGTAGGCTCACTCCTGTGATGCAAAAGACAGGTATGACCAAAAAAGCTCTGACCATACGTCTCTTTTACGATTAAAGGCCCGTTCATACTATATGCATTGGGCAGTGCTGCACTGCCTTTGCCAACACAGTCCAAATGCACAGACATGGCAACTTGCTTTGAGTCCTATGAGTTCAGTTCACACTCACTACACTGCAGTGGTGTGTGCCAAAAAAAGTAGAACTTGCTCTTCTGTTTTTTTTCAGTGCAGCATGTTACAACACAGTACACCACATCACAACATGCTGCCGACGATAAAGTTGAATGAAACATCATTCTGTTCAAATAAGTTGAAAAAAAAGTAAACAGTGCAAATCGTCATTTACATTGCATTGGCACTGCTGCCTTCACAATGGACATCAGTGCCCATGGCATAATGCGGCCATTGGTGTGAACGAGCCCAGTAAATACAAGCTCTGTGATTCAAAGGTAACCTTTCAGTGGTCTGATGAGCAGAACACAGGACACTTATGAAATCCGGTGAATTGTGCTGTGTTGTAGGTGCAGTCTGTGGATTAGTGTGCTGTAGTCCTGCATTGCACACTCCTTCATGAGTCACCTGCTCCTGGCACCGAGTACTTGATGAATAACGATATTATCACTGTATAGAAGCCCCAGCTTAATTCTTCCTGCTTATTTCCACTACGGACTCTGACTCACATTCCCAAATTTCATAACACACTTTCCATTGCCGGAAGTCAGTTTTTAGAGACATGAATTCGTAATGCTACGAATAGAAATTAAAGTTCAATTAACCTTGTTTTGTTTACAAGGGCATTTCCCATTTTAGATTCCATCAAGTGACAGTTGAATTGTGGGAGTCGCTTTATTTCCTTTTCCTCTACATCTTCCAACTGCTACAAATGTTCATAGTGGAAGGACATGGATGGGAGAGGATTCCATTTTACTGGTAATAACGTACGTTCGTTCTGCTCGTGTATTTTCAGTCATTTCAGAAAATGGCGTTAAACAGTAGATTTGTAATTAGTTGTGGATTTCTACACAACTATTTAAAGAGGAAGTAAACCCTGATGGGTTTTACTTCCTCTTTTGCTCCCTGTATACCCTGAAAATGAAAAGCATAATGGGCTAGTATGCATCCCCCACAGTTAGAAAGCTCCCCCTTGGGACACATTTATCCCTTTGATCGACCCTGAAGTTAACCCCTTCCAGTGTCATTAGTACTGTAACAGTGCATTTTTTTTTTAGCACTGATCACTGCAATAATGGCACTGGTCCCCAAAAAGTGTCAGTGTCCGTCCTCACTGGGCAGATTGAAAGCAGCGGAAGCCATTAGTTCCTGCTGCTGTCAATCAGATCCAGTGGTGAAGGAGCCAGGGGAAGGGCATGAACCGCTCTGTCTGTGTCAATAGACGCAAACAGGGCAGATCGGGAGAGAGCCTGCTCAAGTGCTCCCATAGAAAGCGGCTTATTATCGGGGGACTCGGTGAAGAGAAGGAGCCAGGACCCAGAAGTGGGGGACCCCAGAATTGGAGGATCAAGGCTGCTCTGTGCTAGAGCATAACATGTTTTTTTGTTAAATTAAGCTTTAATAACACTTTAATACATTTCCTGCATTAAGGTAAAAAAAAACTTTAGCACTTGCTGTGCCCCCCCACCCCAAACACTCATCTGAGTCCTCTATTGATCAAGCGTTGTGCCCTGCTCAGTGGTGCCCCATTCATAAGGGTCACAGGGGCCGCCCCCCTTATCTCAATGCAGGGCGCCGGACGCATAAAGTTCTACAGGTTTTTCTTTTTTTGTTGTTTTGGGCGAAGCACATGATTAGAGCCAGAGGCTTCAAAAGGGGTGAGCTCCTGACAATAGCGAATCAACATTCGCTATTGTCTTCCTGCCTCTCCTCCCAGCCAATCAGGACAGTATCCGTGTCCTGAGACCGGATTGGCCTGGACCAGAAGCGACTGGATTGGCTGCCTCTCAAAACATGGAGCACCAGCCGCCACTGGCCCTCCTGCATCTGGTCTTTCCCCTTTCCCTGCCCTCATAAGAGGCTCTAAAGCCCCATACACACGGTCGGACTTTTTCATGGATTCTGTCCGATCGGACAATGTTGTTGAAAAATCAGACCGTGTGTATGCACCATCGGACAGTGTACGTCGGATTGTCCGACGGACAAAGTCTTATCTCCTGCTGGATAGATTTGCCGACAACCCGGTCCGATCACACCAAATCCGATCGTGTGTACGGTTGTCCGACCGGACAAAGTGCTACGCATGCTCAGATCACATTACAAGACCAAAGCTATTGGCTACTAGCCTCTACGTAGTCCCGTCGTAGGCAACAAACGTCACCACGTTCAGAATGATCGGATTTTCCGACAACTTTGTCCGACCGTGTGTACGCAAAACCAACATCAGACAAAGTATGATGGACAGGATCCGACCGACCTGGTCCGCGGATTGTCCGACCGTGTGTATGGGGCTTAAGAGTAGAGGGAACCATTGGCACTAGTGACTGGTTTTGCAAGGCGATCCCTGAAAACTCCCTGAAAACTCATCTCTTCACGGAAGCCTATCACGCCTCCTTCTAATCTTTTACCACTTCCATCAGCTCATTCCCCACAGTTACAACCTTTTGTACCACCTCCCCCACCCCACTAGATTGTAAGCTCTTCTGAGCAGGGCCCTCTTAATCCTCTTGTATTTTATTGTATTATAACTGTATTGTCTCCTTTTTATATTGTAAAGCGTTGCATAAACTGTTGGCGCTATATAAATCCTGTAATAATAATAATAATGTACATGTTATTTTTTCAGGAATGACAGTGCCTCTTTAATAATTCTGTGGCCAAATCAATTCAGCTGAATTTACTCCTCACATCCCTACATCTGATACCTCGACTATGTTACCAAGACGTTAATAAAGTGCGCTGTTATTTGTCTCATCACTTCCTCTATTTATAACCCAATAAAATAATTGCCTTGTGAAGACTCTTTATGCTCAACTACCTTCGCTATCCATGTTCATCATCAGCAAAGCTTCTGGGAGTGATGTCTTTGCCCACCAACCAGTTGCTTTTTTGTGATGTAATCACATTGCTGCAGTCTTCTGGACGCTGTGAGAACCCTGCTAATGGACAGCCAATAGGAAATACAAGCAAGAATTAGCAGCACTCAATAAACATAAAAATCCTTATGAAATATTCTTTAAAATCAAGTCCACAGACAGTTGTGGTGTATTATCTTTCTTCAATTTTATATCAAGTCCAAAGACCAGGACCAAATCACAAGAGTAGCTTCCTTCTTCCACCGCAACCTGCACACCTCCACTATGAGCAGGAAAGGAATCCACCGACAGCCAAGACCACACTGTGCAGATTACCAGATTATATGACCTCACAAAGAATAAAGTCATACAGCACATACTGTATGTACCACCAGCATCCAGGGATCTATTGCACTGGAACGCAAGCAATCTGGAGCATAGTGGATGTGACTGCGTGAACTCCAATCTCACCTTCAGGCTGGGTTCACATTATTGCCACAATCGGCTCACAGCAGGGGTCCGGTGTGTCCCTGTTTCAGGTCTAATTCCAGCCCAAATTTTTTGTCTGAATTCGGACCTGAAATTGACCAAGAGACGAACAGGTCTCGCACTAGAGCAGCAGCGGAGATGTGTCAACGGGCTCCATAGAGAGCCGGTCACAATCTCCCACCATGCAAATTGGATGCGGGGAAATCCACATCCAATTCGCATAGGTGTGAATCTAGCCAAATTCTTGCACAATTGTACAGGCTTTTCTCCTGTACTGAAATTCATTACTATGATTTCATTGCACACTGTAAGCTTCTCACAGTGGGCTCCATTCACAGAATGAACTTGCATGAGATATTTAGGTTTCAGGACACATTTTAACAATTCACTAGACCGTTAATGCAGTATTTGCCTAAAAACGCCAAAAACACTCAGTAAATACCACATGAACAGGTGTTAAAATCCATTAACAGAAGGAAATAAATAATGAAATGCATGTGGGAATTAACCACAACCCACGCGGGCCTATAGCAAAATGATTGCCGGTGGTGGTTTTATTATCCTGACTGGGCATCATATGACGTCCAGCAGGATAAGCCACTCGCAACGCCCCAGAAGGTGCACAGCGCGGCGTTCGGTAGGGCTGTGTGTCGCTCTAACACACCGCATCTCTGATCTTGGTAAAGAGCCTATGACGTAAGCTATTTACCATGTGATCAGCTGTGTCCAATCACAGCTGATCACATCGTAACCAGGAAATGCCAGTTATCGGCTTTTCCTCTATTCGTGCTGACAAGGCGCGAGTAGAGGAGAGCCGATCAGCGGCGCTCCTGACAGGAGGGGTCTGTGCTGATAATCAGCGCATCGATTATCAGTGCAGACCCATTAAGGATGCCTAAAAGTGCCAACCTGTGCTTACCAGGGATTCCAATCAGTACCCACTAGTAATATCTGTCAGTGCCTCTTCATCAGTGCAGCGTATCAGTGCCCATCAGGGCCACCCATCATTGCCGCCTATATGTGCCCATTAGTGGCACCTATCAGTGCCCATCAGTGGCACCTATCAGTACCCACAGGTGCTGCATAGCAGTGCAAATCAGTGCTGCATATCAGTACCGCCGATCAGTGCTGCATATTAGTCCCTAATCATCAGTGCTGCCTCATCAGTGCCCATCAGTGCCGCTTCATCAGTGCTCGTCACTGAAGGAGAAAAATTACTTATTTACAAAACGTAGAACTTTCTTTTTTTCAAAATTTTCTGGCTTTTTTATTTGTTTAGCTAAAAATAAAAAACCCAGCGGTGATTAAATACCACCAAAAGGAAGCTCTATTTGTGGGGAAATTGTTATTCAAAGTGAGACAGTGCTGAAAGCTGAAAATTGGCCTGGGTAGGAAGGGGGTGAAAGTGCCCAGTATTGAAGTGGTTAAGTCGTGGTCCAGGCATGCGATATTTGTGGAATGTGTACCCGTTGTTAAGGCAAAGATCTTAAATACCTATGGGTTGGGGGTCACCCGGTGCCCTCTCCTTAACAAGGCCTATTTCTTAATAAAAATCTAAAATTATTGTGCTGGTAGATCAAATAAGCTGCTGGTAAAAAAAAATTGGATGGACTTGAAAACATATGTAAAATTAGGTTTACCGCGCTAACAAAAACAAATAATGTGACAATATATGAAAATATAAAATATACAGATCAAATGTGTCAAAAGGTGAGTTCCATGTGATAAAACAGTCTGTTATAAAACCTCGTAACAGTTTCAAATGTGAAGGCTCTGATGCCTTTATACATCCAACCAGTGCATCCAATATGGGTATGGATGACAAGCCAAAAAGTGAATCACCCAAGTGCGCCTCCACCATAGGGTAAAAAAATGGCTTCTTACCAGAAATTGTGGACTCTTAATCAAAAGAATGAAAAGCACTGTGTGAATAAATATCACTTAGGATAGAAACCATACACGCCTTTCTTCCTCTCAGGTTAGAATGATATATTGGTAGGGGTTGCTCCATCATATCATACATGGAAAATGAATCAAAGCTATCTACATAGTGTAAAATTGTATAGTATATTTATCAAAAACAAGAAAGCACTAATTAGTGATCATAAAATCAAGCGTGCACACAAAAATATCGATCCCGGGATCAAATCCAACCACCCTGTGTTTCAACGTGCGTGGTGACATCACGAGCGTGGACTCTTCCCTACACATTTCGTCACAATTGACATCATCGGGGGCAATATATTGTCACATTATATTTTTATTCTAAAAGGAAATGCAGCGCTAATAAAAGTCCATTAACAAGTAAAGTCCACAATTCCCAGGGAGCACCTAAAGGTGTGCAATGGAGATAGCTTGCAAGTTGACATAATAGTCCTCCACCAACACCACAGCAAACCAGGCCTCTTACCCTCGGGAGTGGATCACTAAATTGTAGGTGGTCTATAGTGCTCAAACCCTCATCTGCATTGCTCTCAGGAGAGACGCTCTCAGAGGGGACAACGGGATTTGAATCAGGTTTGTACAGTCTGTGGTGAACAGGAGCAATGCTGATGAGTGTTTGAGCACTATAATTTAGTGGTCCACTCTTAGCTAGGAGGCCTGGTTTTCTGTGGTGTTGGTGGAGGACTATTATTACACCTGCAAGTTATCTCTGTTGCACACCTTTAGGTGCTCTCTGGGAACTGTGGACTTGTTAATGGACTTCTATTTGCACTGCATTTCCTTTTTGAATATTTGTGATTGTTACCCGCAATACATGCTTTCTGCTTTGGTACTAAAACCCAAGTGCAGTGAAGTTCTATTTATATTAGATTGTTGGCGTGGCAAACCTAATTTTGAGCCTATTTCCTAATGTTAATAAATACACCAGCTAGTGCCAGGCGTTGATCTACCACGTTTTCACTACTAAAATACTACAAGACTTCATAAAATAACTTGTGTGGTATTTTAGTAGCGTTTTCTTTTTTTGTGTGAATGCCAAAAAACGTTTGGAAAAATGCTAATCAGTATTTTACCAAATTTTTTAAGGGGAACAATACCGCTTTTGAATGGAGCCCAGTATTAGAAGCTGCAGCAAGTCAGACATAGCCCGCCTTATTTCCTGGCTAGAGGACATTCAACATCATCTACCTTCTTCCTCCTCAGCCTGACTGTCCCTGGCCAGCCCCTTTTATTTATTGGATTTTAATTATTAAAGCTTAGCATTACATGTGGGCGTTACAGAGGTGTCGGTCTGCATCCAAACACCCACTACTCCAGACTGACATCCACACATCAAGACATTTTAATATTTCCATAACTCCTCCTAGGAGCCAGCCCCCTGTTTACATCAGGGATGAGGGCTCTTGACAGGAGGACTGATGTGTTTAGTAAGCTATATACAGCACCCTCCACCCAACAGCCATGATATGCCTGCATTGCATAGAGATGCTAAGAGATCCAGTGATGTCACTGGGTCTAACAATAAGGTATGTAATGAATAAAAGGCTTTGATTAAGAATTACATCAGCATGGTCATGAATGGGGAGGGAGGGACCAGAGAAGGCAAATATAAGTAGATTAAACTTCAGCTTTAAAGGCAATCTAACTACTGAGCTTATGATAAAGCAGTAAGTAACATTGCAGCATATTGATAAGATCCATACCAATATTGCTCCTAAGCTACACATATTAATCTAAAAGTTATCTAAAATAAATATTAAATGCTATTACTGCTCAGATAAACTTTTACTCATCAAAACAGAACGACACGCTATATGTACTATGAACAGGAATAGAGTTGGGAATTACGGCAGGGAGATCTTACTGTTGAAGTATCCCAGTCATATAATAGGCCAGGGGCTGAATAGACTGACTCTTTAAACTCATCAAATTCTTTGGAAAATTTTAAGTATCCCTGGAAATTATATTACATAGCCATATTGTCCTGCTTGGACCTGTTAGCTGTGACTATTGCTATTTCCCTTGTTTTGGTGCTTTTTATAGGAATATATAAATGAGAGATTTCTTTACATAGCTGGCGTAATGAACATTAACACACTTCCTAATTTCCCTAACCACATCCACAACCAGAAAGGTTGAAAGATCACTTGGCAAATGCTCACATACAGGAAAGCTTGGATGAGTTTTATGAGATAATGATCCATGGTGACCTTATATATGTGACGGGAGACAGCAGGGCTGTAGTGGCTTTGCTACAGACAGTCAGAACACTGATTATCAATGACCCTTCTGTTGAATGCACACAATTTTGTGTGTTAAAGTGCATCAATAACTGTTTGATGTATTTACAGGCACATGACAAACTGTTGGGACTCCACGGGTGTGCATGCCTGTTAAGATATCCAGCTAGTTGCAGGCCTGGCCATTTACAGACTAGGACTGTTGCACAAGGAAGGCATTTTTAACAGAAAAGTTCTACAGTCTTACCAGGGCCGGTGCTACCACTAGGCAAACTAGGCAGCCGCCTAGGGCGCCCTGCTGCCTAGGGCGCCCGTCCACTGGTGTTCCTACTTTCTTCTCTCTGCAGCAAGAAATTAAGTCTCAGCTTCAGCAGGCAGCCGCCTGTCAGAGGCTCAGCGGCGGCAAAGGACTGTGTCTGTGTCCCGACTCCAGAATGAATGGAAACAAGCAAACATTCATTGATGGGCACTGGTAGGCTGCATTGATGGGCACTGGTAGGCTACATTTGATGGGCGCTGGTGAGGCTACATTTGATGGGTGCTGGTGAAGCTGCATATGATGGGCGCTAGTGAGGCTGCATTTGATGGGCGCTAGTGAGGCTGCATTTGATGGGCGCTGTGAGGCTGCATTTGATGGGCGCTGGTGAGGCTGCAATGATGGGCGCTGGTGAGGCTGCATTTGATGGGCGCTGGTGAGGCTGCAATGATGGGCGCTGGTGAGGCTGCATTTGATGGGCGCCGGTGAGGCTGAAATGATGGGCGCTGGTGAGGCTGCATTTGATGGGCGCTGCTGGGCTGCATTTAAAGGGCGCTTCGTTAAAAAGGTGGGGTTTACATGGCAGGGAAAAGGGAGTGGAGCCGGGGGGGGGGGGGGGCAGCAAAATGAGGTTTCGCCTGGGGTGTCAACAGTTCTTGCACCAGCCCTGAGTCTTACCCTATATGTTGCAAGAACTGTTACATTGAGGGATCTCGGAAGACCCCCATCACTGATGCAACGTTGTATGATCTCATATGCAAAGATGAGGAACTTGCCTAACATTCTAAAAAAAGCAGATGTTCCCATCGGCTCTACATTGCATTGCTCAAGTATAACTCATTTTGTTTCTTTACATTTGAAGTTAGATTACTTTTCATAGTTTACAAAGGAGCTGGCCAGCAAAAGGATTTTTATGCCCAAAAGAAACCTAAATATGGACATTGATATGCTAAGAATTAACATATCTAGGGGCCCAATATATGGTGGTTCTGCCACATACAAAGGGCAAAATGTAATTTGCCCTCACCAATGAGTTTTCTTGATGAAATTCCACTAGGATAAAGTAATAAGGCTCAGTAACACTCCAGATATTACTGGACTTACAGTATTCATATGTAAGCAGGTACTTTGTTCCTTGAAGGACCTTCCTTCATCCTCCTTAAACAGGAACTTAACAGAGTATAACACACCTTAAACATGGAGGAACTCCGCCATCTTGGCTACTCACGTACTCCCGCCTGAGGCCCGCTCTCACAAATTGGCATGATGTGGTTCCAGATGAATGATTGTCCACACAAACAGTCTATTTAGCAGTTTCAACATTTTCTTCTTCCGCCTCTATCCATAAATCTTTGACAACTTCTACATTAAACCTATGCTTGGGTTCAGAAAAAATTTAGCTAGGAACAGATTACCTTCCCACATGGATGCCCTGGGGCCTACTCTGGAACCCTTGTTGCCTTACATGTTGTCACTATTTCCTATGAGAACCCTTCTCCTCTATCGCAAGACAATATATGATATATATGTGTCTAAAAAGTTTGGTGAATGGTATCAGAAAACAAATGAAACAGAAGATACAAATGACCTTATTTGGCCTTCACAATAATCGCTATCCTATCACAACACACTTTTGGCAACATTCATAAAGCTTCTGGAAACTGTCAGCAAAGGCCTCTTTAGGAATCAAGCTCAGAACCACTGTCACACATTCTTGGATTGCTGCCATGTCCACAAAACGAGCACCATTCATGACGCTCTTCAGCCGGGGGAAACAGAAAGAAGTCAGCAGGTGTCAGATCAGAGGAGTACGGTGGATGATCGAGAACAGGTACATCACTCTGAGCCAATAACTGGCCTGCAGGTTTGTTATCATGCAGCAACATCCACTGTCCAGTCCTGTGAAACTCTGGCCGAACACGGTCGGATGCCTCATAGCAACTGTTTCAAAACTTCCTTGTAGAATGCAGCATTCACATTTTGACCCGCAGGGACAAATTCCTATGAATGATGCCATTGTTGTCAAAGAAGGCGAACAACATTGTCTTGACCTTGGACTTTTTTCTTTTTGGGTCGCGGGGAAGACGGTACACACCATTCCATTGATTGCCGCTTGGATTCCAGGACGAACTGGTAGCACCAGGTCTCATCCCCTGTGATGATGATTCGCAGAAAGGATGGATCCTGGTCACACATGGCAATGAAATCTCCAAAGGTTTCCATCCGTTTTGCTTTCTGTTCATCTGTCAGCTTGTGTGGCACAAACCGGGAATAGTTCTGCTTACCCAAATCTTCGCAGACAATGGTTTGCACTATGTCCTTGCTAATGCCCAATTCCTCCACCATCAATTGTAAGTAAACACATTTTCTGCTCATGGTTTCCATCCCGCACACTTGCACCAATATTTCAAGCATCTCCATTGCTGTTTTCCCCAAATTTGTAGCAGAACTTGCCAAACTGACCTATTAACCTTCTATGAGGAGGTGAGCTGCCATCTAGATAAAGGAAAGCCTGTAGACATGGTGTATCTGGATTTTACAAAGGCATTTGATATAGTTCCCCATAAACATTTACTGTACAAACTAAGGTCTGTTGGCATGGACCAAAGGGTGAGTACATGGATTGAAATCTGACTACAGGGGTGAGTTCAGAGGGTAGTGATAAATGGGGAGTACTTAAAATGGCCCGGTGTGGAAAGCGGGGTCCCCCAGGGTTCTGTCCTGGGACCAATCCTATTTAATTTATTCATAAACGACCTAGAGGATGGCTCACCATCTATGTAACCAACATTCTATGTATGTAACTTGATGTTCACTCGTTGCTCCATTGCACTGTGACCCTACCTCTCACCCTCTCACACTGACTACGTGTGACTGCCCGCAGCGGGTTTCCCCTGACGGTCTTGTGTACTCCACGCTAGGTGTCGTTTATTGATGTGTCTCTGGATAGCTATGTGCATGTGCGTGCACCTGGCCCATGTTGCCGTTGAGATATCAGACCATTCACCAAACTTTTTAGACACACCTCATATATGCTAAAAGGTGGCTTAACCTCCTGCCACTCCAAGGGGCAAGACTTACATATAAAGGGCCCTCATCCCCTGCTTACACATGTGAACTGAAGAAGTGGCTTGGATAAGCTACAAAACATCTCCAACATGTCAATTTAAATGTGACCAACTACTACTAGATATACCATGACCTGGATTTTTGGCAACCTTCGGAGGCACTTATTTTGCTTGTTTTATGCCTGACTGTAATTTCTCATTTCTCATTTCAAAGCACAATTAATATTATGTATTTGGGACAAAAGAAACACTTGAACTAGTAACACCCATAGGAATCCAGACAGGAAACAGACAAATTTGTGATAGGGCAAATAAAAGCCTGTCCAGACTTCACTAATGACCTTAATATAAAAATCTCATTTGTCCCTGTAAATTCCTGAGCTTGCTTTGAAGCATGCCGGAGTCTAGTTACTGCCTGGCAATGGCAAAGTTTCCCAAAATGGAAGCTGCATGAGAGTGTGGATGTTGTGATTCCCAAAACCAGCACCAAACTGTGTACACAGATGGAAATTCCTGCTCCCTTTATGGTGATTCTACATATGTTCACACTGGACCACACCAAACTGCAAACATACCATCATAGTAAATCTTATCTGAGAGAAATAATGGGCAGCCGTTACCCATGAAAATGCTAGTTGTATGATTGTTATGCCAACATAGTGGCTTTAATACTTTCTCAGTCACTGACCAAGAAAAAGTTTACAGAGGAGAAAAGTCTTAATACATTTGAATCTTTATCTGCACTACAACTACTTAAAGTGGAGTTCCACCCCCCCCCCCCCCCCCCCCCCCCCCCCCCCCCCCCCCCAAAAAAAAATTAATTTATGTGCATAAAAAAAAATAAACATTTGGAGAATTTTTTTTTTGTTACTCACCTCTAAATGCCTGTTACTAGGGGGTCCCTCATAGTCTGCCTCCTTCTGTGCCTGGGCTCTTGACGTCACTTCCCTTGGCGCAGGAAGGGAGATCAGCTCTGCCCCCTCCCTCTTGTCAATCATCTGGGACACGTCACAGGTCCCAGATGATTGCGCGGGCAACCCATGTGCAGTGGGTGCCCGTGAAGCCACACCCGGTCGCCCACAGTTACAATGCCGGCACCGCCAAGCGGATGGGGAGACGCATCGCTGGACCCTGGGAAAGGTAAGTGTCCGATTTATTAAAAGTCAGCAGCTGTAGTATTTGTAGCTGCTGACTTTAATTTTTTTTTTTTTTTTTAGCGGAACCCCGCTTTAAAGTTTCTAAAGGTGTTTTTTTTTTTTTAGAACAAACATGTTATACTTACCTGCTCTGTGCAGTGGGTTTGCACAGAGCAGTCCTGATCCTCAGCGGTCCTGGCTCCTCCCCCCTGTCAAGGGCCCCCAATAGCAAGCCCCTTGCTATGGAGGCACTCAAGCAGGCTCGCTCTGGAGCTGAGCTCCTGTGAATGCATTATGGTAAAACAAACAAAAACTTCTGCCTTTATAACTACTTTAAACAATATGGTCAGCAGGACAGCCAGGCAACTAACATTTTCAGTTTCCATGCTTCTCTCAGGAAATGTTTCTTTTAAAATTAATTAGTGGACACGTGTCAGCATTAAGAAATCAATTTTTTTTTTATGTTTATGTTTTTATTTTTTCAATACGAAATTAAGCACACAGAAAACCACCACTCTTTCTCTTCCAGTACTATCATTCAAGAAAGTACAGTGGTCAGGGTGAGCAAAATAGGACTGCAGCAGTTCCCTGTGCATACATGTACATAAAAGCAAATAAGAGTAATTCTGCACTACAGACTGTGGGGTCAATTTACTAAGAAATAAATACCCAGTAGCTACTGGTGCTAAACTTATTTTTTGGGGGGGGGGCAGCAAACAAACCCCCCCCCCCCCCCTCCAAGGTCCGCACTCACCCCTCCACGGTCATGGTGCTGCAGCTTCCTCGGCTTCTTCTCCCGGCCAACTCAATCTGCCTCCTGTCCTGATTAGCCTGAAGGAGAAGCCGGAAAAGACAATAGCGAATATTGAATCGCTAGTGTCACAAGTGGGTGGGTTTGGGGTGCAGTGCTCTGCCCCCTGAACCCAACCTTTTTCAACCTAATTAGAGCCTCAGGCTCTAATCATGTGGCTACCGATCTGCGCTCTTAGCCAATGGCTGAGATCGCTGACTAGAGTGTTCTGGCTGAGGGGACGTCCCTCTTACCAGAACACAATAGAACAGCAGGGGAGCTCGCTGTACTAACATTACATGGTTAGTACAGCAGCTCCTCCTGAGCTGTCAGCTTTTTTCCATTCAACACTGTTGGGTTGAACGAAAAGGTTTCAATCATTTCAATAAATGTCAGTCAATAAAAAAACTAAATTATGATGTAATACTGCATCTGTTGACAATGTGAGAATTCAGAAGATTTCCTAATTTATGATTTGGCTACTCATTTCCTCCTATTTTAATCTGTAGCTGGAGATGAACAAATGTTTAGAAGCCAACGTGGTTCAAATACGTACAGTGGTGTGAAAAAGTGTTTGCCCCCTTCCTCATTTCCTGTTCCTTTGCATGTTTGTCACACTTAAGTGTTTCGGAACATCAAACCAATTTAAACAATAGTCAAGGACAACACAAGTAAACACAAAATGCAATTTGTAAATGAAGGTGTTTATTATTAAAGGTGAAAAAAAATCCAAACCATCATGGCCCTGTGTGAAAAAGTGATTGCCCCCCTTGTTAAAACATACTATAACTGTGGTTGTCCACACCTGAGTTCAATTTCTCTAGCCACTCCCAGGCCTGATTATTGCCACACCTGTTCACAATCAAGGCATCACTTAAATAGGAGCTGCTTGACACAGTAAGGTCCACCAGAAGATCCTTAAAAGCTACACATCATGCCGAGACCCAAAGAAATTCAGGAACAATTGAGAAAGAAAGTAATTGAGATCTATCAGTCTGGAAAGGGTTATAAAGCCATTTCCAAAGCTTTGGGAATCCAGCGTACCACAGTGAGAGCCATTATCCACAAATGGCGAAGACATGGAACAGTGGTGAACCTTCCCAGGAGTGGCCGGCCGCCCAAAATTACCCCAAGAGCGCAGCGACGACTCATCCAAGAGGTCACAAAAGACCCCACAACAACGTCCAAGGAACTGCAGGCCTCACTTGCCTCAGTTAAGGTCAGCGTTCATGCCTCCACCATCAGGAAAAGACTGGGCAAAAATGGCCTGCATGGCAGAGTTCCAAGGAGAAAACCACTGCTGAGCAAAAAGAACATCAAAGCTCGTCTCAATTTCTCCACAACACATCTTGATGATCCCAAGACTTTTGGGACAACATTCTGTGGACCGATGAGACAAAAGTGGAACTCTTTGGAAGGTGTGTGTCCAAGTATATCTGGCGTAGAAGGAACACTGCATTTCAGAAAAAGAACATTATACCAACAGTAAAATATGGTGGTGGTAGTGTGATGGTCTGGGGCTGTTTTGCTGCTTCAGGACCTGGAAGACTTGCCGTGATAAAAGGAACTTTGAATTCTGCTGTCTACCAAGAGATCCTGAAGGAGAATGTCCGACCATCTGTTTGTGTACTCAAGCTGAAACGAACTTGGGTTCTGCAGCAGGACAATGATCCTAAACACACCAGCAAGTCCACCACCGAATGGCTGAAGAAAAACAAAATGAAGACTTTGGAGTGGCCTAGCCAAAGTCCAGACCTGAATCCTATTGAGATGTTGTGGTATGACCTTAAAAAGGCCGTTCATGCTCGAAAACCCTCTAATGTAACTGAATTAGGACAATTCTGCAAAGATGAGTGGGCCAAAATTCCTCCAGGACGCTGTAAAAGCCTCATTGCACGTTATCGCAAACGCTTGGTTGCAGTTGTTGCTGCTAAGGGTGGCCCAACCAGTTATTAGGTTTAGGGGGCAATCACTTTTTCACACAGGGCCATGATGGTTTGGATTTTTTTTCACCTTTAATAATAAACACCTTCATTTACAAATTGCATTTTGTGTTTACTTGTGTTGTCCTTGACTATTGTTTAAATTGGTTTGATGTTCCGAAACACTTAAGTGTGACAAACATGCAAAGGAACAGGAAATGAGGAAGGGGGCAAACACTTTTTCACACCACTGTATATTGATTCATCTGGGTTGAAGACAGCTGTCTAATCCTATTGTGGTTCATTGTGTCATCCACCATTCTATGCTGGAACTATTACCTCACCATCTCTTATCTTGCAGACTGATGTTTCATCTTTTGTACTTTTAGCCTTTCCAGTTCTTTTTCTACCCCCGACTCCAACACTTTGAGTAAAGGATAAACTTAGAGCTTAAAGAGTCCAGTCTCCCCCCCAAAAAAATTCAAAGTCAGCAGCTAAAAATACTTTAGCTGCTAACTTTTAATATAAGGACACTTACCTGTCCAGAGATCCAGTGATGTCCTCACCTGAGCTGATTCTTGAATCGGATTTGGGTCCAGGCACCACAATCTTAACTAGGGGAAACCGGTAGTGAAGCCTTGCAGCTTCACAGCCACTTACCTACTGGGAAAGCCGTGCTATGCTTTTTGAATGGTCCCGCAGTCTTCTGGGACCTATGATGTGTCCCAGAAGGCCGCAGGGTTGAGAAGGGGGGGGAGCAAACTTCAAGGTGATCTGCCTCCCAAAAAGTGCCAAATGTGGCAGGGGGGGGGGATGCAAATAAGCGGAACTTACTCTATTGGGTCAACTACATAAGTACTATAAGTACACATACAGTATGGGCAATGGGACTTTTCTGGTGCCACTATGATAGATTGGACAAACACACACTTCTGCCGTTGGATTCACACTGCTGCAATGTCAGACACTGCATGTGATTCGCACCACACTGCTGTGCAAAGCACATGTGATGTCTGTGCAATGCAAATTTGCATCGCATTCAGGCCAAAGTTGTGCAGGACCCTTTTTTTGGTTCGCACCAGAATCGGATAATAGGGGTGTTCACACGCATGCGATCTGAATCCTGTCCGAATTGACAGAACGCACTGCGATTTGCGAACCGATCTGGGGGTATCATTAACTTTGTATTGGCAACCGCAGCAGTTCGTATAGGGCAGTGTGAACTGCCTGCGAGTTGTATGTGATGTGGGAACCCGCACTGGATTGGCACAGGTTCTCGCGTTCTCTCTGTGAACCAAGCCTAAAGAGATTTTTTTTTTTTTTCATATACAGAGATCATAAAACACATAAAACCAACGCTTATCCATTTAGTTAACAGTGAATCAAACATTAGCATGTAACCTTATATTTAAGTGTATACCATATGTGTACTTACCTATATTATTTACAGTATATTTTAGACCTTTTTTAATGGATGTATATTTGGTTTGCTGGCCTGCAAATCCTTTTTCTAGGTCCTCTCTTGCTCCACTAGGGATGACAGTCAAGCTTGGGCGCTTATCTATATGATGTACAATTCAACATGTGTGAGTTAAGATCTATCATATAAGGATATTGAAAGTAATGTTGATTTTTGTATTAATATTATTGTGCACTTGGATGTTTTATTGTATGAGCTTCTTCAGATACGCTCTCTACATCTCCTGAAGAAGATCCTTTGTGAAGTGTGTAGAGCACTACCCTTACCCCATCAGATAAATCAGAGTAATATAACATGAAACAACTTTCCTTTTATGCTATAGTTACAGAAGGCTGACTGGTGAGGTATATGAGGGTTTTATACATGTGGGAGTAGCTAATGTTTCATTCACTGGTACCTATGCAAAGATACCAACTATCATGACTGGGGAGCCCTTTCCGCCGCTAAGGGGAAGTGATGTCACCAGCTCAGGCTCAGGCAACACAGGAGGCAGACTACGAGGGACCCCCCCTAGCAACAGCCATTTAGAGGTATGTAAAATTATTTTTATTTTTTATTTTTTTTAGGAATTTTAAGCCTTTTTTTTTATTTTTTTTAGGGGGAAATACCACTTTAACCACTTAAACACTAAACCTTTTTCTATAATTTGTTGGTTTCAAGTTAAAATAATTTTATTTATTTTTGTGCTTGAAAATTACTTAGAACCCCCAAACATTATATATATATATATATATATATTTTATTAGTAGAGACCCTAGAGAATAAAATGGTGGTTGTTGCAATATTTTATGTAACACGGTATTTGCAATGTATTTGGGAAAAAAATTACACTTTAATGAATTTAAAAAAAAACTAACCGGTAAAGGTAGCCCAATTTTTTTGTATAATGTGAAAGATTTTACGCTGCGAGAATCGTGATCTTTTTATTCTAAGCAAAAAAATTGTGATTCTCATTTTGGCCAGAATCGTGCAGCTCTACTAGGAAGGAAGAGTTTCTTTGGTGCAGCTCACAGAAGGGTCAAGGATGCTGCATTTGAAGGAGGGGGTGATCGCTAAAACTACCATTGTTCTGTGTATGTGCATGTGGGAATAAGGCATCCGTGCAGCGATTGTAGCGATCCCTAAGAGCCGGTTCACACTGAGGAAGCACGACTTGCAGCGTGACTGCCTCAGGCGACCTGCACATGACAGCAGCGGCGACTTGCAAAACGACTTCTGTATAGAAGTCAATGCAAGTCGCCCCCAAAGTAGTACAGGAACCTTTTTCTAAGTCGGAGCGACTTGAGTCGCTCCTATTAGAACGGTTCCATTGTACAGAATGGGGCATGACTTGTCAGGCGGCTAAGTCGCCTGACAAGTCGCCCCAGTGTGAACCGAGTCTAATGCCGCGTACACACGAGAGGACTTTTCGACAGCAAAGGTCCAACGGAACGAATCCGTCCGACAATTCGATCGCGTGTGGGCTCCATCAGACTTTTGCTATCGAAAAAAATCCGACAGACTTTAGAAATAGAACATGTTTTAAATTTTCCCGCCGGAACTCCGCTGGACCCAGTTCCTATCGAACAATCCGCTCGTCTGTGTGCTAGTCCGACGGACAAACAACAACGCTAGGGCAGCTATTGGCTACTGGCTACGAACTTCCTTATTCTAGTCCGGTCGTACGTCATCACGTTCCAATCCGTCAGAATTTAGTGTGATTGTGTGTGGCCAAGTCTGTTCATTCGAAAAGTTTGTCGGAACTCCGTCGAAAGTCCGTCGGAAAGACCATCGGAACTAGTCCGTCAAAGTCCGCTCGTGTGTACGTTGCATAAATGTGTGCGCTGACATCTCAAGGATTATAGTTGTTTGAAATATATTGTATTTTTGTTCTTAGGTTTAATCATCCTTTTGAGGACTGCTTGTTAATAAAAAAATATATTTAATATATTAGTAATTATACTGTTGCTGTAAATTGTAACAGTACAAACAGTACAAAGAGATATTGTATCATTGTAACAATTTTATTGTCATATATAGATACCTTTTGCACATAGAGCAATGTGAACACATAAAGATCTATAACATAGAAATACAATCCTGTACACTGCTATTTACAGAAGGAAAATACTGTACAACCCATAAACATATTGCACAAAGCTGGTTTGAAATATACAAAAAGAACCTTGCTCTCTGCGCGTGTTCTACAATAAAACATCGAACATTTGGCGTACAGTCACACACTGTCCACAAGTGAAGCTACACATTAACTTTGGTCATTTCAGAAATGCTTGTTAACATATAACAGCCCCGGGTAAAGATTATCTCAAAGCAGCAAAGGAGAATTTCAAAAATTGATATTTATATACATAGCTTAAATCCCACTACCTTGTGTCACTTGTTACACGTTCTCCACATAGACGAGCATTGAGAAGAAAAACATTCACACACGCACTGCAGAAGTGCTATGGCAGTACTGCTGCTATCAGTCTATGAAGGAATCGAATAGTAGCATCACCAATACAGAAGTTTTGGAGTGTTAAAGTATAACTAAAGGCAAAACTTTTTTTTTTTTTTTTTTTTTAGTTTTGGATGGATTGGAGAGGTATTAGGACACCTGTCAGTTTTTATTACTGTCTTTGTCCCTGTTACGGAAATGACCCCTCTCTATTTGTCCTGTTTACCGTTATCATTCAAAGTAAAAGAAAATCCCAAATTTTGAGTTGTGCCCAGAAAAGTAATAGAGGGGAAATCTTCCACTCGTTCTTGTAACCTGGGGTTCCCCAAGGAATTCCCTAAATTTTCTGAGATTTCCTCTCACTTCCTGTTTGGCTATGGGACAGGAAGTGAAGATAAATCTCCGCAATGGGACACGGATGGCGAAAAATCTGACAGGGTTTATATCCCACCCTTACTATTTATATACAACATGAAAAAAAAAATATATATTTTTGGTTTTGCCCATAGTTTAACTAAAAAGGGGGATTTTGGGACTTTGAATGAGGCTGTAGACATTGTGAAGGTGACAAATACAATTTTTCTAAAAAAAAAAAAAAATATTTTATTCCTCCAAAAAAGTATATTTTTACAAATGTCGTGCATATCATTTATATCCTGAAAAAATGTAATTGCATGTCAGTAATCGTTGTATCTCTTGGCACATTGTTCGAAAATGTAGATTTAACAGTCAACGGGCCTATTTTCTGAGGTTAACTAGACATCCATGGAAGATATTAGAATTGTTCTAGATATGGTTGTACCAATGTTTTAAAAGCAATATACACTATGAACTGGTCGCTACAATTTAGCTTGTAAAAGGGCCTCTTATGTTTTTACTGTAGATAGCAGACAATCTTTATACCTTTTTATGGGGGCCATACACACTTTTTTCGACAGATCTGCAATTTGATCAAAATGATTGAATCTGCAATAAAAAAGGAATAACTATAAGCCCCCTTCCGATTTAGACTCAATTGCGATTACATTAGATCAAGTTGAGTCGATCTGCCAGGGCAGAAAATGATTGATCATTTTGCATCAATCTGCAGCACTGATCTACTTTGAGCGAAATACAATCATATTCATGAACAATCAGATTTTGAAATGGCATGGTGGAAACAGATGCGATTGATGACTTGTGATCTTAAATTACGAACATATCCTAACTACCGATTGAAATCCATGTGTGGCATTTTGATCGAATGGGTCGACTATACGTATGGCCACCATTTGTCTGCTGTACAATAGGTAGAAAAAAGGGAATGCTGCTAAAGGCAACACAGACAGTTCTATTAGCACAAATGAGGTAAGCATAGCAGTACGTGGCTATTCCCTGAACAGGCTGCATTCTACCACTTCACAACTGACATGACTATGTTAAAGTGTTACTAAACCCAGGACCCTGCATTCACTATATCTGGTCTCCCACAGTGCACAGAAATGCAATTATTTTAGTAAATATAACATGCTAAATACCTTTTCTCATCAGCAGTATATAGCAGTCTTGTGACTTCTATCAGTGTCTGGCTGAGCACTGGTTAAAGCTTGTAGGAGGAGTTTTCATTCCCTTCTGACTGTCCTATGAGACTGCATGACCCCTGACCCTCTGTCTGGACAGTACTGATTGGCCCTGTGCTGATCACATGCACCCACCCAAAAAAAAAAAAAAGAAACTTTCTAGCAATACACACCAAACTGAGCATGTGCCTCCAAGGCACCATTCCATCAGCAGATGGATGGGGGACAGCAGAAGAAGATGAGGATCAGAGAGGACAGGATCAAACAGCTTTTTTACACACAGCGCAGGATTAACCCCTTAGGTTCCACAGTGAGTATAACAAGCATGCTTTACTGCATGTACAGACTGGTTTTACTGTTGTGGGTTTAGTAACACTTTAAGGATTTTGATTTGTATCACAGGGTCAATATTTCATAGAATGCATGAAGTATTTGCTGGAAATCTGGGACATCATTGCATAGCTAACAAATGTCAAACTTCTTGCAAGAACTCTACCCTAAAATGACCTATCTGGCTAGAAGACAAGATGCCATGGCAAGAGGTAAGCAAAGCATATTGCCATTATTAATATCACAGGGAAATGTCCCTACAGGAAGTGCAACTATTTCACTGCAACGGGAGACACATACAATTGGTTTTGTTCACACTGCAGACTGGTGAACCAATATATCGGAGATTACATCATAGAAAATCACAACATTATTTCACCTTGTAAAGTGAATGTTTACTTAGCTTAATGAAAAAAGTGAAGGCGCGTTCACTTCAATGATCAAATCAGGCACAAGAAAAAAATCCTGTTTTTCTTTTCCTCCAACAATGCCCTTTGCACATAATTTAAGTTCACATAGCTTCACCTTATTTACAGAAAATTCTCATTGATAAGTGAACACTGTACTCCATTAAGCCGGGCACAGGTTGCAGAAAAGAAATTTGCACGAATACCCCATCAACATGGATAGTGCTGGCAGGGGAGTCCCTCCTGTCGAGCAATTGTCTGCCACCGGCGGGGGGGGGGGTGGCTGAGCGCCGCCCTCGCTGGTAAAATACAGTGATTATCACTAGCGATAATCATAAGAGAGTCCGGCAGGCTGGTTGTACATTCAGCATGCCCATTAATAGTTCGAATCTCAGGCGGTTCCTGCTGAATGTGTGGCCGGCCTTAGTAAATCCTTCGACCCCATTAAACCAGATCAAACAATGCTTCCTCCACTCGTGTTCCTAGGCAAGCTGTCCAGATGTAAAGTAATGTTTGCCCCCTGCAAGAAATCAAGCCCTAGCAGTACATAATTTGCAATACATATTTTAAAATGTAATATAGAGTAACAGAATTCTGCATAGTTTAAATATGCATGCTTATTTATTAAACCAAAAAGTACTGTAATGTGGAAAACAAAATAAAGCAGGCCATAGATGGCCCACATTTTAGATGAAGCCTGCTGAATCAGCAAACATTTAAGCCACGGGGGCTCTGGCAGCACCACCCAGCTTGACAAAAGTAAATAAATCAACTGAGCTGGATGGCAAATTATTGGCCGAACCATTAGTGCAGATCCACTATTCGGTATTCGGGCAGCTGCAGGTGTTGTGGCTGTCTGAATACAATAGCTGGTGGTGGAGTCTCTCTCCTCCATCCACACCTTTAGTGCTGGCTGAACAAGAGAAATCTAGCCTTGAATGCCTACCCTCTTGCCACTTGCTTTACATATATGCAGGGCCGCTAATAAGGCAGTACAGCCAGCCTTCCTGCACCATGCCCGGGCACCATCAGTTCAAAAGGGGAGCCCATGCACCGGCTGAGCAGATGGGCAGGCTGTACTATATTATTGCAGCCACGATCCTCTTCTGCCTCCCCCTGCAGCACTGAAAGCTTCTCTTCCTCTGACTGCACTGCAGGGGGATAGGTCCTAGCACATACGCCCCTTCCATTTGCTGTCTGGGCCACCCGTTTGCCCCTTTCCCCTGCAACACTTCTGGCTTCCCTCCTCTCCCGCTGGCAGCTACTGCACGCACAAAGGGGGAGGTTTCAGGATAGAGAGCGGGGGAAGGGATTGGTAAATATGTAATTTACTGGTTCCCTCTTTTTCTTAAAGAACACAGTGAGCAGTTGGCACCAATCACTCCTGTGTCCATTCATCCCTGAAGCATTGTAAACTGTGTTTACCATGCTTCAGTTTGTGAATGCGCAGGAAGCTTCAGAGCGTTTCCCATTCATTAATCTATGCTGCTGAGGCTGCAAAGAAAGGGACTGATAAATCTATTTCCTCAGTCACTTTTGGCCTGGGAAAGGGGGGGGGGGGGCCCTGTCAGGTAGGCTGTATGGAGCCCCCTGATTTTTAACAAACAGTAAAAAGCATGTATGAGCAGCGCCAAAACACCTGATGCACAGATGTGTTAATGGGTTTCTGGTTTCTGTGCTAAGAGCATACTCACTGCAAGTTCCCTGCACATGGAGTATGCTGTGAAAGGTAGCACTCGGCCCGTGCTAATGATCGCTGGGACTGTCTCCCAATCATGTGATCACTAACAGCCAATAAAAGTGGTCACATGATCCTTCCCACCCCCTGGGCGTACATCCTTCCCACCCCCTGGTGGTATTCCCGAGTCTGGCTCGGGGGGGAACTTCAGTACCATTAGCGGTAACCCAGAGCCAGACAGATTTAAGTGAGTTATTCCTAAGAATTGCAGGCCTACAATATAAACGCCAAATTTCCATGCAAAATAATTGTATCGCTTTTAACACCTAAAATCAGAAATAATCATACCACCAGGGAGGTTAAAGGGTTGATGGGGTTGGGTGGGAAGGGGTAAATTTCGATTTTTTTTTTTTTTTTATAAAACATCTTTCACCAAAGAGTGTACTGCAACTTGATTGGTTAAAATGGACTACTTGAATCTGCTTATCAACATGGCTCCTTGCAGTTAGAAATGTACAAACATACACATTTACATCAGGTGAACTTAAGTCTATGGAGAGGCACCCATCTGTAATGGGAGAAACTAATGATGGTCTACAAAAATCCATTCCAGCAGACTTGGGCATCAGAAAATTAAATCGTCCTACAGACACACAAACGTTCTCTGATCCAAGCCTAAGCAGTCAAAATAGCTGACCATCCTCTAATGCCTGTAAGCACCTACACTGAACAAGGCTTCAAAAGAACTAGCCTGGGCAAACACTTAACTGCCTTATGAAGTGCTCTGCTCTTTGTAAGGCCGTATACACACACCACTCTGCCCCACGTCTTTGCAATTTGCAATCTAATTCAAAGCACCCGGGGCAGCAGGAGCCAGAGACGGGTGGCCTCGGGTCACGAGAAGTAGACGACATTAGCATCTGAAAGCCTGGGACAATTAAGCAGCTATAATCCTTTCTCCTCGCTCCACACTTTTATTAATAAATGACTACCTTTTTGTTCTAAGACACTAATGTACCGAAAAATAGACTTTTGTCTCAACTTTGTATAAATCAAGTACTCATTGAGGACACCAAGCTCATGAATGGTGCTCATTTGTCAAAAGGTAACTAAGCAAGCAGCCTGATGGCTGAACTGACAAGAAAGCAGGCTCCGTGTCCACACACAGCCCCCTCCATCTGCCATCATGGATCCACTATAGAATGATAGAAAATCATAGGTAGACTCTGTAAATGCATGGTTTAATAGAAAAATAAGCACTTTCGCTATTCTGCATCATCTGTATCTTTAGATAAAATTTTCTTTTAGCTTTGCATAGTGAAAGGAACCGTTAGAACCATTATCTGCTTTGCTATATTTTTTTTTCCTGACAGCTTTTTTACTGTAGAAAAATACAGAAAGCAGGACCAGACCAAAAAAACAGATGATGTATAATAATAATTATAATAATAATAATAACTATCATAAAAAAGTTAAACTCTCCTTTTGGATTTATATTGTAGTATTTCCTGAGGCGTAATAGCCTATTACACTGTTAAAGGGGAGTAGTTTGGTCCCCCAAACACATTGATGTTCTTATATGATCTATATAACAACAGCTATTTATCTTCTACTATCATTTGTTTTTTGGTCTTGCGCTCCTTTATGTATTTGGATGGTTTGGACTGCTATTGGGTATTCATTGGGGGAAGCTTTGTTGTGTGAGAGTTGGATTGCCAGAGCTATTAAAGTGGTAGTAAACACTGTTTTTTAACGTCTACCTACAGGTAAGCCTTAAACAAAGCCCTCCAGTGGCACGCTGCTAGCACTGTCGGTATTTCCATTATCACCTGGTCTTTCTTCTGGGATTGTGGGCTCCGGCTGTTTGAGTGGCTGGGCCACGATGATGTCACGGCCGTGGCACCACGCTCTTTATTGTCAGCACACAATTCAGAGCTCAGTGCACATGTGCCGGTGACATCACTGGCTGCTGCAAGGGTAAATATATCTGCAAGTTTAGGTATTCACTGTACCTACTGTACCCTTATTTAACCACTTCAAAAGTTGCAATGACCGCCATTTTATTCCCTACGGCAGTGGTCATCAACCCTGTCCTCAGAGCCCAACAGGCCAGGTTTGCAAGATAACTGACATACATCACAGGTGATATCATTTGCTGCTCAGTGATTGCAGTATTCTAGTCTGCATCTCCTCAAGGTAATACATAAAACCTGGCCTGTTAGTGGGCCCGGAGGACAGGGTTGATGACCACTGCCCTACGTTGTCTGCTAAAAAAAAATATATATAATGTTTGGGGGTTCTGAGTAATTTTCTAGCAAAAAATTGATGATTTTTACATGTAGGAGAGAAGTGCCAGAATAGGCCCGGTAGTGAAGTGGTTAAAGTTAAGTCTGTCATATTGTGCTAGTACGCAGTGCATACTAGCACATTATGGCTTAAACCACCCAAAAGGAACTTATTTTTATTTTAATGAAGCAATTTACTACCACTTTAAGCTTGTTTGAAGTTTTTCTTGCACACACAAGTTTTAAAATTCCCAGCACTCCTTTAAATTGTTTTTTTTTTTTTTTTCCCTAGAGCTTTGTTACTGTGTCAGGGAGTGGAAAGAAATCATCATGAGGACATAGACTGTAATATAAAGCTAACTGAGCTGCTAGCCTCTCCCCAGTGTTTTTATTGTCATTGGGGGGAATTTACTAAAACTGGAGCAAACAAAATCTGAAGCAGCTCTGCATCACAACCAATCAGATTTTATCATTAGCTAAGCTTGTTCAGTTAAGATTTCAAAATGAAAGCTAAAAGCTGATTGGTTGCCATACCCAGCTGCCCCAGATTATGTCTGCTCTAGTCTTAGCAAATTCCCCAATATTGTTTCCCTGACAGGCTCTGTTCACACTGATGCGACATGGGATCCGATTTGTGAGACCCCAAGTTGGATGACATGTAAAATTCAATGTTTCCCTATGAGAGCTGACTTAACTGATACTACACAAGTCTGTCTGACTTTAGAAAAGGTCCCTGCCCTACTTTTGGTCTGACTTTGATATGACTTTAATGCCTCAGAAAGTAAAAACTCACATCAAAGTCATATCAAAGTCGGATTCCAAAGTTGCCGTGAAACTTACGCGACTTTGGAGTTGTGCTAGTGTGAACCGAGCCTTAGTCCCTGTACATGTCAAATCGCAGCTTACTGCCACAGCAACAGCACTTTCCCAATCGAACGATTTCCAAAAGTAGTTCCTGCACTACTTTTGGCGACTTCGGGGGCAATTTCAATAGACATCGGTGCATGAACCCACACAGATGTCTTTCAAATCACCCCCGAACTCGCACTGTAAAGTGGGTTTGAAATCACATTCAGTGTGAACGAGGGCTTAAGGACAGTTCACCTCACTTCACCTGTCCCGGTTACAATATTAACCTCCCTGGCGGTATGATTCTGGCTGGAATTTTGTGCTGAAAGCGGTACAATTATTTTGCATGGAAATTTGGCGTTTTTATATTGTAGGCATGCAATTCTTATGAATAACTCACTTAAATCTGTCCGAACCAGAGTCTAGTAGACATCCCGGGTATGATAAAGTTTGAAACACGAAATCATAAATTATAATATAAAAAAATATATAAAAAAATGATTCAATAATGTAATCAAATCAAAAACACTGAAATTTGCTCAGTTGCAGAATAGTCGCTGTCATTAAATTTATTGTTTGATGATAAATTGTGATTCTAATTTTTTATCGGTGTTTTCTAGCTGGTCTAAAACCACTTTTGACATAAAGGGACACTTTTTGGTTGCTATGGACAATATAAAATGACATGCAGGGCACTGGGCAGACCACTAGGGACAAAGGGGATGTGTATTTTTGGTATACAGTACTGTAATCTGTAAGATTACAGTACTGTATGTGTTGTGTGTTTTTAAACTTTTTTAAATTTGGCGCCGATCTCCGCTCCCGTGCGTCGGAACGTCGCAGGGAACGGAGATCGGCGGCACCCGGCACTGTGTGAATCGAGCGAGCGGACGGCTCGCTCACACAGCGGGGAGACATCGCAGGATCCAGGGGAAAAGGTAAGTAACTTCCCCCTGTATCCTGCACGCAAGCCCGAGTCTGGCTCGGGGTTACCGCTCCCAGCAGAAAAAACCGAACCCGAGCCAGACTCGGGGTTACCGCTAGGGAGGTTAACAGGATAGGAGTTGAGGGAACGTCTTCAGAATGGAGCCACAAACAACAAAAAACATTCTCTCAATTTTACTAGTGCTAAGTGTTTTAGTTGTCATTGTTCTGTGTAAGAGATGTCACCTCACCTTTTGACCTGATTAAGACATGGACATGGGACAGGAAGTGAGGAGAAAATCTCCAGAATGGAGTCATAGACAACAATAAGGCCTCGTGCACACTGGGAGTTTTTAAAGCTACTCCTAGGGGCGTCAGGCGTTTTCTTTTTACTGCCTCTAAACTCTCCTGCATGTTATCCTATGTGTCAATGAACACATAGGCTTTTAGCAGCATTTTCAGGCAGGAGAGTTTGGTGGCAGGAAAAAAACCCACTGCCAGTGCGTCCTGTCAGAAAAAAAAAGCCTTGAAGTTGCTAAATGCGCCTATGCGCTTAGGGCCTTGAGCTTTCATTTATTTCAATGTCCATAAAAAAAATTATTTATTGTACCCAATGAAATGAATTAACACCCAAATGCTTTGGGTGTTATGTAAACATGGTACACACTTTTACAAGCTTCAGACGTTTTTATGGCCAAAACATTGCTGCCAGTGTGCATGAGGCCTAAAAAATTAAGCCAGCCATAGATGGTACAATTTTCTTTCCTGCATGGGTTGCAGGAAAGAAAATCGCTCAAACTGGCTGTGTTGGTGGGGGAATCCCACATGGGAGAACACACAGTTATTACTGCTAGCAGCTAATGCCACTAGCAATAATCACAAGAAAAATCCGACATGCTGGTTGTACACAAGTTGATCAATCGATTATCTTAAGTACAGTGAGTACTTGAGTACAGTCGGCCTGCCCACACATGGTTCGAATCTCGGTCGGTCCTTGATGAACCAGCTGAGATTTGAACCGTCTATGGCTGGCTTTAACTGAGGATCCGGCCTTCCTCTATTTTACTAATACAAATGTATTTTCCTAGCACCAACATAACAGCAAACATGTGGTAGTATGCTGCCATGGATTGGCACTAGGAAAGGAAAATTACAGTATGTATTTGATATATTTTTCTGTTTTTCCTGGCGCCAACAAGGCAGCATACTACCATTTGTATGCTGCCATGCATTGGAGTCAGGAAAGGAAAATGATGGTAAGTATTTGATATCATTTTCCGTTTTTTTGTCGTGTTCTGGTTGGACATGCACCTCACCTCAGGAAGTGAGGAGAAAATCCCCAGGATGGAGTCACAGACACTAAAAAGCTAATGATCTGGCCTTCCCCCGTTCTGCTAATACAAAGTGTATAAAACTCCTTGTCCTGTTTAAGAAACTTTACCTCACTTCCTGTCGCAATGTATCTCCAGAACAAGGCCTCAGGAACCAAAAACAAAAATCAAAAGAGATCCTAACTCTTCTTTTACTCTCTCCAAGCTAAAAAAAGGAAGCTTTGGCTAGAAATTCACTAATATAACACGGTCTGGATGGCAGGGTAAGGTTGTGTGCTTTTGTCTGAGGATACACCAGTATCCAGTGTAGACTTCTCTACAAAATGGACATCACCAGGATAACAACAATATTGATTCTCCTGGGCAGGGTGCCATCTTGATCCATTACTAATTCAGTGCATTAAGCTAAATTACACAGGGATGCAAGCCTGAGAAACACTGACTTGTCTTCTACTGAGTTATGCATAATAAAGTGCCCACATACTGGTTTGTTTTACATACACATTGTATATCAAACCAGAAGAAGACAAAGACATGCAAGTGAAACATGACAAAATGTAATTACGCATCCTCAAAGAAAAATGGTGCCGTGAGCACTTCTATATACAAAAGCCTGACATGACTGATACGCACTGCAGGTCACTCTCAATGAACCATATGACAGATGTCACTGCTAAAATGATTTTGAATGCTGCGGTTTAGCATCAGTTGGATCACAGAATAGTGGTGAGCACGCTTGTCTTACAGCACTGAGCTTCTGAGTTTAATACCCATCAAAGGTTCTGTATTGAACTTGGGCATCCTCCCACAGCCAAAGAAACACACAGGTAGGTTTACCAACTGTCACCCAAGGCTGTGTGTATGACCGTGGTATGGACACTAGAATGTAAGCTCTTCTGCAGCAGGGACTGAATGGTTCTATCTACTCTGGAATTAGGCCCGCCATACACAGTTCGAATCTCAGCAGGTTCAACTAGGGTACAACCAGCCTGCCGGATTCTCTTACGATTATCGCTAGCGACTGCTATAGCCGCTAGTGATAATCACTGTCTTCTTCCGGTGGGGACATCTTCCCCTGCCCGATCTCGCAAAGACAATTGCTTGGCAGGAGGGATTCCTGTGTCAGCACTGTCCGTGTTGATGCAACCCGTGGTTTCAGGAAATAAATTTGCACTGTGTATGGCCTGCCTTAGTCAACAATATCCAAATGAATAACCAGGATAAAAATGAAGTGAAGGGTTAAATCAGTTCTTGGCTGGAAGTGATCCATCAAGCGGGAAACTGTCCGGGTGACATTAGAGCTGTAGGCCTTGTGTTTACATGACTCGTGTCTAACAATAAAGGGCACTCCCCACCTGGGAGCCAAATGGTGGAGCCCCGGGCTACATGCAGGCTGAAATCTGCATTCCATGCAATAGCCAGGAAACTAGAATCAGAAATCTAAAGTTCAGAGCCATCCTAACACTCGCACACGTGGGCTGCATTAATCAGTCTGCAACATGAAAACATGACCCAGAAATAAAGATAACACAACAGCAGGTCTCTAGACAAAGCTGGGAAATGTTCTGTACCAGGTGCTGCTTTCTGCCTAGATGCGGAGGGCAGGCTTGGTGCAAGGATAGATATATGGAATGAATAATTAGTTATCAGTGAAGTTCATGACTAGGGTGCAAATAACTGTATCTTTTAGAACAGGCAGCCATTGGCTAGCAACATTCCCCAACTGGTAGTCACTGTATTAAAACTGCAGCTTCTTAACATTTCTATGTCTGCCCACTACAAGGGTAGTTTTTTGTAATTTCTGAAGTTGGGCTTTACCTATGAAATGGCAATGGTGAATACAAAAAAACTATTTCCTTTTTGTTACTGTTTTTCTTGATGAAAAGGCAAAGAGAAGTACACAATAAAAGTGCATTAGCCCTGGTTCACACTGGAGCATTTTGACATGCGATTTAACATGTCAAATCAGCGGCAATTGGCGTCAATGGTACCATCCTAATCGTTTTCAAAAAGTAGTTTCTGTACTACTTTTAGCGATTTCAGGCTGCGATTTACATTGACATCTGTGCAGAAACCTGCACAGATGTCTCTGTCATCGCGGCCGAAATCGGGACTGACATGCGGGAGTGAAATCGTGCGAATTCAACTGAACTCGCATGGCTTAATTCCCGCAGCTCTTTCAGTGAACTCTGACCACTCCAGGTCTCTGCACTTAGCACAATCCCTTGCTCCATGCACTCTCATTGAATAAGCTCCTAGTTCTCTTTAATTTTACACCATCATACCCCCATCCTTCCCATTTATTTCTGTAATGTGATAAATAGCCTTGCAAAAATAAGAAGTAATCCCAATGTATGCCCCACTTTTCAAAAATATGTAACAAATGATGTCTGAAGACAAAAATGCTAACAGTCACTGAGGGGGAGATTTACTAAAACTGGAGCACTCTGGTGCAGCTGTGCATGGTAGCCAATCAGCTTCTAATTTCAGCTTGTTCAATTAATCTTTGATAATAAAACTTGGAAGCTGATTGTTTACTATGCAGAGCTGCACCAGATTTTGCACGCTCCAGTCTTAGTAAATCAGTGTCCAACCATGCACTTTTTCTGATCACAACAGGATTATGCATTTTGTAATCGTTTCAGAGGTTAATAGAGAGGAAGCGTGGCTAATTCTATTTGGCTTCATTAACATTAGCAGCATGTAGAAGCATGTTGATAGAGGGTGTGTTTTGCTCTTTTTTATGGGCTCTTCTATGTCAGTTTATATGCTTCTTTACATGTATATACAGATACCGTGTATATCAGTTAACCCATTTCCCACACCATAAACTGACCAAAACCACACGTACTAGATTTTTTGTGGATAAAATGCATGGCACATAGAAGCATACAGCTAACCATGTGACTAGACCTTTAGAAAATGCAACCTGCACACCTTTAATCACTAGAAGGGATAATGTCTTGGGGTGCTCATCACATCCCACCTCACATAGAGTCAGTAGTAAAAATGTGTATATAGGGATAGCACACATACACACATGTGATGCAAAAATAGATTACACTAAAGATATAAAAAAGTCTATCCAAGTAGAATACAATGGATTCATAGATACATACAACTAGTTAGTATGGCATATCCTAGAACAGATTTTTCTCAACCTTTCTAATACAGAAAGAATCCTTAAAATAATATTCCAGTCTAGGGGGACCCCTGCTAAAATCAATTCAACAGAAGTCACTGAAAAAATGCCCCTCACATTGGTAGCCAGTGACAAGGGTGATGTCCAGGCAGGCCATAAATTGCTAGAGCCCCCCCATCAACACAGTCAATGTTGACGGTGGAATCCCTCCCACTGAGGGGGAGGGGGTGTCGCGGGCAGCCGTCCCTGCCCAAAGAACACAATAATTATTCTTGGCAGCTAAAGCCGCCAGCAATAATCGCATGCTACAAATCTGGCATGCTGGTGGTTTCTAAGTCGATCAATGGATGAACTTGGGTACAATCAGCCTGCCGAGATTCTAACCATCTATGGCCACCATTACAGCTAAAAGGTTCTCTGGAATCATGCTGTTGGCTCTGCCAAGTGACATCGTTCCTCCAGAAGTTGTTGAACTGTGGCGGATTGACCTCCGATCTGATGGTGCTTGTATAGCTCAAGTTCCGATGCCCCTTGGCAGAGCCAGCAAACTATGTAGGCATCAGCAGATCAGAGGTCAATCAGACACAGCTCAAGGAAAGCCTAAAAACCCCTGGAGGACAACCCCTGGAGGAAGCCTAGTTGAGATGACTCTCCTAGGAAACAAGGTGACATACATGTAATTGAATCCATGCAAGGATATAAAATAGTGAAGTATATGAACATATAGTAAACCACCATACTAAATAGTAAGTGCACCCTGATAAAGGGGTGTAATGCCCTAAAACAATGGTTTTGGGTCTCACTGTCATGCCATTCTTTTACTATTTGGTATCCTTTATAACTGGCTATTGTATATCCTTGCATGGATTCAGTTCTATTGTATATCCTTGCATGGATTCAATTCTATGTATGCCACTTTGCTATCTAAGATTTACCAGGATAACTTGTTGTTTGTATATATAAATCCATTGTACTCTACCTGGATGTATTTTTTATATCTTCAATAGATATTTTGCATTTCATTTGTGTGCTGTCTTTCTATTCATTTTACGGTTAATTATCTATATGTAACCATTTATGTTTATTTTAGTACCTTGCACATGAACACAGATACGTGCTGCTCGTGTTAATGAGGCCTTAGGCACAGATACAACAGGCTATAATGGAGCCTCCCCTACCTTCTATCACAGAAAAGATCAGACATATGTTCATTTGGTGTCTCAACAATTCTGCTCAAGCTATCAATAAAAATAAATCTCGATAGTGCATAGAGTCAATTCACTGCTAGCATAAACCCGATTTCTTTGCCAAGGCCCATCCGTTCATACTGGTAAACAAAGCAATAAGCATATTCACATGCCTGGCTGTCAGATTAGGATCGGAGGCTGGAAGAGCAGGCTATGTGATGTTCAGTAGAGCTCATAAAACAACAATCTCATTTGTACCACCATAGCCTAGACATTTCTAGAAATCTATTCCCAGGCAGCTGCTGTACATAACACAATACACCTTGTCATCATGGAGTCTGGAGCACGGATTGCAAAAGATAAAGAATATATATATATTTTTCTTTCTCGTTAAAGCTTTTAATTAACAGAACATTGAAAAAGTGTGCAGCTAGACAGGCCGCACCATAAATATTTGTACATTGCAGACAACACTGTGCATAGGATAGAATACAATAAAGATGGAACCGGATTGCATGCAACGATCCCCAAAGGAGCGAACCGTTCATTTACCAGATGATGTCCATCCCAGTGTAAGATCCCATGTTCCCTGTCCTCTCAGGAAGACATGGGCAGTCTAAAATATGTGACCTTGGCGTGTAGCTGAGAGCACAGGGAACCTGGCAATGACTCTACGGCAGGGGTCTCAAACTGGCGGCCCTCCAGCTGTTGCAAAACTACAAGTCCCATGAGGCATTGCAAGGCAAGGCTGACAGTTACAAGCATGACTCCCTCAGGCAGAGGCATGATGGGATTAGTAGTTCCGCAACAGCTGGAGGGCCACCAGTTTGAGACCCCTGCTCTACGGGGTCTATTTATAAAGAAAATCAAAAGAGCTATTCGTCCAGCGAAACAGCATGTACATTCGTTCTGTCCCGAGTTAGCCAACTGTTGAGAGAATGGGCCAAAATCGAATGTACTTAGGGTATTAACTTTTCTGGTTCGAACATTTTTAAAACCCATCTGCAAAGAAAAAATGTTCCCTTTGCAGTGGGGCTGCCAGGTATAAATTCTTGTTTAGGTCTTGGGGGCCTCAAAAAACAGTTCTGCTTACCCGATCCTCCGCTCCCCCCCAGGCTATAAGACCGGTCTCCACAGCCTATTCTCCCCTATGTTCTGGTAGTCATCAAGCCCAAAGCAGAGACCATAGCCTTGCATTGGAGGAGAGTACACTGAGGGACTGGAATTTAGAGGATCGACCAAGTAAAAGTTCTCTTTGCAGCCCCCCTACACCTAAACAAGTACTGAACCCTTACACTGCTAGGGAGCATTTCTCCTTCCCGGCATTAGACATATAAATCACATCGATGGTTTATAGCTGATATGAGCACTAGTATATTAGGAAGAGTCCTGTCCATTGTAATAACACCACAATCACTTGTGTTCCATGTAGATACAGATGAGCCACAGAAGCCTTTGTGAACTATAATCCCAGAAACTAGTGCTGATGTCACCTTTACTAAACACAAACAATGTTGCAAAACAGAAAAAGTAAATATCCTCATTGCGTTTTGTATTTTTTTTATAAATAGACCCCCTTGTATCTCCTCTATATCATATATAAATATCTGTCATCACTCGCTGTCCAGCAGCTCTATAATAATAATAATAATAAACCATCACATCTGCCCACCAATCCCCTTTTCATGGCACAGGGTGACATGCCTGGTTGGAAGGAACTGCCACTACAAGTCCCAGCATGCCAAGCACATATCTGGGCAGCTGCCGATTGAGTCTGTTCCGTGGGGCCAGGGTGCCAAGTCTTATGACGCATGTATTGGGTGAAGGTGCCAAGTCTTATAATGCGTGATTGGCCAGTTGGGTGAAGGTGCCAAGTCTTGTGATGCATGTATAGCAGATCTAGACAGGGTGCCATTACAAGTCCCAGCATGTCAAGCCACCCACTGGGCAGCCCCCATGTTTGTTACCTGTGGTCAGGGTGCCAAGTCTTGTAATGCATGAATAGGTGGTTGGGTTAGGGTGCCACTACAAGTCCCAGAATATCAAACACCCATCTGGACAGCCCTATGGCCAGGGTGCCAAGTCATGTGATGCATGTCTATGGCAGGTCAGGGTATGGTGCCACAACAAGTCCCAGCGTACCAAGTATCCATCTGGACCATCACCTATGGAGTGTGTTCCCTGTGGTCAAGTCTTGGAATGCATGTATAGCAAATCAGGGCAGGGTGCCACTACAAGTCCCAGCGTACCAAGCATCCATCTGGACCATCACCTATGGAGTGTGTTCCCTGTGGTCAAGTCTTGGAATGCATGTATAGCAAATCAGGGCAGGGTGTCACAACAAGTCCCAGCATACCAAGCACCCACTGGACAGCCCGCTATGTGTGTTCCCAGTGGCCAAGGTGCCAAGTGTTTTGATGCATGTCTATGGCGGGTCAGGGCAGGGTGCCACTACAAGTCCCAGCATGTGAGTTTCCTTGTTTCAGGGTAGGTCCGGGGATGCCCCTCTGCTCTCCTTGGCCCTCTTACAGCTGTAAAGCCATTTGATGATCCTGGCGTTGCGTTCGATGACCGACGTGTTGGCGTTGGTGCCCACCCCAGGGATCTGCCCGCTTAGAGCCTCGTCCTCCTGAATGCCCCCGGCACTGCCCTCCCCACTCCTCCGGCTAAAACCGCTGTCCGAGGTGGCCACACTGGCGCTGCGGATCCGGTACTGCCCGTCCAGCGTCTCCTCGGGGGCGGCCACAAACCTGTCCCTGCCCAGCTCGTCCACCACCTCCGCTTCCAGGCCGCAGTACTTGAAGAAGGTGTCGAAGTCGGAGAAGGAGCGGGAATAGCGGGAGCTGATGTCCGACTGGGAGCGGTGCAGTCCAGTGGTCTTAGAGCGGTGGTCATCAGCAGGGGGCGCCGCTGGGGCCAGGGGTTTCTCCTTTACCCCGCCCAGGAAGAGCCTCCGCACAAGCCCCGTCCTCGCCTCCTCCATGGGCCCGTCCGCTCGGTTCTTCTGCCGGTAGATTAGTAGAGAGTCCGGCCGGAGGAGCCTCTTGCTGCTGCCGCGTCTGACGGGCTGATCGGGGCCGGCCGGTATCTCCTCCCGGCGGCTCTTTCTGCTGCTGCTTCCCCCGGAGCTGCTGCTGCTGCCGCCTCCGCTGCTCTCCGATAACGAGCTGCCCCCGCCGGCCACCACCTGCTGCTGCGCCGGGCTCTTCACGTACTTGGCCTTGTCGGCGGCCAGTCTCTCCACCGCACTCAGGCTGGACCGCGGCGTGCCGTTCTCTATCTGCCGCCGGAGGTACTCGGGGCCCCGGGTCAGCAGTCTGATGGGCAACACCGGGCTATGGTGCTGCAGCTGGGAGATGGGCTGCATCCTCACTGCGTTCATGATGTCAGTGGGCATAGCGGGGCCGCACACACCGGCCCGGTACTGATCGCTACAACGAGAAGGATGGAGCTCCCAGGTAAAGCGCTCTGTATATGTCACCGAGCACCGCTCTGCACTCCTTCTACACTCTGCTCATCGGACGCGTCTCCGCCAATCACAGCGCGCCTTACCCTGGACGAGGGCGTGGCTAGGCGGCACACTTTCTGCCCTGCAGCCAGGAGCTGTCAGGTGTCACCTTCATCTCTAGAGGGCGCTGTCCTCATCGCGCACAGAACACCTGTGATCGGTTTGTGCCGATGAAGAGGACAGACAGATTATTGGCTTGATTTACTAAAGGCAAATAGACTGTGCATTTTACAAATGTGCAATTGCTCCAGAGCTTAGTAAATGAGAAAAAGCTCTGCTAACTACCATCATCCAATCATGTGCAAGCAAAAATGCATCTTTTTCCCTCAAATGTGATTGGGTACTTGCGAAGTGAAGCTTTATCTAATTTATTAAAGTGGAGGGTCACCCTAAAAAAAAAAAAAATACTGCATAAAAATTTTAATAAAAATTTGAAAGCAAAAAATATAAAAATATTTTTTTTTAACTTACCAGAAATGGCTGTTGCTAGGCAGATCGTCCTAATCTGCCTCTTCCTGTTCCGCATAGTTCTTCAGTCTTCTGCTCCTCGCGTCGTCTTGTAGTGAATGGGGCGCGGTGTGTTATGGGATCTGTGTGTGTCCCACAACACAGCGCGCCCCATTCACAAAGCACTGCGCCACTCGCGCATGTGCAGTAGGAAACAGGCAGTGAGGCCGCAAGGCTCCGCTGCCTGTTTCCCTTAGTTGGAATGGCGGCGCCGGAAACCGAGAGAACCGCGACTTGCGCATGCGCAGTAGGAAACGGGCAGTGAAGCCGCAAGGCTCCGCTGCCTGTTTCCCTTAGTCGGAATGGCGGCGCCGGTAACCGAGAGCCGAGGGACGGTCGGTCTAGGGGGGGCCGACATCGCGGGCACCCAGGACAGGTAAGTCTGCTTATTATTATCATTCTTTTTTCCCGGCTGGCCCTCCCCTTTAAGGGGGCACACTAGACGTTAAAATAACATTATAAAAATGCCAGTAGCTTTGTAGTGAGTCTTTAAACGTTTTTGCTATAGAGTTTATTAGCGTTTTTTAGCTTTTTTCCGGGTTAGCGTTTTTTTTTTTTTAAAGGTACCATGCACACTTGACGTTAAAATAACATAAAAAAAGCCAGTTGCAGTGAGTCTTTCAACATTTAACATTTTTGCAATAGCGTTTATTAGTGTTTTTTCTTTAGCATTTTTCCCTGTTAGCGTTTTTATTTTTTAAGACTCCATGCACACTGGACATTAAAAATACCATTAAAAAAAAGCCAGTAGCTTTGCAGTGAGTTAACGTTTAATGTTTTTGCAATAGAGTTTTTTTTTGTGTTTTTCCGTGTTAGCATTTTTTTAGCGTTTAAAAAAAAAAAATTTCTTCAATGGATCAAAAACGTTAAAAAAACGCTGGTGAGCCGCGTTTTTGAGCGTTTATCAGCGTTTACCGTTTTTTTGTGGTCAGAAAACGACTCCCGAACGCGATTTTATGGCATTCAGAAAACAGCCCATAAACTCCAATGCTGCTCAAAGTTCAAAAACGTCCACGTGTGCACGGACACATAGGATAGCATAGAGGGGAGTTTATGGGCTGTTAAAAAAAATGCCCCAAACTCCAAAAAACTTCCGTTTATGAGCTCCAGTGTGCATGGAGCCTTAGGGGTTGATTTACTAAAGCCAAATAGACTGTGCACTTTGAAAAGTGCAATTGCACTCTGCAAGTGCAGTTCCTGCAGAGCTTAGTAAATGAGGTAAAGCTTCACTTTGCAAAGAATACCCAATCACGTGCAAGGAAAAGTTAAAAAACAGCATTTTTGCTTGCACATGATTGGATGAGCTTTTGCTCATTTACTAAGCTCTGGAGCATCTGCTCTTGCTGAGTGCAACTGCACTTTGCAAAGTGCACAGTCTATTTGCATTTAGTAAATCAACCCCTAAGTGTTTTTTTTTTTCAATGGATCAAAAACATTACAAAACGCTGGCGAGCCACGTTTTTTTGAGCGTTTATCGGCGTTTATGAGCGTTTGGCATTTTTTGTGGTCAGAAAAACGACTCCTGAACGCAATTTTATGGCGTTCAGAAAACAGCCCATAAACTCCACTGCTGATAAAAGTTAACCACTTGCCGACCGGCGCACGACGATATACGTCGACAGAATGGCACGTACAGGCAGGAGGGCGTATATATAAGTCCCTCCTTTAGCCTGTCTGTGCCATCGGGAGCGCGCCGGTCGGGACCCCCGTGAGTCCGATCGCGGTCCCCGCGGACTCGATCGCCGCGGGGACCCCCGCGATCGTCTCACGGAATGGCTGAACGGGGAGATGCCGAGATAAACAGCATCTCCCCGTTCTGCCTAGCAACTAGTGATGCCGATCTCTGCTCCCTGTGATTGGAGCAGAGATCAGCATTCACTAGCTGACACACCCCTAGGCATACTTAACTGTTACACTGCCACCTTGTGGTTAACCCCTTCACTGCCAGTGTCATTTATACAGAAATCAATGCATTTAAATGCATTAATTGCTGTAAAAAATGACAATGGTCCCAAAAATGTGTCAAAAATGTCCGATGTGTCCGCCATAATGTCGCAGTCACAAAAAAAAATCGCAGATCTCCGCCATTACTAATAAAAAAAAAATATTAATAAAAATGCTATAAAACTATTCCCTATCTTGTAAACGCTATAACTTCTGCGCAAACCGATCAATAATCGCATATTGCAATTTTTTTTTACCAAAAATATGTAGAAGAATACGTATCGGCCTAAACTGAGGAAAAAAAAAGTTTTTTTATATATTTTTTGGGAATATTTATTATAGCAAAAAATAAAAAATAATGAATTTTTTTCAAAATTGTCGCTCTATTTTTGTTTATAGCGCAAAAAATAAAAACCGCAGGGGCGATCAAATACCACCAAAAGAAAGCTCTATTTGTGAGAAAAAAAGGACGTCAATTTTGTTTGGGAGCCACGACCGCGCAATTGTCAGTTAAAGCGACGCAGTGCCGAATCGCAAAAAGGGGCCTGGTCCTTTGGCTGCAAATTGGTCCGGTCTGAAAGTGGTTAAAAAACGTCCATGTGTGCATGGACAAATAGAGGGGAGTTTATGGGCTGTTAAAAAAAATGCCCAAACTCCAAGAAATGTCCGTTTATGAGCTCCAGTGTGCATGGAGCCTAAAGAGGAAGTAAACTTCCCTGTATTGTTTGTACCTACAGGTAAGCCTATAATAAGGCTTACCTATAGGTACTGTAAATATCTCCTAAACTTGTATCGTTCAGGAGATATTTACTGTATATGCCGCCGATGAGGCGATGCCAGGATGCCAGGCCATGCGGCGGGCGGGGATGTTTTTTTTTAAGCACCTGATTAGAGCCAGAGTCTCTAATAGGTTTCAAAATAGGGTGGGCTCAGGGCGCAGAGCAAATGAATATTCACTTTTCTAACACTGAATCGCCTCTCCTCCAATCAGGAAGCACAGGTCTGATACCCGTTTCCCAATTGGGTGAAAGCACAGGCGATCCTATTGGACGCCTAGGAGGAGGGAGATGCACAGCAGAACCCGCCGTGATCCACAGGAGGAAACGCTGCCTGTCTGCTTCCTAGATGGGGTAAGTGCGGGGCTTCGATGTCCCGACCGTCCTCCAGAGGCGGGGATTACTGCCGACCGACCAGGGGGGTGGGGGGATTGGCTCTTTGCCACCCCCCAAAAGAAATAATCAGCAGCCGCCACTGCAGGCGAAGATGGATGCAGCCTCCAGCGGTGACAACAAGGGCTTTGTTTGCAGGTAAGTTTGACATAATGTGCTAGTATTTGATGCATACTAGCACATTATGCCTTTAATTTGCAGGTCAGCAAAAGGAAAAAAAAAAAAAAGAGGCAGCATTTACTTCCTCTTAAAGCTCTGGAGCAATTGCACTTTGCAAAGTGCACAGTCTATTTGCTTTTAGTAAATCCACTGCTAAGTGTCAAACGCTTGTCAGTCACTGCTGGATTATTATCAGCAGCGGCCAGTCCCCCCCCTGGTTTGCATGCGGGGCACTGGAGCTTTCTATGATTTTTTTTTTTCAAGCATGCGATTAGAGCCTGAGGCTCTAATTGGCTTGAAAAAGGTTGGGCTCGGGGAGCAGAACCCACCCACTTGTGACACTAGCGAATCAATATTCACTATCAGTTTCCGGGTTTTCTCAGGCCAATCAGGACAGGAGGCAGATCTAAAGAAGACCGAGTTAGACGGGAGGAGAAGCCGGGCAAGCCGCGGCGCTGTGACCCTGGCGAGGCGAGTGCGGAACGGGGGGGGGGTTTTATTTGCCACCCCCCAAAAAAGTTTAGCACCAGCCACCACCGATCAGCAGCACAGTTGTACTACAGCAACATGGCTCGGCTGCGCAAATCGCTGTCATGTTACACGCCCACAGAGCCGATACGAGTGCCCGGTGGTCACGATCAACGCTGGGCTCCCGTGATCGCTCAGGTCACACCGAGAACCGGGATCTGTGTGTGTGTAAACACAGTTTCTGGTTCTCTGAGGGGAGAACAGACAGATACAGAGTATGAACAGCGATCTGTCATCTCCCCTGCACAGTCCCCCCTTCAGTTAGAACACACACTAGGGAACACAAATAACCCCTTCACTGCCCCCTAGTGGTTAACCCCTTCACTGCCAGTGACATTTTTTACAGTAATCAATGCAATTTTATAGCAGAATGTGTCATAATGCGCTATAACTTTTGCGCAAACCAATCAATATACGCTTATTGCGAGTTTTTTTTTACCAAAAATATGTAGAAGAATACGTATCGGCCTAAACTGAGGAAAAAAAATTATTTTTATATATTTTTGGGGGATATTTATTACAGCAAAAAGTAAAAAAAGAATGTGTTTTTTTCAAAATTGTCGCTCTTTATTTGTTTATAGCGCAAAAAAAAAAAAAATATGCAGAGGTGATCAAATACCACCAAAAGCTCTATTTGTGGGAAAAAAAGGACGTCAATTTTGTTTGTTCCGTGCTGAATCGCAAAAAGTGCTCTGGTCAGGAAGTGGGTCAAATTTTCCGGGGCTGAAGTGGTTAAAGAGAGATCTGTTAGGACGGGAACATACAGGAGAGGAGCCTCCAGTGTCTGCAGCCACAGCCGTGTCATTTCCAAAGAGGAGAGGAGACTGTCACTGAGGATTGTATAGATGCTTATTTAGACCCATTGGGGTCTTCCTTAGCCTCTCACGGCTGGGCACGCTGTGTGTATATTGTGTACATTGAAAAAAGAAGCGGGCTATAAGTGGGATCACATGACCTTGAATTTCTTTGCACTGGATCACTTTATTCACTTTTTTTGCACAGTTTTTATATTTGAAGAGACTATTTTTGCAACACCTTTTTGCACTGGACATTTTTTCAGAATTGTTTATTCATCATTGCACTTTGATTTTTATTTACACATTTTTGAGGATTTGCACATTTATATTATCTACTAATATGTATTTTTTATTGCATCTTTATTGATTATTTATTGCGATATTGCACAGATTGTATAACATAAGTGTATTCAAATAGCGCTGCTCCATCATATACATTCTATATACCCTTGGTGCTGGTGACACTTTAGGAGTCCAGCAGCTATATATCCACTTTTGCGCTTTCATTTTGATGACTTTTTGAAATTTACTAGACATGTGCAATTCGTTTAGTTTTTTTTCGTTATATTCGTTCATTCGTTATCGTACGAATGAACAAACGATTCGCTAAAAATTTTAACGAATAATGAATCGTTCGAATCGAACGAATACGAAAAACAACGAAAATCCGAAATAACCAAATTAGAAACAACGAAACTACGAAAGAAGAAAATCCGAAAGACGAAAACAGGAACAACGAAAATCAAAATGAACGAAAAAATTCGTACATTCGTAACTTTTTTTTTTTGTTGAATTGGTAATTTTCCGTGTCCCTTACAATGGCGCTGCTTAACGTGCCTCGAATGGATTGAACGAAAAAATTGGTACATTCGTAACTTTTTTTTTTTTTTCCGATTCGTGATTTTCCGTGTCTCTTACAATGGCGCTGCCTAACATGTTTCGAATGGATTGAACGAAAAAATTCGTACATTCGTAACTTTTTAATTTTTTTTTCGATTCGTAATTTTCCGTGTCTCTTACAATGGCGCTGCCTAACGTGCTTCGAATGGATTGAACGAAAAAATTCGTACATTCGTAACTTTTTTTTTTTCGATTCGTAATTTTCCGTCTCTTAAAATGTAATAATAGCATACACATTACATAAAATTATGAATTATGCTCCGATTACGAATCTACGAAAACAATGTTACGAAAGTACAAATAAATCAATCTAACGAAAGTACGAATGTAACTAAATCTACGAAAATACGAATAAACGAAAATTAAACTAACAGAAAAACGAATCAACTAAAAAATAACTCTTACGAAAATACGAATCGTTACGAATACGAACACCGACGACTTACAAATTTACGAATCATTACGAATACGAACACCGACGACTTACGAATTTACGAATCGTTACGAATCAACGGAAACGAAAGAAACAAAACGAAAATAAACAAATTTTTCTGTTGTGCACATGTCTAAAATTTACACACAGAGTAGCGCATAAGTATTCTTTTACTCAAATTTTATGGCTAATCGGCAAGAGATTGAGAAAAAAGTGCACAGGGGCTGAGCACTACTCCAGGAAACATGCACCAATGCAAGACATCAAATAAAATAAAAAATACTGTTTTGCAGGGAGCAGTGAATTTAATAATAACCAAAGCGCAACATTAAAAACTGATGATTCCTTACAAAAAAAAAAATAAAAAACTGCTTGGGGGTTCCCTAAACCTGTCTGTGAAGTGACACATCTCTACTGTGTAAATTATATTTATGAGCCTAGGTTCACATTAATGCGATTTGGCATGCAATTTGACAAATTTTTATTGAAAATATGACTGATCATGCCAAAAAATTTTTTTATTTTTTTTAAGGCTAGCAATCACGTGAAGCCATTTATTATCACAGTATTTTGGATCCTGTTTAAATCATAATGATAACAGAAATCACCCAAATGGCCCTGATAAAAAGTTTACATACCCTGGAATGTTTGGCGTTGGTACGGACACAGAAGGTGGCACACACAGGTTAAAATGGCAATCAAATGTTCATTTCCCACATTTGTGGCTTTTTTAAATCATAATTAGTGTCTGTGTTTAAATAGTCAATAAGTTTGTTAGCGCTCACATGGATGCACTAAGCAGGCTAGACACGAGGAGGTAGAAAAGAACAGTCAGAATGCTTGTGTAACAAGGTAATGAAACTTTACAACCGGACAAAAAGACCAATACCAGGAACTAGAAAAATGTCTCACACTGATAGATGACTGGATGACCACTAGCTCCCTCAAACTCAGTGGATTGAAAACAGAACTGCTGCTCCTCAACGCAAACCGAAGTAAAAAAACGAAGACCCTTTGGACACCACCAACCATCCTTGGACAGACCATCCTTCCAAGCACCAAAGCCAAAAGCCTCAGAGTCATCTTTGATTCAGAGATGACCATGGAAGCACAAATAGGATCAGTAATCAGCGGATCCCATCATCTTGTTCGCCTGCTTCGCAGACTTATCCCCTTCATCCCGGAAAAGGAGAAAGCAGTAGTAGTGGGAACTATCATCAATTCGCCGGCCGGCTGCGATTTTTAAATTTTGTTTTTAAGTTTGGATGTGCATACATCTTTGGCGGTTTTTACGAAAATAAACCAGTTGGATCCTACCCATGGTGTGCCCTTTTCTTTCACGTTTTTGGCCAATTTGGAGACCCAGCATTCGCATTCGGTGAGTTACATATCTGTGTAAACCTGGAGCGTTTGAGGTATTCCTCTTAAAGACACAGACGCCGAGATTTGTGGTACCTAGGCAAGACAGAGGAAAAGGCCCTGGCTGGGTTGTAGCCGCATGCGATTTCTTTTCAATTTACCTGGTGGTGGGATCACTGTGAAATAAGTCACATTATCACAGATGTTAACCTGGAAAAGTCACTCATCACACTGATGTCACTTTGACCGGATTTCCAGCTATATTTGGATATCTTTGTGGACTGTTTATTACCAGCATATATAGTTTATAATGTTTATATGGATGTTTTTTTTTTCACTATTATTTTTAATGTTGATGAAAACTAGAGGATAATCATTTTATCCTGCTGTGTTACACAACGGTTTGACACATGTTTGAGATATAACTGATATGTATGGATAACTACTGACGCATATTATCTGTTATTTGTGAATAACCACTGACACACACTATTCACACTATTGTGCTAACACTTTTTATGGCGCAACCTTTCCTTTTTATATCATCAATTCGCAACTCGACTACGCAAATTCCCTCTACATAGGACTACTAGATTACCAGATCGTAAGTCGTCCAAAACACAGCAGCAAGCAGCAAGACTAGTCACCGGAAAGAAACCCTGGGAATCCATCTTCCCATCCCTGAGGACCCTCCATTGGCTCACGGTAAAAGATAGGATCACATTCAAGACCCTCTGCCTCACCCACAAATGTACACAAGGAAACGCTCCTCAATACCTATGTGAGAAAAATACATACCAAATCGCAGCCTTCGATCAACAAACCAAAACCGCCTTCTCATCCCCAAAGCCCGCTACAAATCTAAGGGAGAACGAAGATTCGCAGTACAGGGACCTCGGCTATGGAACGCTCTACCAAACAACATCCGCTTGGAAGAAAACCATCGGGCGTTCAGGAAAAAACTCAAGACCCACCGCTTCTAATAAAGCAGAACAACAAGGACAGACAAAGTGCCTTGAGGCGATTCAGTTCGCATTTGCAGCGCTATACAAATCATTCATTCATTCATTCATTACAAAGATGGAAAAGGATATACAAAGATATCCAAAGCCTTGAATATGCCAGTCAGTACTGTTCAATCACTTAATAAGAAGTGGAAAATTTGGGGATCTCTTGATACCAAGCCAAGGTCAGGTAGATCAAGAAAGATTTCAGCCACAACTGCCACAGGAATTGTTTGGGATACAAAGAAAAACCCACAGGTAACCTCAGAAGAAATACAGGCTGCTCTGGAAAAAGATGTGCTTGTTTTTAAGGGCACAATATGATGATACTTGAGCAAAAAAGAGCTGCATGGTCAAGTTGCCAGAAAGAAGCCTTTATTATACAAGTTCCACAAAAAAGCCTGGTTACAATATGCCCAACAACACCTTGACATGCCTCATTGGCTTTTTTGTGGCATTGGCGCAGTAAAGGCTTCCTTCTGGCAGCTCAACCATGCAGCTATTTTTTGTTCAAGTTGAATTGTGCTCCTTAACCACTTGCCGACCGATGCACGACGATGTACGTCGGCAGAATGGCACGGCAGCGCAAATGGTCTTACCCGTACATCCCTACGTCACTGCAGGCTAGCGGGCACGCAAACGCCGCTAGAGCGTGCCCGCGGACTCGATGTCCGCCGGTGGCCTGGGACCGGAAGAGGCAGAACGGGGAGAGGCCTATGTAAACAAGGCATTTCCTTGTTCTGCCTAGTAACATGACAGGGATCTACTGCTCTCAGTGATTAGGAGCAGTGATCTCTGTCATGTTCTAGTGAGCCCACCCCCCCTAAAGTTAGAACACACTTAACCCCTTGATTGTCCCCTAGTGTTTAACCTCTTCCCTGCCAGTGACATTTATACTGTAATCAAGAGCTATTTTTAGCTCTGATCACTGTATAAATGTCAATGGCCCCAAAATAGTGTCAAGTGTTCGATCTGTCCTCCGCAATGTCGCAGTCACGATAAAAGATTGCCGTTATTACTATTAAAAAAAAAATTATTATAAAAATACCATAAATCTATTCCCTATTTTGTAAACGCTATAACGTTTGCGCAAACCAATCAATATACACTTATTGCGATTTTTCTACTAAAAATATGTAGAAGAATACATATCGGCCTAAACTGAGGAAGAGATTCGTTTTTTCATATATTTTTTTGGAATATTTATTATAGCAAAAAGTAAAAAATATATATTTTTTTTTTTCAAAATTGACAGTCTTTTTTTGTTTATAGCACAAAAATAAAAACCGCCAGAGGTGACCAAACACCACCAAAAGAAATCTCTATTTGTGGGGAAAAAAAGGACAATTTTGTTTGGGTGCATCGTTGCATGACCGAGCAATTGTCAGTTAAAGCGACGCAGTGGCGTCAAATCTTTTCCGGGGCTGAAGTGGTTAAAAACAACCACACCGTCTTTTTGGAGAGCAGCCTGGATTTCTCTTGCGGTTACCTGTGGGTTTTTCTTTGTATCCTGAGCAATTCTTCCACCGGTTGTGGCTGCAATCTTTCCTGATCTACCTGACAGTGGCTTGGTATCCACTTCCACTTCTTAACCTGCAAACTTAAACCCCCTTCCTAACCAGACCAATTTTCAGCTTTCGGGGGTCTCACACTTTAAATGACAATTACTCAGTCATGCAACACTGTACCCAAATTAATTTTTTGTCCTTTTTTTTCACACAAATAGAGCTTTTTATTGGTGGTATTTAATCATCGCTGGGTTTTTTATTTTTTGCGCTATAAATCAAAAAAGATTGAAATTCAGTAAAAAAAACAAAAAAAATGATTTGTTTCTATTAAAATTTATTGCAGAGTATTGGCAGAGTATTGGCGAGTATTGGCGAGTATTGGCAGAGTATTGGCAGAGTATTGCAGTGTTGCAGAGTATTGCACAGTGTTGCAGAGTATTGGCAGAGTATTGCACAGTATTGGCACAGTATTGCACAGCGTTGGCAGAGTATTGCACAGTATTG
>CM053028.1:460274849-460292141 GCA_028564925.1 Lithobates sylvaticus
CAGCACTGTCTGTGTTGATAGGGGAATCAAGCAAAAATTTACACCATGTATGACCTGCCTAGGGGTTGTTCTCTGCAACATGCTTGCATGGGATAGGTTTTTCTTCTTTGTGAGGAACCTATTTGTCAGGCTTTTGCTGCTTTGTGAGGAAAACAAAGACTTTGCAGACCGGTTGTTGTGATGCAGCTGGAATGTATTAAGCTGATTTCAACTGAGTGTTTAACCACCTTGCATCCAGGCCAATTCTGACATGTCTCTCCTACATGTAAAATTCATCATTTTTTTTTGCTAGAAAATAACATGGAACCCTCAAACATTATATTTATGGTTTAGAGCCCTACGGACGATACGAGTAAAGATGACATACAGGATTAACACAAACTTACGAACATGAAATGGACCTGAAAGTGTGCCTTGGTCCATCGTATGGTACACCAAAATAAGGGGGCATACCCTAGATAAGGAGTGATGGAATGAGAGTAGCTATGAAATGATGTGAAATTAGTATTCTGTTTGGAGTAAGAATACTTGAGAAATGCCCTAAGAAGGGGAAGGGAGGGTGGGTATCTCACACAGGAAACCGACAAAGACCGGCAGGAAGTGGGCTGGTTATATACCCTCCGGGCTCCTCCCATAACTTCAGGCCACCATACTGGCCTTCCAATATGTTTTTTTTAGCAAAGATCTTAGAGAATACGATGGCGGTTGTCGTTGTGGTTTGAACACCGTTTTCATATGTGGGCAGGACTTACATATGCGTTCGCTTCTGCGTATGAGCTCACGCGGACAGGGGGGCTTTAATTTTTTTTTTTTTTTTTTTTAATGTTAATTTTACTTTTAATTTTTTAGTTTGACACTTTAAAAAAATAAAAAATAAATTTGATTACTTTTATTCCTATTACAAGGATTGTAAACCATGTAATAGGAATATGGCATGATCGTACCTATTTACAGTGAGATATGGGGTCAATAAGACCCCACATCTCACCTCTAGGCTGGGAAGCCTAAAATAAAAATTAAAAAAAACGATCACGGCTTCCCAGCCGTTATTTGAATGCAGAGGCCGGACGTGACGTCATAACATCGTGCCTGGCCTCCGAACGACCATCTGGTCCACCGGAAATCTCTATGATCATCATCCGGGGGGCGGCGGATCCTGTGTCCGACTCACCGATGGAAGCTGTGAGTCGGTAGAAGCACCGGAGGGCGGCGGGAGGGGGGGATGCTGTCCTCTATGGGCGCTTGGATGTAAACAGACCACCTGTCCGTTCACACCCAACTGCCATTCCATCTGATACACTGAACTGAAGGAGAATAGATCTCCATCCGTCTGTTTTTAGCAAATCAGATTGGATGTAGGTGGGTGTAAACAGAGACATGTCCGTTTACACCCAATGCTCCATAGAGGAGGTCCTGATGGAGGTTCTGATCGGGTCCGCCTGAAAAACGAACAGGCAGTTCTGATCGGAACATTTGTGTGAAAGGGGCCTTAGGCCCTACTGCAGGGGTCAGTGCAAAGTCAGTGATGTTATTAGGAGATACTCAGATGATGAGTTAGGGCCATTAAAAAGAAGGGTAAAAAGCTTAAAGACACAACGTTAAAGCCCAAGTTAATTTAAGGTATTTTTTTTAAGTCAGCACAAAGGACATTACTTTCGTTGGTGCTGGTTTTCATAGTGGAATTCTCAAGTCCTCTGCTCCCTTCTCATACCCCACAGCTATAATCGTTCGGGGCTGGGGAGCTGCTATCAGTGCTGGACCTGTCATAGGGACTTATCAAGAGTGTGAACTATGACTGCCTCTTCCATTTCTCCCCCCTTCCATTCATAGAAGTCAAACTATAGCTTTCACTAATGAAAAGCAATCTATGATTGGAGGATGGGTGGATAAAGGTTTTCCTCCTCCATTTATAGATTGCTTTTTATTGATGGAAGCTATAGTACAAATTCTATGAGTGGAGGAGGGGGGTGGAAGGGTAGGTATAGTCGGTACTCTTGTAAATGCATATCACAGTTCAAACACTGATGTTAAACCCTGCATCACTGGAAGAAATATGGCTGTGGGGTATGAGAGGGGGGCAGAGGACTTCAGATTTCAACTAGGACAGACAGCACCAGCACAAGGGACACTTTGAATTAAATGTAAGTAATGTCTCTTATACCGCGTACACACGATCGGACTTTCCGGCGGGATTGTCCACCGGACTAGAGTCCGCCGGACAATCTGACCGTGTGTGGGCCTCCGGTGGACTTTTTGTTCCCAAAAGTCCGGCGGACTTAGTTTGGACAATCCCACCGTCTGTGTGCTAGTCCGTGGGACTTTTGAAATGAACAAACTTGCCGACACACCGTCGTAAAGTTCGTTCATTTTGAACATGACTCCAGGTAGACGGGACTAGCGAAGGAAGTGAATGCCGCCGCCTCGATCGGCGGCATTGACACCTCGCTAGCCCCGTCACCTGGTATGGATTTAAAAGGGGAATCCCTACGCCGAAAAAACGGCGTGGGGTCCCCCCCAAATCCATATCAGACCCTTATCCGAGCACGCAGCCCAGCCGGTCAGGAAAGGGGGCGGGGACAAGCGAGCGCCCCCCATCCCCCTCCTGAGCCGTACCAGGCCGCGTGCCCTTAACATGGGGGGTGCCCTGGGGAAAGGGGGGCCCTGCGGCCCCCCACCCCAAAGCACCTTGTCCCCATGTTGATGAGGACAAGGGCCTCTTCCCGACAACCCTGGCCGTTGGTTGTCGGGGTCTGCGGGCGGGCGGGGGGCTTATCAGAACCTGGGAGCCCCCTTTAATAAGGGGGCCCCCACATACCGGCCCCCCACCCTATGTGAATGAGTATGGTGTACGATGTACCCCTACCCATTCACCTAAGGAAAAAAGTGTAAATAAAAAAAAGACACAATTTTTTTAAATACTTTATTGCACAGCTCCGGGGGTCTTCTTCTGTCTTGGGGGGGTCTTCTCGCCAGACTCCTCCACTATCTTCTGCTAGCTCTTTTACTAGCGGAGGAGCCCGGCTTTCTCCTTCGTTGCTGCCGTCGTCTGGGGGTCTTGTTCCGACTTCGGGGGTCTTGTCCTGCTCTTCTGTTCTTCTTGCCGGGCCTCCGCTTTCTTCTTCCAGCTCCTTTACTAGCGGTGGCCTGGGCTTCTGTCGCTGTCGCTGTAGCCGCCTTCTGCTTCTGTTTCTTCTTCTTCTGCTTCTTGTTCTTCTTTCTTCTTCCGGTGTTGACTCTTGCTGTCTCCTCTTCTAATGGCTCAGACATCATATGGGGGCGGGGTCACCATGTGACACGAGCCGGTGGCCCCGCCTCTTGTCCCTATATAACTGGCAGCGCAACACGTCTGAGCCATTAGAAGAGGAGACAGCGACGAGTCAACATCGGAAGAAGAAAGAAGAACAAGAAGCAACAGAAAAAGAAGAAGCAGAAGGCGGCGACAGCGACGGCGAAAGAAGCCCGGGCCACCGCTAGTAAAAGAGCTGGAAGAAGAAAGCGGAGGCCCGGCAAGAAGAACAGAAGAGCGGGACAAGACCCCTAGATGATAGGGTAATGATGTTTATTTGTTCCGCCCTCCTAAAAAAACACCGCTCTGCGCTGCAAGGATGTGTTACTAGCAAACTCGGACTGGTCTTTGATGTACCTGTCCTGTGATATGTAGATTTATTAAATATATAAATAAATAAATAAATAAATAGATAAATATATATGTATATATGTGCAAAGTTAGTATATAAAAATAAAATAGATGAATATATATATATGCATGTGCATAGATGTGAGGAAATTATATTTGTGATGTGCAAAATAATCTCAATATAATGTATATGTACAGTGGACCTTATACATACATTATTAACAGCTGCTGCTTGGAAACATAGAAATATAGAAGAATACAAACAACATAGGGCGGACTGTGCTTCGTCCCCTCAAATAGAAATTTGTAGCAGCGCTATTATTAAGATTTTTCAAGTGGATGTGAAAAATCAATATATACACTCTAAGTAAGGTGACCATATACTACAATAAATTATATATAAAAAATAATATAATAAAAATATGGATCAGGTGAGAGTGATAAAAAACAAAAATAAGTGAATCAATAAATCAAGGTGAACCATATATATGGTGAGAAGATAATAAATAAATAAATAAATAAATATAGAAATCTGTGTCTATAGTCCACATAAAGCAGTGCCTGCCAATCTGATCAAGACAATCTGCAGCAATCCACCAAGTGACAGTTCCCAGTTGGTATAGACAAACAGTTCAAAAATTGATAATCTTTGAGTGATCCGACCACCATGCGCTTTCACCTTGTGCGAGAATCGTCCCCTTATGGGGCTGCACTCACCAGAAAACCACTTTTAATATGCCTGTAGTTTAACCAATATGGGCCTTCTCCTCCAACATCAGACCATCCACCAGCGCGGTTATAAGACCAGATCTTCAATCCAGCATCCCCTGATCAATACTCCACCAGCGCGGTCACATAGTGTGTGAAAAACAAATGGAGGGCCACATAGTGTAATACTGCTTAAAAAGATTTTTATTGAAACACTTTCCCTTTAAAAAAACGATCCCCCCTAATAGTAACTGCGTACCACACAATCAGAATTCATAAGCATTTGGATAAATGTAGAGATCTACTATGCCTGGGTTCCATCCACAGGATATGGAAAAACGAGTTCCGCTGTGTGTACTGGCGGCGTCTCTCCTTCCTGGTGTTCGTGGAACGCACAGTGGACCGCAGGCGTAGTGACGTCACTTCCTGTTGACCTACGCCCTTTGAGGGCGTAGGTCAACAGGAAGTGACGTGACTACGCTTGCGGTCCACTGTGCGTTCCACGAACACCGGGAAGGAGAGACGCCGCCAGTACACACAGCGGAACTCGTTTTTCCATATCCTGTGGATGGAACCCAGGCATAGTAGATCTCAACATTTATCCAAATGCTTATGAATTCTGATTGTGTGGTACGCAGTTACTATTAGGGGGGATCGTTTTTTAAAGGGAAAGTGTTTCAATAAAAATCTTTTTAGCAGTATTACACTATGTGGCCCTCCATTTGTTTTTCACACACTATGTGACCGCGCTGGTGGAGTATTGATCAAGGGATGCTGGATTGAAGATCTGGTCTTACAACCGTGCTGGTTTTCTGGTGAGTGCAGCCCCATAAGGGGACGATTCTCGCACAAGGTGAAAGCGCATGGTGGTCGGATCACTCAAAGATTATCAATTTTTGAACTGTTTGTCTATACCAACTGGGAACTGTCACTTGGTGGATTGCTGCAGATTGTCTTGATCAGATTGGCAAGCACTGCTTTATGTGGACTGTAGACACAGATTTCTATATTTATTTATTTATTTATTTATTATCTTTTCACCATATATATGGTTCACCTTGATTTATTGATTCACTTATTTTTGTTTTTTATCACTCTCACCTGATCCATATTTTTATTATATTATTTTTTATATATAATTTATTGGAACATATGGTCATCTTACTTAGAGTGTGTATATTAATTTTTCACATCCACTGTTAAAAAAAAATCTTATAATAGCGCTGCTACAAATTTCTATTTGAGGGGACGAAGCACAGTCCGCCCTATGTTGTTTGTATTCTTCTGTTTTGTAGTATTCCATCTTTTCATCAACAATTTTGATTTATCAAAGAAAGTTATGATCTAAAAGGGAAGACCCAGGTTATGTTGTGTCGTAGGTCTGTGCACGTCTTATGGCTTCTTTTTATAATCTGCTGACCGCAATGGAACAAAACAAACCAAGTGCTTCCACGATCAGCACATAACGTACGTATTATACATCACCTTCACAAAACACTGTCACACAGCTAGAGAAAATAGTAAATTACTGATAAACTTCATTAACTCTTTATGTGCGCAGAACAAGATGGGACTTATTCTAAAACCTATGTCACTTCTGTATATACTGTATGTATACAATATCTTACAAAAGTGAGTACACCCCTCACATTTTTGTTAATATTTTATTATATCTTTTCATGTGACAACACTGAAGAAATTACACTTTGCTACAATGTAAAGTAGTGAGTGTACAGCTTGTATAACAGTGTAAATTTGCTGCCCTCTCAAAAAAACTCAACACACAGCCATTAGTGTCTAAACCGCTGGCAACAAAAGTGAGTACACCCCTAAATGAAAATGTCCAAATTGGGCCCAATTAGTAATTTTTCCTCCCCGATGTCATGTGACTCAGTGTTACAAAGGTCTCAGGTGTGAATGGGAAGCAGGTGTGTTAAATTTGGTGTTATCGCTCTCACTCTCTCATACTAGTCACTGGAAGTTCAACATGGCACCTCATGGCAAAGAACTCTCTGAGAATCTAAAAAAAAAAAAAGAAAGTGGTGCCCTGCCATGGTCAACCAAGATGGTTAAGGCAGTGCTGGAAAATAATGGTGGCCATACAAAATATTGACACTTTGGGCCCAATTTGGACATTTTAACTTAGGGGTGTGCTCACTTTTGTTGCCAGCGGTTTAGACATTAATGGCTGTGTATTGAGTTATTTTGAGGGGACAGCATGTACATTGTTATACAAGCTGTACACTCACTACTTTACATTGTTGCAAAGTGCAATTTCTCCAGTGTTGTCACATGAAAAGATATAATAAAATATTTACAAAACTGTGACGGGTGTACTCACTTTTGTTAGATACTGTATATATAAATATATATTTATTTATTTAGAGCAGGGTATATATTTAGACCAGGGTAAAATATGTTGTGAGGTCTGTAGCAGGAGGCTAGGCTAAGCCTGTCTCTGATATATTCTAACTACTAAGGATCTACAGTAGAATGTTAGATACATGATATAAAGCATCTACCCAATTTGGGTAGATGCTCGGAGGCCATCTGTGATATACGGGCTTTTTTGTCTGCTTCATCTGGTGAGTGGGGAACCAGGAGGGGAGCACAAGAAACCACCCGAATCGCACCTGATATTTTCGTCTACCATAAATCGCATGTTTGATGAACTATTTCAAGCACATTAGTGATATATGGTTCCATTAACATTTTATGTGCAGAGGATACATTTGGATGCATTTCCTCTCACAACACAGGATATTTATGCACGGACTTTATATGTATTTTTTATGATTTATTGAATGCACCATGTTGTAGTCTGGCATATAGCACTTTAATTGGCCAATTGGTCATATTTCCATCTTGTATAGCAATTTAATTTGGACATATATTAATGTGTGATGATTATGGATACACACTTATATAAAAGTAGGTGCAGCGCTGACTTCTAATTTTCACTGTCACTATTTTAAGGTACTTACCTTACATTTCAGCAGCAGCCCTAGGATATATTTTGTTCACTTTTTGTTTACATTTCCATAGCGCGGGTCTATAATTATAATTTTTTTCAGTCTGCAGCAAGTGATGTGCTGGTGGAGTGAGGAGAGATGAGCTTCAAGCAAGTTTGTGCAGGAGGAAGCTGAAGGAGTATGTACAGGGAGTGTACATAGTTGTCCCATAACCAATTGCTGTTCTATTGATCCACGCATCCCATATTCCCCATCCCCATCCAAATTATATCCCTCAATAAAACAAAAAAAAAAACAAAGTCCACTGACTGCTTTATGTCTCATGCCCCGTACACACGGTCGGAAATTCCGACCACAAAATCCGTCGGATTTTTTCCGACGGTTTTTGTCCGACACTGGTGTTGCATACACACGGTCGGACAAAGTTGTCGTAAAATCCTGAACGTGGTGACGTTCGTTGCGTACGACGGGACTACGTAGAGGCTAGTAGCCAATAGCTTTGGTCTTGTAATGTGATCTGAGCATGCGTGGCACTTTGTCCGTCGGAATTCACTACACACGATTGGAAAAAGTCCGATAGGACTTTGTTGTCGGAAAATTTGAGAGCAGGAGATAAAACTTTGTCCGTCGGAAAATCCGACAGAAAAAGTCCGATGGAGCCTACACACGGTCGGAATTTCCGACAACATTGTCCGATAGGACATTTTCCGTTGGAAAATCCGACCGTGTGTATGGGGCTTTATAGTGCCTGAGAGCAAACGCAGGGCTTGGCAGGGTGACAGACAAACCACAATTCTCAGCAGCCCCTGCTGGGGTGCCAACTCCTTTGTCGCTAATGACAGCTACAAGACACCTCCTGTATGGAGAAACTAGCATGCATTACTCAGGTGTGATTTTGGCCCATTCTTCCACACAAACAGTCTTCAAATCTTGAAGGTTCTGTGGGCCTCTTCTATGAACTTTGATCTTTAATTCTTTCCATAGATTTTCTATTGGATTGGATGAAGTTAGGTGATTGGCTGGGCTATTCTAGCAGTTTTATTTTCTTTCTTTGAAACAAATTGAGATTTTCCTTGGCTTTGTGTTTAGGATCATTGTCTTGCTGAAATGTCCACCCTTGTTTCATTTTTATTATCCTGGTAGATGGCAGCATATTTTTATTAAGAATGTTTTTTTGTACATTTTTCCATTCATCCTTCCTTCAATGACATGCAGTTTGCCAGTACCGTATGCTGAAAAAAAGCCCCACACCATGATGTTCTCACCTCCAAACTTCACTGTTGGTATGGTGTTTTTGGGGTGATGTGCAGTGCCATTTTCAAACATGGTATGTATTATGGCATACAAAAACTTCAAATTTGGCCTCATCTGACCAGACTATATACTCCCAGTATTTCACAGGCTTGTCTTAATGTTGTGCAGCAAACTTTAAGCAAGCTTCAACACGCTTTTTCTTCTGCAATTGAGTCTTGCATGGTGAGCGTGCATGCAGGCCATGGCAGTTTGCATTACTTACTGTTTTCTTTGAAACAATTGTACCTGCTAATTCCAGGTCTTTTTGAAGCTCTCCACAAGTGGTCCTTGGCTCTTAGACAACTCTTCTGATAATTCTTTTCACTCCTGTGTCAGAAATCTTGCGAGGGGCACCTGGTCATGGCCAGTTTATGGTGAAATTATGTTCATTCCACTTCTGGATTATGGCCCTAACAGTGCTCACTGGAACATTCAGAAGTTTAGATATATTTCTGTAACCAATGTCAGCAATATGTTTTGCAACAATAAGGTTGCAAAGGTCTTAAGAGAGCGCCCTTTGCTTTTACCCATCATGAGATGTTTCTTGCGTGACACCTTGGTAATGGGACACCTATTTAACCACTTTCAGACCGGACCATTTTGCTGGCTTAAGACCAGATCACTTTTTGCGATTCGGCCCTGCGTTGCTTTGACTGACAATTGCGTGGTCGTGCGACGTGGCTCCCAAACAAAATTGATGTCCTTTTTTTCACACAAATAGAGCTTTCTTTTGGTGGTATTTGATCGCCCCTGCGGTTTTTATTTTTTGCGCTATAAACAAAAAAAGAGCGACAATTTTGAAAAAAATGCATTATTTTTTACTTTTTGCTATAATAAATATTCCCCAAAAATATATAAAAAAACTTATTTGTTTCCTCAGTTTAGGCCGATACGTATTCTTCTACATATTTTTGGAAAAAAAATCGCAATTAGCGATTATTGATTGGTTTGCGCAAAAGTTATAGCCTTTACAAAATAGGGGATAGTTTTATAGCATTTTTATTAATATTTTTTTTTACTAGTAATGGCAGCGATCAGCGATTTTTTTATTGTGACTGCGACATTATGGCGGACACATCGGACATTTTTGACACATTTTTGGGACCATTGTCATTTATACAGCAATCAGTGCTATTTAACTGCACTGATTCCTGTGTAAATGACACTGGCAGTGAAGGGGTTAACCACTAGGTGGCAGTGTGTGGGGTTAAGTGTTCCTAGGGGCGTTCCTAGGGGCATGTTACTAACTGGGGGGGGGCGTGGCTGTGATTTAGTGAACACTGATCCCTGCTCCAATCCCAGGGAGCAGAGATCGGTGTCACTAGTTGCTAGGCAGAACGGGGAGATGCTGTTTACTTCCGCATCTCCCTGTTCAGCCATCACGTGAGACAATCGCGGGTATCCGGTGCGCGGCAATCTTAAAGGGGACATACCTGTACGCCCTTTTGCCTGTCCATGCCATTCAGTCGACGTACATCGTCGTGCGCGGGTCGGGAACCGGTTAAAGGCCATCAGTTGAGACTGATCCAGCTGATATTAATTTGCGCTGACAGGGGGCAGGATTGCTTTCTAATTACTGATAGATTTTAGCTGGTGTCTTGGCTTTCCATGCCTTTTTGCACCTATGTGTTCAATACTTTTTCAATACTTTTTCCCTGTGTCATTCCATTTTATTACACATAACTTAATTTCTGAACTTATTTGTTTTGGTTTCTTTGTATGTGTGGATTGCACGGGTTGTCACCGACGTGGTGAAAATGGCATGTCAATAGCACCTTTAGAAATATAGTTACCTAGAAAATGGTGACGCGTTCAATACTTCTTTTATATATATATATATATATATATATATATATATACACACACAGTCTGGGACCCCCAAGATAAATCGTTACAACACTTTCTGTAATACATTTTTCAAGCTATGCACAAAGCACATTACAAGAGGTTGAATGTGACAAGTAGCAGAAAGTATTGGGAATAATTCACTGAGTAGGCTGGGTTGTTAGACAAGCACAAGCCAATATAGGGAAATGTATAGTGTTTAGAATGTTCTGGAGGAGACAGCGGACATGAATTTGGTGAAATAGGACAAGACAGAATGGGAAAGGTCATTGGATGGGAGGTCATTGTCTGACCAATCCTGTATGTACTGACTAACACATTGACCTGTACTCTAAAGGATGAAAGACGCTGTTTGAGATATTGTTCTTTCTGCAGAGTGTCTCACTCCTAGAATTCACTGTGTGAAGGACATAAAGGCCCTAATTACAAAAGAACAAAAGTGAACTATTACCGGGAAATTACAAAGCACATTCACAAAGATTCTAAAAGGTTAAGGAGCAGTGACTATCCCCTACGCAACCTGGAATAACACATGCAATGCTACAATTGTCAGCCATACTCGATAGCTATAAAAGCCCATACATTGCCTAATGATCTTTAAATTGGGTTGTTTAATCAACTGAATACTTACATGTGTATCCCCCTTCATTGCCAGGCTATTTGTCAGTTTCCAGTGCTGTGATAGTTTGACTCAATGGGGGTGATGTCATTGCGGCTTGGCCATTCATGCCGCCAAAGCCTGCAAACCAGGAAGGAAGACTGGGTGAAGATGGAAGTGCTTACAGTGGTGACAGTGCGCCGCTGGAGGGCATTTTCAGGTAAGTCTGTCATAATGTGCTAGCATGTGGTGCATACTAGCACATTATGACTTAACCATTTGGTCTTCGGAAGATTTCCCCCCATTTTTTGCGATACGGCACTGCATTACTTTAAGGCCCCCTTCACACGGGGGCGGTGCGGGCGTTGGTGGTAAAACGGCGCTAAAAATAGTCGTTTTAGCGGCGCAATTCGGCCGCTAGCAGGGTGGTTTTAGCCCCCGCTAGCGGGCGAAAAAAGGGTTGAAACCGCCCGCAAAGTGCCCGCAAAATCCATTTACTTTCTGCTATAAAACATATCCAATAAAAAATTTAAAAAAAAATCTAATTTCTTCATAAATTTGTGTCAATATGTATTCTGCTACATATTTCTGTTAAAAAAATAAAATCCCAATAAGCGTATATTGATGGTTTGCGCAAAAGTTATAGCGTCTACAAACTATGGGATATATATTTTTTTATTTCTTTTTTTTTTTTTACTAGTAATGGCAGCGATCAGCGACTTATAACGGGACTGCAATATTGGGACAGACATTCTGACACTAATTGATAATGACACTTTTTGGGGACCAGTGAAACTAATACAGTGATCAGTGCTAAAAATATGCACTATCACTTTACTAATGACACTGGCTGGGAAGGGGTTAACATCAGGGACGATCAAATGGTTAACTGTGTGCCTAGCCAGTGTATTACTATACTGTGTGAGGATGCTTTTACTAAGGGAAGAGATTGAATTTATTTCCGGTTTTACAGGGAAACTAATTTCATCCCTTCCTCTCCTGTCAGAACAGTGATCTGCCTTTTTTACATAGGCAGATTGCCATCCTGGCTTTTTGTCTAATGATCGGCTGGTGCCGGAGGATATCGGGTACCGTGCACCCGCTATTCAGCTTCCGCATGCATGCGCCCCCCTTTCCCGGAACTGGCGGATCACGTATATATATACGTGATCCGGCACCTAGTAAAACTGCTATAGGGTGGACTTAAAGTGGTTATTAGGAGCTCTGTCATTTTTAAGGTTGCCAGTAAAAAAATGTGCTCTGTCAGTAAATCGCTCATGTTTCGTCAGTAAAAAATGCTGTGGGAGTTTGGCAACCCTGTTGGTCACCAGTCCCTTTCCCAGCATGGTGCCACCCTCCCTGCTAGAGTGAAACTCACACAAAGGCATACAAGTTTAGGTCCATCTGGAGCCAATATTGGTTCCCTCTCTGGGAGCAAGCAGTGAAAGATGTGAGCATCCCTCCTGGAATAGCACACTGCTTGGAGCTGCGTTGTGTTTTTTCCCACGCTCTACAGGAGGAAAAACAATTAGTTACTAGCTCCTCATAGTAGTTCCAGCATGTACCAAATTCTCTGCTTATTCAAAAGGGGGCTTCTGACATCTACAAGCGACCATTATCACTCTGCTGTCAACAACCATAGCAAGAGGTGTCCAAGTTTTGCATTCCTTGTTTTTTTTTTATGCTGTGTTGCCACCTTAATGCTGTTCTCAGATGTGAGATAATCATGACATAATCTTGTTGATTTTGGCAGGGTTGGATGATGATGATGTTTGTCTATAGTAGCGGAAGACATGCCCCGGGTGACCATTCTCTAACTGCACATCATTGCATTCTTTCTTCAATTCTGCCCTCCATGATGTACCACCTCTGATTGCTGGTTTCTCTCTTCTCCCATCTTCTCTCTGTATTAATTTAAACTCAGGTGAGCCAAGTGCATGTATAGTGGATAACTAACTGATAAACATACTAATGCCGCGTACACAGGATCGGAAATTCCGCCAGCAAAAGACGACGTGAGCTTTTGGTCGGAAAATGCGAGAGCATGTTTTCAATTTTTCCGACGGAAAAAGGTTCTACCGGAAATTCCGATCGTCTGTGGCAATTCCGACATGCAAAATTCCGACGCATGCTCAGAAACAATTTGACGCATGCTCGGAAGCATTGAACTTCATTTTTGCGGCTCGTCGTAGTGTTGTACGTCACTGCGTTCTTGACGGTCAGAATTTGGTGTGACCGTGTGTGGGCAACACAAGCTTGAGCGGAATTCCGTCGGAAAAAAACATCCAAGGCTTTTCCGACGAGAATTACGATCGTGTGTACGCGACATTAGTGGTAAAAAATGCAGCGCTAACCAATAAACACAAATATATTGATATGATAATGATTAAGAAACAAATCAAATATACAAAGTGTCCAATGTATAAAAAAGGAACTATATGGGTGATTGACCCAACACTGGTAAGCACTGGGAATGTATAAAACAAAACAGTGCAAAAAGTGTATAGAGTATAGTCCGACAAAAAGTGATCATCCAACACGAGTTAATGAAGAGCGTGGGACACTGTCTGATATGGAGGACGTCAAAGGTATTGTATCATCAACAGTGAATAAAAATGCGTGTGCCCTTACCGGAACTGGTGGACTCCAATGTCAGCGACATGGACTCATACAGGCATGGTGCCACAAATGGCCGGTGTATGGAGCTACACAGGGTCCAAGACCTCCGAGATGGAATCCAGGGAAGAGATGGGGAACCTCCAAATGGACCTCCAATCCTAAGTATGTAAAAACTGGATCTGGATGGTAAGATCAACAGGACTCCGGAGCCACTCACAGCAAAGTAGTATGTAGAGAACGAAAATGCTTCCACATAGTGTAGATCAAAAAAATGGTATTTTATTTCTACAAACCAGCATACAAAGGATAAAATGATCACAAAGATAAAAAGCTGGGCAATGTGGGGAGCGATAAGCCAAAAAAAATCCCTACGCGTTTCGACCAATGGGTCTTCAACAGGGGCATATTGTTCATCACTTGAGTTTAGCACAGTAAAATTTACATCCCACTAACTGATAAACATGACCCCTGACTGTTGGATTGTGTATGCATGACCAGTACGGTATTTGTACATTGAAATCATATCCCCTCTCAAGCGTCTCTTCTCCAGAGAGAACAAGTTCAGCTCTCGTAACCTTTCCTCATAACTAATATCCTCCAGTCCCTTTATTAGCTTTGTTGCCCTTCTCTGGACTCTCTCCAGTTCCAGCACATCCTGAGGACTGGTGCCCAGAACTGGACAGCATATTCCAGCTGCGGCCGGACCAGAGTCTTGTAGAGCGGGAGAATTATCGTTTTATCTCTGGAGTTAATTCCCTTTTTAATGCATGACAATATTCTGTTTGCTTTGCTTGCAGCAGATTGGCATTGCATGCCAGGCCTGTCATTTACTAGGACCCCCAGGTCCTTTTCTATCCTAGATTCCCCCAGAGGTTCTCCTCCATTCATCTGAGCAATTGAAGCAGAGAACAGCAAGATTCCCATCATATTTAATAGTGCCAGTTAACGCCTGAGCAGCGTGTCACTTAAAGCCTGTTGCTCAGAGCACAAAGGTAGCACCTGAGCTTCTTTGGACCAGAGATGGGTGTTTTTAGCCCTATAGACTTCAAATGGAGCACCTGAAAACACGCACAATGCTAATTTTTTTCACGTGATTTCTTTCTCTTTCTGTTTTTGCATTAGCCAGTGAAAAACAAATCAAGCCTGAACAAGCTTGAAAATTGCAGTGCCTTGAAAAAGTAATCATACCCCTTGAAATTTTCCACATTCATGTTACAACCAAAAACTTCAAATGTATTTTATTGGGATTTTATGTGATAGTCCAACATAAAGTGCCACATAATTGTGAAGTGAAAAGAAAATGATAAATGGTTTTCAACATTTTTTACAAATAAATATGTGAAAAGTGTGGTGTGTATTTGTATTCAGCCCCCCTGAGTCAATACTTTGTAGAACCACGTTTTGCTGCAATTACAGCTGCAAGTCTTTTTGGGGATGTCTCTACCAGCTTTGCACATCTAGAGAGTGACATTTTTGACCATTCTTCTTTGCAAAATAGCTCAAGCTCTGTCAGATTGGATGGAGAGCGTCTGTGAACAGCAATTTTCAAGTCTTTGCACAGATTCTCAATTGGATTTAGGTCTGGACTTTGACTGGGCCATTCTAACACATGAATATGCTTTGCTCTAAACCATTCCATTGTACCTCTGGCTGTATGTTTAGGGTCGTTGTCCTGCTGGAAGGTGAACCTCCGCTCCAGTCTCAAGTCTTTTGCAGACTCTAACAGGTCTTCTTCTAAGGTTGGCCTGTATTTGGCTCCATCCATCTTCCCATCAACTCTGACCAGCTTCCCTGTCCCTGCTGAAGAAAAGAATCCCCACAACATGAAGCTGCCACCACCATTTTTCACAGTGGGGATGGTGTGTTCAGGGTTATGTGCAGTGTTAGTTTTCTGCCACACAAAGCGTTTGGTTTTAGGCCAAAAAGTTAAATTTTGGTCTCATCTGACCAGAGCACCTTCTTTCACAGATTTGCTGTGTCCCCACATGGCTTCTCGCAAAATGCAAATGGGACTTTTTATGGATTTCTTTTTTCAAAGATGGCTTTCTTTTTGCCACTCTTCAATATAGGCCAGATTTGTGGAGTGCAGGAATAATAGTTGTCCTGTGGACAGATTCTCCCACCTGAGCTGTGGATCTCTGCAGCTCCTCCAGAGTTACCATGGGCCTCTTGGCTGCTTCTCTGATTAATGCTTTCCTTACTCAGCCTGTCAGTTTAGGTGGACGGCCATGTCTTGATAGGTTTGCGGTTGTGCCATACTCTTTCCATTTTCGGACGATGGATTGAACAGTGCTGCGTGAAATGTTCAAAGCTTGGGATATTTTTTTATAACCTAACCCTGCTTTAAACTTCTCCACAACTTTATCCCTAACCTGTCTGGTGTGTCCCTTGGCCGTCATGATGCTGTTTTTTTCATTAAGACTCAGTTCACACTAGGGCGACTTAGCCGCCTGACAAGTCACGCTCCATTATGTACAATGGAACTGTTCTAATATGAGCAACTCAAGTCGCTCCGACTTAGAAAACGGTTCCTGTACTACTTTGGGGGCAACTTCAGGCGACTTGCATTGACTTCTAAACAGTCGTTTTGCAAGTCATCACTGAAGTCGTGTGCAGGTCGCCTGAGGCAGTCGCGGTGCAAGTCGCGCTGTCTCAGTGTGAACCAGCTCTTAGGTTCTCTGACAAACCTCTGAGGGCTTCACAGAACAGCTGTATGTACACTGAGATTAAATTACTCACAGGTGGACTCTATTTACTAATTAGGTGACTTCTGAAGGCAATTGGTTCCACTAGATTTTAGTTAGGGTTATCAGAGTAAAGGGGGCTGAATACAAATGCACGCCACACTTTTCCACTTTTCAAATATTTATTTGTAAAAAAAATTGAAAACCATTTATCATTTTCCTTCCACTTCACAATTATGTGCCACTTTGTGTTGATCTATCACATTTTCACGGCACTGTCAGTGTACAAGCAGACAGCAAAATTGCTTCAAAATCAAGTGTCAAGTGTGTGTAAGTGTATGTAGCGCAATAATTTTTAGTCCCAAGATATTGACGCTCTTACATTTTAGTCTGTGACTGATTGACAGTTCTGGTACGTTTCCACTTTTGGACCAGCAATGTACCCATACGTTGCTGGACGTTGGGTGGTTATACTGGGATATTGTCTGCAGCTGCAGGCATCACCCCGGTACAGTTCTTTAGAGCCGGCGGTCGGCTCTCTTGTAAAAGCAATCCTAGCAGCTAACTAGCCGCAGGATTGCTTTTACAAGCAGTGGGAGGGGACTCCCCCCACTCCCGCCGCATTCCACGGCTTGCTCGGGCTCTCCCATCCCACTGGGAGATCCAAGCGACCAGCCGGCACACCCGCTGGCTTGTCAGAAAACTGTACAAAGCCAGGATCAGCTTTCTTCGACCTGAATGCGATGACCTGACATGGTTTATCTGGATGTCAATGGCACCATTTAAAAAAAAAAATCTAAAGCATTCAAAAACACAAATCTTGCTGTTTTGAATACTTTTAAGGGCAGAGGAGGGATCTGGGGTCTTATACCTATATATATATATATATTATACTTATATAGACCCCAGATCTCTCCATAAAGAGTACCTGTCACA
>CM053028.1:460292576-460311748 GCA_028564925.1 Lithobates sylvaticus
TTTTCAATAAAAAGGCCACTTTACTATCCTTCAGACTTCAGGGGGGCCGGATTGTGGCCAATGAGGGTAGAAAGTGTGCCGGGCCCAGCATCATTGGGAATAAACATGGTCTCAGGGTTTGTGGTCAGGAGAAAGAGGAGTGGTGCCCCATCATTGGTATTAGTCGATGTAATAGTACCCTATCATCCGTATCAGTGGAAGAAATAGTCCCCCATTGATGGTGTCAGTGGGAGGAATAGTGCTCAAAGGGCCAAAAAAATTCTAGCAAAGGGCCGCATCTGGCCCTCAGGCCGCAGTTTAGAGACCCCTGCCTTAGACATAATGAACAATGACCCTTTGTAGTGTGGAGGGGGACCCACTACAACAGTAAGGGCTAGGTTTAACTTGCTTTAAAACATGGCTTCGGACACTCTTTGTTAAAGCTCTCTGAACGCCAGTCAAAGCCCCTGTCTCTAAATAAATGGTTAGCTTACAGCCCTGAAATCCAGATAGAGAAGGGGATACCACCGCTTCAGGCAGGTCAGCCGAAATGAAAACTTCTCCTCTAGATAATGAGAGCCCCAGGTGCTGGCAAATGCGTGTAGCAAATGAAGATGAATGGGAAACTCTGGACAGCTGCACTCCAAAGAAAATGTATTTTGCCTTTTATTGAAAAATCGGGATACAAGCCACAGCAAAGCGATACAAAAAACAGCTGACGCGTTTCACACTATGACGAGTGCTTACTTATAGCTCAGTTATGAGTAAGCACTCTTCGTAGTGTGAAACGTGTCAGCTGTTTTTTGTATAACGCGTCAGCTGATTTGTCAATAAAAGGCAAAAGAAATTTTCTTTGGAGTGCGGCTGTCCAGAGTTTCTCATTCATCTTCATTAGCTTACAGCCCTGTTTGCTTTGGTGGGGCTTCTGTGGGGCTTCTGTGAGGCTTCATGGGGCTTTGATGAGGCTTCAGTGGGGCTTCAGGCGAGCTTTACCATAGACTTCTATGAAGGCTTTGAAGACACTTTATAGCACCACTAAAGCTACATGGGGTATAATTTTTGAAGCGAAGCTGCAGCAAAGCAAAGCAAAAGCAAGGTGTAAACAGGACTGTAAGCTATCCATTTTAACCCTAAGGGCTCATTTACACTTGCTTCGGCTTCAACACACATTAACGACTAGTTTACACTTGCTTCAAAACAAGGCTTTGGACAGGCTTTGTTAAAGCTCTCTAAACGCTAGTCAAAGCCCCTGTCACTAAATAAAATGGTTAGCTTACAGTCCTGTTTACACCTGATTTTTCTTTGCTTTGCTTTCGGCTTTGCTTCAAAAATGATACCCCATGTAACTTTAGTCGTGCTTCAGTGTCTTCAAAGCCTCCATAGAAGTCTATGGCAAAGCTCGCTTGAAGCCCCACTGAGGCCCCACCAAAGCCCCACGAAGCCTCACTGAAGCCACACCAAAGGCTCATCGAAGCCCCCTCGAAGCACCACCAAAGCCTCATCGAAGCTCCACCGAAGTCTCATCGAAGCCTCATCGAAGCACCAAGCAAAACCAGGTCTAAACAGGACTGTAAGCTAACAATTTTATTTAGTGACAGGAGCTTTGACTGGCCTTCAGAGAGCTTTAACAAAGCCTGTCCGAAGTCATGTTTTGAAGCAAGTGTAAACTAGACCTAACTTTGTTTCCAGCCTGGAGTTCTGCTTTAATTAACTTCACACTGCAATCATTCTGCACTATCTGTGCAACTGTCTTCATGAATTATCCCCCAAACATGGAAACTGGTTTCAAGGTCAGATCTGCAGTTAGGTGCAGTAATAAAAATTGAAAGCAACGTGTTTCTAGTTAGAGCCAAGCTCACCTTATTGTACTTGTGGTCTTTATTTGCAGGGATAAACTCCTGGAAAATTCTAACACAGTTCTGTTATTAAATTATAGCGAAATATCACTACTACATCATCCTTGAATTTTAAATTCCCTTTGGCAATCTCTCAATCTACCTGCAATTTAGATTTCTCAAATTAATTTAAATTGCTCTCTTTGCATTATCAAGAAAAAAAAAGGACTAAACTTAAACGTGTCATATTGGAGAGCCCAATGGGGTATGGGAGGCAGCACTGCAGTTTATACTAATTAGCAGCCCAAATGTTGTATATATGTAGTGCAGAGCCGAGACTGGTCTGGCTGTTTTGGTCCCAGGTTTTATTACCTGATAAAAATGGGTAGGATATCCTGTGCTACCTTGTAGTTATTGATATATGGCTTGTCTTGTGATGGCTGGCTACATACAACCTAATTGTCTTCCCACAATGTAAATCAGATAATGAGAGTATGTTACATAGTTACATAGTTAGTTAGGTTAAAAAAAGACACAAGTCCATCCAGTTCAACTACAAATAAAAAAAAAATATATATATATATATATATATATATCATACAATCCCATATACCCCATTCTATACCCACAGTTGATCCAGAGGAAGGCAAAAAAAAAAAACAGTAGCGCATGCTCCAATTTGTTAAAGCAGGGGAAAAAAATCCTTCCTGATCCCATGAGAGGCAATCGGATTTTCCCCGGATCAACTTTACCTATAAATGTCAGTACCCAGTTATATTATGTACATTTAGGAAAGTATCCAGGCCTTTCTTAAAGCAATCTACTGAGCTGGCTAGAACCCCCTCTGCAGGGAGTCTATTCAACATTTTCACAGCTCTTACTGTGAAAAAACCTTTACGTATTTGGAGATGAAATCTCTTTTCCTCTAGACGTAAAGAGTGCCCCCTTGTCCTCTTTGTTGACTGTAAAGTGAATAACTCAACACCAAGTTCACTATATGGACCCCTTATATATTTGTACATGTTGATCATATCCCCCTTAATCTCTTTTCAAGAGTGAATAAATTCCGTTCCTCTAATATTTCCTCATAGCTGAGCTCCTCCATGCCTCTTATCAGTTTGGTTGCCCTTCTCTGCACTTTCTCCAGTTCCCCGATATCCTTTTTGATGAAGTCTTACTAATGCTTTGTACAGGGGCAAAATTATATCTCTCTCTCTGGAGTCCATACCTCTCTTAATACAAGAAAGGACTTTGCTCGCTTTGGAAACCGCAGCTTGGCATTGCATGCTATTATTGAGCTTATGATCTACCAAAACCCCCAGATCCTTCTCCACTACGGATTCCCACAGATGTACTCCCCCTAGCATGTATGATGCATGCATATTCTTAGCCCCCAAGTGCATGACTTTACATTTATCAACATTAAACCTCATCTGCCACATAGTCGCCCAATTAGACAGTGCATGTTGTGCCCTTAGTAGTGTCAATAAAATTGTTAAGTGCAAACAAAATCTGAAACCTTCCTTCTTGGTGTCCTTGGTAAATAATATAAGGGAATACACAAATATAAGTGAAAATGTGAAACAAAATATGTACTTTGAAAATTATTGCAACAAAATAGCAAAATCGCAAAATCACAATTTTGCAATAAAATTGCATAAAACTGAAAAAGTCCTCAAAATTCCAACATGTGTATGCATTTTATAAGTAAGTCCATAATATTACCAAATGTAAGTGCAAACAAAATGTGAACTCTTCCTCCTTAGTGTCCTTAGTGAATGGTATTAGTGGATCATATATAGATATAGCAATTGCATAAAATCAAACATTGGTTCCTAAATATACTCTAATAACAGCGCAAATAAATGTGAAACACAATGGGGGTTATTTACTAAAGGAAACTCCACTTTGCACTGCAAGTGCACTTGGAAGTGCAGTCGCTGTAGATCCGAGGGGACATGCAAGGAAAATAAAAAACAGCATTTTAGCTTGCACATGATTGGATGATAAAATCAGCAGAGCTTCCACTCATTTTAGATCTACCCCTTAGATTTAGAGCAAGTGCACTTGCAGTGCAAAGTGGATTTGCTTTTTATAAATAACTCCCAATGTGTAATGTGAAAAAATCACAACAAAATGGCATATTAGCAAAAACACAATATCGCAGCATAAATCGCATAAACTGAAAAATCCTTAAACGTGCAACATGTAGAAGCAGGTTATAAGTAAGTCCATATAAATAATAATTTTCTGCAATCAAAAAGTGCTGGTGCTACAGTGATCCCCAGCACCTCTCAACTAATGTACTCACCTCTAAGTTTGACCTCTCTTACTAGGTCACATTTCACCTTCCCCTATATGCTGGGGTATGCACGGTGGGCTCCTCTGACATCCTCCTCCTCTTCGTTTGTTCCACTTTATATCCAGATACCCTTTCTTTAGCGGGGTGTGTGGCCCTTTAAAACCGCAGTTTTTCCTCCATATAAAGATTCATTAAAAAAAAAAGGTGGTCCTCATGGTGTAGTAATTTCAAAATAGGGATTTATTAAAAAATAGTAACTTACATTTAAGTTTAAAACAAACAGCTCCTGTGGTCAGCTGGATACAAAGGTTCCCACCTCACTTCCTGTGTGCAGCAGTGTCACCTGACTCTACACTCCGCGTGTCATTGCAGTCTAGTGACTTCATCAGGGGTATTCACATGTTGCACTTTTAAGGACTTTTTCAGTTTTATGCTATTTTATTGTGAGATTGTGATTTTTCAATTATGCTATTTTGTTGCAATTTTTTTCAAAGTACACATTTTGTTTCACATTTTCACTTATATTTGTGTATTCACTTATATTATTTACCAAGTACATTAAGGAGGAAGGTTTCAGATTTTGTTTGCACTTTATAATTTAACACAATTTTTATTGACACTACTAAGGGCACTAGGCGCAACAACATACTCTCAGCATCTATTCCCTGATAGGCACATCAGGAACACATGGTATTTCCCAATTGCTCAAGTCAGAGAACAGGCTGTGCATGTCTTTTTTGTGTTTTTTATTTTTGTTAGAGAACTGGGATAGGGTGAGTGTGAGCCTAGGGACACTCCAATAAACTTTAACCACTTGCAGTGGAGGGCACTAAACCTGAACTATTTCTTCATTGTGAAAGCACCCCCTTTAAAATGAAGGTAAACCGGTACTAAATAGAGACTCCTCAGAAGTATAGTCCTGATTGTACAAAGGAAAAGCTCTTCCAAAAGAGGCCAAAGAAAGTCTGTAGGTCCAGAAGGCTGATACTCACTGCTTGCAATATCAGTCAGTTTCTATACTTGGATTGCCTGTCTGTGTCTTGGATCCTTAGAAGAGCTCTCTGCAATCTTCAGAGACTAGACCAGAGTTATCCCAGTCATGGCACAAGCTGGGACCCCTGAAAGGATTATTTTAGCTGCAGGTGAACTCCCAGGGTTGCCTCATTCCTCAGGCTTGGTCTTACTCCCCCAGGAACAAGTGACTTCTGTTCTGGATCCCAGCCTCCTGCTGTTCACTCACTCCACTGACTAGAGATTGGCCAAGGTTTGTATTTTTCCACCCACTATGTCCCAATACTCAAATACACTGTATTGCTGCTTCAGGTGGGTTCTCTTGACTAAGGAACTTAGTAAACCATGTGAGAACCAGGCTACCTATTTCAAAGTCCAGAAAACGACCTCACATGAAAGAATGAGGGCCTCTTGAGCCGCTATAGGAAAAAAGAGCCTTGACTGATGGGGGCATGGCCATGGCCGTCTTAATAGCATCATGGGCGCCTGGGCAAAGTACTGCTCTGGGGCCCCTACAATGGAGACAGCACAGGTAAAGTCGGTAGGAGACAGACAAGCGGAGCATCCCCTTTTGGGTGGAGCTCCGCTTTAACTACATGAAAAATCATTCTGTACAGCAAAGAAACAGTGGCAAAATACTACATACATAAAGTAACAAAGCTGTCCTGTGCATATAATATATCTGATAGAATGATGCTCAGGACAGTTGTTACAAGTATAGACACGACCGCCAATAAAAATCATGAGGCACCATCCAGCCTGACAGGGCCTCAGATACCCCAACATTGTAACCCCTCTACATCTTATATACATCCAGCACTCCTCCCTCTGATCCCTCTCTGCACCCCACATATTCCCCCAGCACTCTGACCTCTCTACACCCCAGATATCCTCCCAGCACTCTGACCCCTCTACACCCAAGATATCCTCCCAGCACTCTGACCCCTCTACATCCCAGATATCCCCCCAGATATCCCCCCAGCACTGATACCCCCCCAGCACTGTGACCCCTTTACACCCCAGATATCCCCCCCAGCACCGTGACCCCTCTACACCCCAGATATCCCCCTAGCACTCTTTCCTCTCTACATCCCAGATATCCCCCAGCACTCTGACCCCTCTACATCGTAGATAGCCTCCAGCACTCTGACCCCTCTACATCCCAGATATCCCCCCAGCACTGTGACTCCTCTACACCCCAGATATCCCCCCAGCACTGTGACCCCTCTACACCCCAGATATCCCCCTAGCACTCTTACCTCTCTACACCCCAGATATCCTCCCAACACTGACCCCTCTACATACCCCCCAGCACTCTGACCCCTCTACACCCCAGATATCCCCCAGCACTCTGACCCCTATACACTCTAGATATCCCCCTAGCACTCTGACCCCTCTACACCCCAAATATCCCCCAGCACTCAGACCCCTCTACACCCAAGATATCCCACCAACACTCTGATCCTTCTCTGCACCCTAGATTTTCCCCCAGCACTCTGATCCCTCTCTGCACCCCAGATATTTCCCCAGCACTCTGATCCCTCTCTGCACCCAACATATCCCCCCAGCACTCTGACCTCTCTACACCCCAGATATCCCCCCAGCACTCTGACCCCTCTACACCATAGATATCCCCCCAGCACTCTGACCCCTCTACATCCCAGATATCCCCCCAGCACTGCGACCCCTCTACACCCCAGATATCCCCCCAGAACTGTGACCCCTCTACACCCCAGATATACTCTCCTTGCCTGGCCTGTCAGTTTAGGTGGATGGCCATGTTTTGGTAGGTTTGCAGTTGTGCCATACTCTTTCCATTTTCGGATTATGGATTGAACAGTGCTCCATGAGATTTTCAAAGCTTGGGATATTTTTTTAAAACCTAACCCTGCTTTAAACTTCTCCAAAACGTTATCCCTGACCTGTCTGGTGTGTTACTTGGCCTTCATGATACCATAATCCCCCCTCCACCAAATGATTTGGACTGCTGCACAAAGCAAGGCCCATAAAGACATGGATGAGCTAGTTTGGTGTGGAGAACCTTGACTGGCCTGCACAGAGGCCTGGCCTCAACGCGATAGAAGACCATTGGGATGAATTAGAGTGGAGACTGCCAGCCAGGTCTTCTCGTCAAACATCAGTGCCTGACCTCACGAATGCGCTTCTGGAAGATTGGTCAAACATTCCCATAGACGCACTCCTAAACCTTGTGGACATCCTTCCCAGATGAGTTGAAGCTTTTATAGCTGCAAAGGGTGAGCCAACTCAATATTGAACTCTACAGACTAATGCCCCGTACACACGGTCGGAAATTCCGACAGAAAATGTCTGATCGGACCATGTTGTCGGAAAATCTGACCGTGTGTGGGCTCCATCGGACTTTTTCCATCGGAAGTTCCGACGGAAAAAGATCCTGCTCTCAAATGTTCCGACAACAAAATCCGATCCGACCTTTTCCGATCGTGTGTAGAGAATTCCGACGGACAAAGTGCCACGCATGCTCAGATCAAATTAGGAGACCAGACCTATTGGCTACTATCCTCTACATAGTTCCGTCGTACGCAACGAGCCTCACCACGTTCAGAATGATCGGATTTTCCGACAAGTTTGTCCGACCATGTGTATGCAACACCAGTGTCGGACAAAATCCGTCGGAAAAAATCAGACGGATTTTGTGGTCGGAATTTCCGACCGTGTGTACGGGGCATTAGACTGGGATGCCATTAAAGTTCATGTACGTGTAAAGGCAGGCGTCTCAATACTTTGACAATATATAGTGTATATATATTTGTGTTTGGTCTGTATGCACATTGTCTGTCACCTTCAGAAAGGGGACCATAGTGTCTCTGAATTGTCAGTGGTTGTACTCTTTTCTTTTGCTGCATAAAGCTGGGTGAGGTCCCAGTAAAGATTTGTGATCTGTCATTTTTGGACTGCTGCCCATTTCTGCTATTTTTATGTTTGTGATGGTGACTGTCTGAGCCTGGGCGGAAGTCAGAGATAGTAGCTGTAGGCAGTGCAGTGCAACTACTTGACTAGCACCCAGGGGTTTTCTTTAAAAAGCAACCAGTCAGCTCCAAACTTGCTTGACTGCTTGTGAGACTGGGAGTCGGAACTAAGGTAAAAAAAAGGGGGGGGGGGGGGCTGGAAAAAATTAATGTGTCAATGATGCAGCAACCGTCACACATCAGTTCCAATTCATAGTTATTGATGTAAGATGTGAATTTATATTTATTTTATCATCATACCACAGCGCTGTGTCTGTCGGCTCTTCGCTCAGCACCTTGGTTATTGGTTTTCTCAGACAGACCACAATTAGTGTCTGACTATGGGGCATATTTATAACAGCCATAGCAGCCAATGTATCCCTTCAAGTCTTTCACCATGGTTTTAAAGCATATTCTCTGCCTTTTACCATACATCGATTTCCAATGCTTCAAATAAAAATCCACACTCATAGGAATCTAAAAATGTATACAGTAAATAACAGTATTATTATTATATTCATAAGAATTTAAAGTGTAACAGAATAGGAAAGGCAACACCAATTCCCACAATTTACAACCTGTGATCATTTTTGTTTTACTTTATTTCTTTCCTCTGGATATTTGTGGGTGATTTCAGCCGAAGAGCTATAAGGTGAAGAAGTGTATGTAGGGGATGTTGAGAAGTATCAGAAGACTCACTATGGCTCACAGAATATGAAACCATCCCTTGTTTGTTGTCCGTACCAGCAGACACTATTCTTCCCCCAATAACATAGACTAGCATTAGTTGTTACTGAAATAATCAATTGACAATTGCAGGGGTTGTTTATAGTTTTCTGTAATAATGCAATTATTTTAGAATGTAATGTTGGGGAAAATGCCTAAGGCAACCATGAAGTCTAATTACAGCCCTGATATTACCCTGATGTTTCTTTTGTAAATTCAGGCTGGATTCACATTGTTGCACTCAGAATTGCCCCCCAACGCATCTTGCCAACAGATGCACTATGTTGCAGAGTTGCAGTGTGGTACACCATCAAAAACTCTACATGCACCTTTTTTGGTGAATTAGGCAGCCCGTTCCGGTGAAAAGGCTGTCTTGATGCAATGCACATTAATGCATGTGCATTAAACTCAAAAATGTAAATGGGCCCTCAGATTTGGCCAAGCTCATTAAAGGTCACCTAGGATCATTTTATTGCTATCGATTTTATAAATACAGCGCTCAGTCAATCTATAAATACTACCAACTAAAATAAAATATATAAAGTGCTTAATATGTGCTGAAATTACTACATGCAAAAATATCCTCAATTTATACAGAGAATGCATGATTTCATATAAAGACTCCAAAGGCGATACAAAAAGTCCTAAAAATGTGTGTAGTCTCAAATAAAGTGCCACGTGCAAAAACATGCGTTAGTGTCCAATGTTCTTTACAGCCACTGTTACATTTTTCCACTCTGAGCCTTCAGTCACCATGCTACCTCCACCTTCTCAAACCACTCACCAGATATGTAGATCCTCTGATATTTAGGGTCAAAACACACTCAGGATCACAGGAGGGTTCCGCTGCTCCACCAGCAAGCTTATCGACCACCACAGCCTCAAGGGTTGCTCCACTCCTTCTTGTGTGGGTTCGTACTACTTTCCTCTCTTAGGGGGTTCCACCGCTATTGCTCTTCACCATCAGACCAGTCCATCAGACCAGCCCGCCAGTTAACATAATGCTCCTTCTCCTACTCTCATATGGATACTGGCATCAGAAAAAAATCCAACAAAATTTCCCTATTGTACCACCGTTTACTCATTAAAAACAGACATAAAAGCAATACAACACACAGAGACACATGCTGTCTCCCAGTACTAAGATAAAGCACTCATTCACAGTTAATCCAGGCTCCACCGCTCAGCCTGGTGCGAGCCTTCCTCTGCCTGCCGGATGATGTCACGTATAGCTCCGCCCCAACACATTTCACCTCAATGGCCTCATCAGGGAACGTTGCCATATCATTTTATTGTTAACCTTCTTTAGCTCCCCTAATAGGGCCAGTTCATCATGTTCATCACTTTTTGATACGCTTTAACTTTGTTATGTAAGTGTCAAATACCATGAATCAGGCAGAGACAGAAAATGCAGTAAAAATCACACCTTTAATGTAATGGTAAAAATAGTACAGATGAGAAACAGTCAAAACATAAGCCAGAGTTCGGAAGCCAAAACGGGGAATCAGACGAGCCAATAATCAGGAAGCCAGAAATCAGAGTAGTCGGAAGCAAAGATCCAGGATCAGGAACCAGAAGGAAGATTAGCCAGGCAAAGACTTTAACAGGAACACAGCAGAGACACTCAAGATATGTTGACCAGTTGAAGGCACAAAAGGAATGGACAAGGCAGTTTAAATTGCCAGAAGGGGCTGGCTGTAGGCTGGAATTATGAGGCAGGTAATGGTAACCAGGTTAGTCACTGTAGAAACAATGAGTGGCTGGTTATTAACCAATAGCTAATCAGCCTGAGCACTGAGAAGAGAGCTGCTAAATGCCCAGACCTGACAGTACCCCCTTCTCAATGACCCCTCCCCCTCGGAGGGGCACCAGGTTTGAAGGGAAAATGTCTATGGAAAGCACGGAGAAGGGGGGGAGCATGTACGTCCCAGACGCATTCCTCCAGGCCGTAGCCCCTCCAATGAACGAGTAGTGTATTAGGGTTTTGTGCTGCCCTAGGCCTGACTAAACTTGTGCACCCTATAATTTAAATATGACCCACCCCTTCCTGTCAAGGCCACACCCATTGGTGTTTAAGACCCGCCCTGAAATTTTCGAGTGGGGACACTAGTTCCGAGGGCCTGGGGGGGGGGCAATGGATTCCCTTAATTTGCATAGATTTCCTCTCACTTCCTGTTTGGCTATGCAGCAGGAAGTAAAGGGAAATCTCTGCAATGGGACAGGGATGGTAAAAATAAACTGACAGGGGCTATAACCCTCCCTTACTAAAAGTGTTGAATATAGTTCTACTTTAAGCACAAATTTCTGATAATTTTATGGAGAGGACTAAGAAGATATAACCATGCCAATGGTGCAGCAGAAAACATATAGCACAGTGAGGAAGGTTTGTGGTCCAGGATGATAGGACAGTCAAAATTAGAAGTGGCACCCCCCCCCCACCCCACAGATGGGGAATGCCGGCCGCCCGCATACCGGAAGCAGTGCGGCCGCTTTATGGGGGCGCTAGACTTATTTGCCTCTCAGCCCAGTCTGCCCCATAAGTCTGGCACTACACTAACAGCACAAGCCGGCGGGGACTCTTTCTGTGCTGCCCCCCTGAAAAGTGCTGCCCTAGGCCTGGGCCTCGTCGGCCTAGGCCAGGATACAGCATTGCAAAGAACAAGGTACTGTATGCACCCACGAAAACCTACAGGAGTCAATGATAGATTGTATCGCATACTCCTCATGGTTGTCAAACTGAACCGAGCGAGGACATGGTACCGAGGTGGTATAATGGTTGCACACCAAAGATTTTAATAAGGAAACATGGTAAACATTCGAAATAGGCAGGTTTGAAGGAAGGTCTAATGCGTATCCCACTGGGTTGATCTTACGAAGAATGCGGAAAGGCCCAATATACCACGGTGCCAGTTTCAGTGAGGGAGCACGGAGTTGGAGTTTCCGAGATGACAGCCAGACCCTGTCCCCAACTTGATAAGAAGGTGCAGGTAGGCTTTGGCGGTCAGCATGGAGTCTGTACCTATCACTGGCGCGTTGCCAGGACTCTTGGACCTGCAACCAAGTGGAATGGAGATCACAAAGATGCTCCTCTAATGCAGGAATTTCTTGTGGAGCAAATGTGTGAGGCAACATGGATGGCTGGAACCCATAATTCACCATAAATGGAGACAAATGGGAAGCAGCATTGATATCACTATTGTGAGTAAAATCCGCCCAAGGTAAGAGGTCTGACCAAATGTTATGGTGGTCAGAAATATAGCAATGTAGGAACTGCTCCAAGGCTTGATTGGCTCGCTCTGCAGGACCCATTGGACTGTGGACTGTGGGTGATATGCCGAGGAGAAGGAAAGCTGAATTCCCAACTGTGCACTCACTTATTAAGATTGGTCACCACACTTGGAGACATCAGGGTCTTGGAACACATTCCTTGTTTTGACACGTACTGTACCTCCTGCCTGGCAACCTCCTGCCATGTAATGCAACTTTGTTCTGAACCTTTGCTATATTCAGCTCTTAACCTCTTGAGGAGCAAATTTGACCAAACTGATAACGCTATTGATGACCCCACAGACTGTCCTCATGCACTTCTGGATCTCAGAAGGGACCTTCACCTGGTGTCTGCTTTACATTTCTATACCAACCTATTAACTTTTTTATTCATCATGCAGTGTTAGTAACCTCAGTTTTCATTTAGCCTTTAGGTCAGGATCAGCACATACCCTGGCTTCAAATTTATGGAACACAATGCATTTATATAATATTTAACCAACATATCTGACATGTGAAAGATAAAAAGGGACAGTTACTCATTTACTGTGGATACTGAGAATGATGGTTGTAAAAGATAATACATATACAGTATACACTTGGTTAGCAGGCTACTTGCATGTACACTACTATGGGCCACAAGATGCCTATTTATCAGGCAGGAACAAATAGTTGATATGTTCGTTCCTAATAATAAGATGCCAGTGATAATTTGGTAAGGTCAGCCACACATTTTTTAATTACACTGTAAGATCTACAAAGTTTGGACAGAAATCTCAATGTTTGTGAAATCATAAAATAGCCAAACCAGACAAACAGAACATGAGGATGTATGTGACTGGATAAACTGGAAAACAGCTGGAAGACAAGCTTCCAGCATTAAGACAGAAAACTTATAATCTAAAAGTATATACCCTGCCACTGGGTTACACCTAAACTCCAGGCATGGTTTTTATTGCAAAGTTACTTTGGTCCAGCTTGAACCAATGTACGTATTCATATTCCATACCTGTGGAACCACTATGGAAGTAGATAATTATTGCAATACTGCAGTGCAATTACAGTGATTGCTGTGGTCTTCCGGGTATTGTGCCGAGCAACTGCCCTTTTGCAGTGAACACAGGCCACTAGCTTGGCTTGGCTGCCATTTACAGAACTTCAATGAATATAAGATGTTCCCTGATTGGGAGAATCATGGGGAGATGTCATGACATGATGGCGGGCACAGGACGCAAAGAAAAAAAAAAAAAACATGTCGATCACTATAGTAATACAGGCATGGAATACTGTATGTATATTCGTTTTACCAATGTACTGTGACTATGCAATAAAAAACATACCTAGAATTCAGTTTTAAATTGTAGTGTATATAAACATTAACATTTCTATTTAGTTTTGTAAGGAGAATTCACCTTCTTGGTTTGTCTTGGTGACCACTGTGATGGGTAGTCCCACATTTTAAAGCTGTCACAGAAAAGGGAAGATTAAGGGAAATCTTCCAATGAGGACACCTGTTTCGGTAACAGCCATTTACAATGGAATTTCCATAATTTTCTGTTTCCTCTGGGGCAGGGAGTTAATGCAGACTTTTCCAATGGGATACAAGACACATAAGACAAACTTATTGCTAAATGTAAAATGAAAAAAAGAAAAAGTTTGGCTTTACTTTAAAGCGAACATCTACACTGACCAGGTTCTACCCCTAGTGAATCCTAGGGAACTAATTTGTGTGTTCATTCAAATTATTATTTACAATATATTGTGATCTCCTTTGAATAGTAACTGATGAGCTGCTCACAATTAGGGATGAGCCGAACACCCCCGGGTTCGGTTCGAACCAGAACCTTCGAACGGACCGAAAGTTCGCGCGAATTTTCGAACCCTATACGTTATAATGGACGCGAACGTTCGAAATCAAAAGTGCTAATTACAACGGCCAATATGCATGTTAATGTCATAAAACAGGTTTGGGGACCCGGGTCCTGCCCCAGGGGACATATATCAATGCAAAAAGAACTTTTAAAAACTAACGTTTTTTCGGGAGCAGTCATTTTAATGATGCATAAAGTGAAAAAAAAAAAGTGACATTTTCCTTTAAATATGGTACCTGGGGGTGTCCAAAGTATGCCTGTGAAGTGGCATGTGTTTCCCGTGTTTAGAACTGTCCTTGCACAAAATGACATTTGTAAAGGAAAAAAAGAAGCCATTTAAAACCACTTGCGGCTTTAGGTTTGATCTTAAGTAGAATCTGAACAGGTACATTATGAAGTGTAGCTCCATCCCAAAAAAATCTATTTTTAAGCTTTTTGGAGAACATAGGGAGGGGTTATCACCCCTGTAACATTTGCTGTCTTTGCACATCTGTTCAGAACATGTCACCTCACTTTCCGTCCCAATGATAAATGTTTTTGGAAAAGTGGGGTTTTAATTGAAACAAGGATTGGTGATAAAGTATCAGTAGAGAGGAGATACCTTTTTCCCAAATTAAATCTAACAGGATAGAATTTCCCTTCCTAGGGGTAGATTTCCTCTCACTTCCTGTTTTCTCTTTCCATTTGCAAGTAGGAGTCGTTTGTAAGTTGGATGTTTGAAAGTAGGGGCCTGGCGTATATACTCTGCAGAAATTTGCCCTATTAGATGTTGGTGTAGCCACAAGACTGGTGGGCACAGGAATGGGCCCTGCTGTGAGTTAATAGATCAAGATTTGTAATTGCATGCACCTGTTGAACAGGGCAGAAAAATTGGGGGTGGTGGTGGTGGTGGTGGTGGTGGACGGTTTTGCCACAAGACTGTAAGCTCTCACAGTTACTCTTGGTGGGCGCAGGAATGGGCCCTGCTGTGAGTTATTAGATCAAGATTTGTAATTGCAAGCACCTGATGAACAGGGCAGAAAAATTGGGCCTTTGGCGGTGGTGGTGGACGGTGTTGCCACAAGACTGTAGGCCCTCATAGTTACTCTTGGTGGGCGCAGGAATGGGCCCTGCTGTGAGTTATTAGATCAAGATTTGTAATTGCAAGCACCTGATGAACAGGGCAGAAAAATTGGGCCTTTGGCGGTGGTGGTGGACGGTGTTGCCACAAGACTGCAGGCCCTCATAGTTACTCTTGGTGGGCGCAGGAATGGGCCCTGCTGTGAACTATTAGATCAAGATTTGTAATTACCCGCCCCTGTTAAACAGGGCTGAAAAATTGTGCCTTAGGCACTGGTGCTGGTGCCACAACACTGCAACCCCTCACAGAGACTGTACTTGGAGCACAGCAGTCACACGTGTTGCGAAGCATTTTTTTAAAAAATTGTAAGTACACGCCCCTGTTAAACAGGGGCTGAAAAATTGTGCCTTAGGCACTGGTGCTGGTGCCACAACACTGCAACACGGCCCTCACAGAGACTGTACTTGGAGCACAGCAGTCACACGTGTTGCGAAGCATTTTTTTAAAAAATTGTAAGTACACGCCCCTGTTCAACAGGGCTGAAAAATTGTGCCTTAGGCACTGGTGCTGGTGCCACAACACTGCAACACGGCCCTCACAGAGACTGTACTTGGAGCACAGCAGTCACACGTGTTGCGAAGCATTTTTTTAAAAAATTGTAAGTACACGCCCCTGTTAAACAGGGGCTGAAAAATTGTGCCTTAGGCACTGGTGCTGGTGCCACAACACTGCAACACGGCCCTCACAGAGACTGTACTTGGAGCACAGCAGTCACACGTGTTGCGAAGCATTTTTTTAAAAAATTGTAAGTACACGCCCCTGTTAAACAGGGGCTGAAAAATTGTGCCTTAGGCACTGGTGCTGGTGCCACAACACTGCAACACGGCCCTCACAGAGACTGTACTTGGAGCACAGCAGTCACACGTGTTGCGAAGCATTTTTTTAAAAAATTGTAAGTACACGCCCCTGTTAAACAGGGGCTGAAAAATTGTGCCTTAGGCACTGGTGCTGTGGCATGGATCATTGAGGAGGAGGAAGAGGATAGTCAGTGAACATAAGAGGACAGTCACTCAGCATCAGCATAGGCAGTCTTGAAGGGATGTGACATTAAAAATTATTCGGTTATATCCGCCTCAGGTGCCTGGTAGCTGGTGGTGATCCAAGACTGATTCATTTTGATGAATGTCAGTCGATCAACCGAGGCGGTGGACAGGCGCACCCTATGATCAGTCACAAATCCTCCAGCAGCACTGAATGTGCGTTCGGAAAGAACGCTGGAGGCAGGACAGGCCAGTAGCTCAATTGCATACTGTGCAAGCTCTGGCCAGTGATCCATCCTCAGGACCCAGTAAGCCAGAGGATTTTCGGTGGGAAAGGTGTCCAAGTCTGACCTTGCCCCAAGGTATTCCTGCACCATGTATATCAGACGCTGGCGATGGTTGCTGGAACCGATCATACCTTGGGGCTGCGGACTAAAAAATTGTCTGAACGCATCGGTCAGACGTCCACCTTCCCCACCGCTCCTTCTGCCACTGACCGAAGCCTCAGCAACTCGTCGCCCAGGACCAGGAGTTTGTAGCCTCCCAGTTTCTGGGAACGCGTTGCACAGACCTTTCTGCAAGGCCTCCCTGAGATGTCTCATCCTCTGCTCCCTCTGCGACGGCAAGATAAGGTCCGCAACCTTACCCTTGTACCGCGGATCAAGGAGAGTGGCCAGCCAGTAATGGTCCCTCTCCTTGATCCGAAGAACACGAGGATCCTTCCGCAGGCTTTGCAGGATCAGGGAGGCCATGCAGCGTAGGTTAGCTGAGGCATTCGGTCCGGAGTCTTCTGGGTCACTGAGGATGACATGATCGCCAGCCACCTCCTCCCAGCCACGTACAAGTCCACTGGCTTGTTGGGACTGTACATCATCCCTAAAAGACTGCTGCTGCTGATGCTGAGTGCCAGGCTCCACCTCCATGCTCACACAATCCTCCTCCTCCTCCTCCTCCTCCTCCTCCTCCTCATCCTCTTCCTGTGTGATGGGTGGGACAGAAGGAACACTGTCCGGATAAAGGGGGCCTTGAGAGGCAAGGAAGTCCTCCTCTTCCTGCCTCTGTTCTGCCTCAAGTGCCCTGTCCATTATCCCACGCAGCGTATGCTCCAACAGGTGGACAAGAGGGACAGTGTCACTGATGCATGCACTGTCACTGCTCACCATCCTCGTGGCCTCCTCAAATGGTGAGAGGACAGTGCATGCATCCCTGATCATGCTCCACTGACGTGGGGAAAAAAACCCAAGCTCCCCTGACCCTGTCCTGGTGCCGTAGTCGCAAAGGTACTCATTGATGGCCCTCTGCTGCGTGTGCAGTCGCTGCAGCATGGCCAACGTTGAGTTCCACCGGGTGGGCATGTCAGATATTAGGCGGTTCTTGGGCAGGTTCAGCTCCTTTTGCAGCTCAGTCAGCCGAGCACTGGCATTATAAGATCGGCGGAAATGCACACAGACTTTCCTGGCCTGCCTCAGGACATCCTGTAAGCCTGGGAACCTGCCCAAGAACCGCTGCACCACCAGGTTGAGGACGTGAGCCATGCAGGGCACATGGGTGAGCTGCCCCTGTCGCAGGGCGGAGAGGAGGTTGGTGCCATTGTCAGAAACGACCATTCCTGGCTTAAGCTGACGTGGCGTCAACCACCTCTCGGCCTGCCCCTGCAGAGCTGCCAGAACCTCTGGCCCAGTGTGGCTCCTGTCCCCCAAAACACACCAGCGCAAGCACGGCATGGCATCTTTTTGCCTGCGTACTTGCGTAGCCCCTTGTACGCCTACGGAGCACCGCTGGTTCCAAGGACAGAGCACTGGAGGAAGAAGAAGAGGAGGGGGTGGAGGAGAGAGGTGTGTCACAACCAGTAGCAGTAGTCGCGTTTTGGAGGCGTGGTGGCGGAACAACCTCCAACACTACTGCACCTTGTCCTGCATCCCTCCCAGCTGCCAATAGAGTGACCCAATGGGCCGTGAAAGAAAGGTACCGTCCCTGTCCATGCCTGCTGGACCATGAGTCAGCGGTAATATGCACCTTACCGCTGACCGCCCTGTCCAGCGAGGCATGGACATTGCCCTCCACATGCCGGTAGAGAGACGGAATCGCCTTCCGCGAGAAAAAGTGGCGTTTGGGAACCTGCCACTGAGGAACCGCACATTGAACAAACTCACGGAAGGGGGCCGAGTCTACCAACTGAAAAGGCAGCAGTTGAAGTGCTAGCAATTTAGCAAGGCTAGCATTCAACCGCTGGGCATGTGGATGGCTGGGAGTGTACTTCTTTCTACGGTCCAGCAGCTGGGGCAGGGAAATTTGCCTGCTGCATTCGGACGTCGGTGTACTGCAAGTACTTGGTTGTGACACACCGAATTCTACACCTTCAGTCCTCTCAGAGCAGCTTTCAGAGAGGACTGAAGGTGTAGTGGGGATGGAGATCCCAGCTGAGGAGGAGCAAGGAGAGGTCCGCTTAGTTCTTTGGTGTGGGTCTTTTATGTGTGCCTGCCAACGAGCTGCATGGCAGGTCGCCATATGTCTGGTCATGCTTGTCGTGCCCAAGCGGCTGATGTTTTGGCCACGCGAGATACGCTTGAGACAAATATTGCAAATAGCAGTGGTGCGATCTGCTGCACTCGTCTCAAAAAAGGCCCACACCAAAGAACTTTTCTGATAACGTGCAGAGGCAGCGCCCTGCACAGGCGGAGCTCTGCGGTGTTGTACAGTTGCTGTGCTGGCCTCTACCTGGCCTCCAGGGGGGCATCCTGCCTCGTTGGACATGTGACGCCGCATCCTCCTCCTCCTCGTCCTCCTCCTCATCCTCTCTCCCTTGAGGCACCCACGTGGAGTCAGTGACCTCATCATCCCCTCCCTCTTCACCACTAGAGCAAACCTGGCAGTAAGCTGCAGCTGGTGGAACTGTACTGCCAGATTCCTCAAGCTGGGTATCGTCATCCGAGCCTTCGAATCGTTGGGCATCCTCCTGGAGCATGTACCCAACACTGTGCTCAAAGAGTTCGGGGGACTCCTCAGGAGGACATGGTGGGTCTAGGGAAGGGGTGGCTGATGATGCTCTGTCAGTACCCTGAGCCTGGGTGAGAGAGGATGAGGAGGATGAGGA
>CM053028.1:460312245-460352245 GCA_028564925.1 Lithobates sylvaticus
TCTCACCGTGTCCTAAGAGACTAGTTGTCCAGAAACAACTGCATACAGCATAATAGACTGCTTCTCTGGGGGTTCCAGGAGGATGTTGAAGGGGGACTCACACAGGGATTTGGAAAATCTGGCATCTTTGATGATTTTCATGCTCACTGGTCCAATGTCATTCTAGGTTTGACTAGGTCCAACTCATTTTAAAGTGAACATGTGTTTTGCCCAAAAAGGGCAAAGTGACAGGTTTACTTTAACGTATGTATTTCCAGTAGTGTATAACTTCCTTTCACTCACCCATTGCTTCATTTATCCCCTGGGAGTAAAAAAAAAATCTTATATAAGCTAAGAGTCGCTGGAGTTGTAGCTTGGAGTTATAGGGCTATGGACTTTCCAACAGTGCTGTTAACATGGTGTTAGTCACATATTCCTCCATACATAGAAGTAATGGGTAATTTATTTGGCACATGGCATAGAACAGAGCAATGGGGATGAAGGAATGGGGGGAATTTAAGCAAATCTGATGCTTTACTATGAATGGGCAAAGCACAAGTTTACTTTAAGGATTATCCAGCTTGATACCAGACTTTAAAGAATAGTGCTGTGTTGCTCTGAGGCTCGTGCACTTTATCTCTAATTTGATGCCAGTCATCTCCAATAGCATCTCAGGTAGAATTCTGTGACTTAGGTTGGATATAGAAAGCAAATAATGGGGTGGTACTGCGGATGCAAGGTTGATGGAACTGTGCCACATGCTATTAAATTGGAATACTAAATAGAGCAAAAAAACACTGGACTTTATAGGCACCAAAGTACACATGGTTAAAAGTTAATATCTTTAATACACAAAAATAGGAATATGGACAAATATTGTTTAAAAACTTAGCAGTAAAAGTATTGCTTAGTATATATAGATCATGCCACCAGTTACACCAAATAATAATGTTTCCTGAATGGTTAGGAAACTGCCTTGAAGCTTACGAATATCAGAAGTCCATCAGCCTTGGTGTAGGCTGGTTAGGGCATACTATCAATGGCGGCTGGTGGTAATTTTGTTGGGGGGGGGCAGCAAACAGTGCACCTGCACCCATCGGGTCGGGTAGGCTTGGTTGGTGCACTTACCCCATCTATGGTGGGTAATCATGGGCGGCTTCCCCTGCTCTTCTCTGCGGGTATCACAAGCAGCTTCTCCTTCCCCTGCTTGGTGACTTCTGTCTAATCCCTCCTCCTCGGCGGAAATGGGTCTCAGACCTGCACTTCCTGATTGGCGGAGAGGCAATTCAGTGTAAAAACAGGGAATATTAATTTGCTATTCTCACACATCAGGATGGGCTCGTAGCGCAATGCTCTGCGCCCCGAGCCCACCCTATTTTGAAGCCTATTAGAGCCTCTGGTGCTTCAAAAAAACACCCCTGGCTAGGGGGTGGCGGCGGCGATAGACGGGCTGCCCCTGCATACTATGGATGAGCTCTATGTGCAAATGCGCTTCTTCAGGAGTTCAAGCATAACTTAAAGTGTTATTGTAGATAGATGTTTTGGCTTGGTAGAAACGTAGACAAATATCCAGGACAACAGCCGGGGCTGCAACAGTATATCACCAGGTATGAGAAGACTCCATGGTCATGAAGGAGTTAAATTGAGTTAACTCATCAATAATTATTAAACCTCACCATAGAACAAACAGAGGGTAAAAGGATGACCACTGTAAAAAGTGGTTCCTGTAGAGTAACTAGAGCCTTAATGGAGCGGACATAAAATATCCTTATTGTCTATGGTAGTAGAAGTGCTGCAACAGGTCACAATGTAATGATAAAATCCACTTCAAACCTCTGCTGTTGACAACGTGTCCCTGGTATCATTACACCAGGGACACGTTGTGAACAGTAATGTCAACTCCAATGGTTTGGAGTGGAAGTCATCATTACATGGTGACCTGTCGCAGTGCTTCTACTACCATAGACAATAAGAGTCTTTTATGTCTGCACCAATAATGCTCTAGTTACTCTACAGGAACCATCTTTTTACAGTGGTCATCCTTTTACCCTCTGTATGTTCTATGGTGAGGTTTTATTGATGAGTTAATTTAACTCCATTATGACCATGGAGACTTCTCATACCTGGTGACATACCGTTGCAGCCCCCGCTGTTGTCCTGGATATTTGTCTACGTTTCTACCAAGCCAAAAATATATATCTACAATAACACTTTAAGTTATGCTTAAGCTCCTAAAGAAGTGCTTTTGCACGTAACATGTAGAGCTTAACTATAGTATGCCCTAACCAGCCTACACCAAGCCTGATGGATCTGATATTCGTCAGATTCAAGATGGTCTCCTAACCATTCAGGAAACATTATTATTTGGTGTAACTGGTGGTGTGATCTATATTTACTAAGCAATGTTTTTTTTACTCTATTTAGTATTAGGTTTAGGTTGGCTATAGATTATAAAAGATTCAATAATCTCCTTCTCTCTCTTCCATGCCCCCTCCACCCAACATGTTTCAGTTCTTTACCTTCCCTTCTATGAAATTATGGCAAAACTAGTCAAAGTCAAATCCTGTTCTGCTTTACACCTTTTATTAATTATAAAGAAGTTCCAGGGAAATTTAAGCAGGACAATTTTTTGAATTTTAAGTAAGGCCCGTGGTTAGTGTATTGTCCAGGGCCTAATAAAATCTGTTAGCTTTGACTGTGATTGTTACACATTGCCAAAACTTCAAGTAGTGCTTAGATAAACTGAATAATCTTGGTCATTTTCCATCACTAATATTTTTGTCATCTTTAGTTTTTAGTCTTCAGTCTTGCAAAAAAGAGATCTGCTAGTAGTTTGAATTCATTTTGCATTTGGTAATTTTTCAAGACACACTGTTGATTGTAAACAGTACTATTGAGAAAATGATATGCTTCAATGCACAGTTGCCAAAGCAATTTCATAGCTGGAATAACACATGTAACCAACCAAGTATATCAGCAATTTTCAGTTACTAATGTAATATCTATGAGTTGTCTAAAATTCTTTCATATGTTTTGTTATATATCAGAATATTAACAAGTTTGAAAACTATATTGGCCCAATGATCAGTTTTCTGTAATTACTGTTAGCATGTTGCCATAATTCCATTACAAAAAAAATCTTAATGCAAACAAAACCTTTTTTTCATAAAAAAAAAAAAAAAGGGGGACTGTATCAAATTCATGTGAGGTTTTTTTCTTTGTCATCTGTGTTCCATTCACTGTTGTGCACTACAGACACAACAGTAAGTAAGAGGAAATGTGTCCACAGTGAGGGAAATTACAGTTGTCACTGGGACCTATGCCCCTGTTGGAAGACTTCCCCTCTTATCCTGTTCTGTTGACAACTCAAAATTTTGGACTTGGCATTGCTTTCAGTTCTGGTGATAGTGGTCACTATGACAAGTAAAGAGGGTCAATCTTTGTAAGGCCCCTTTCACACTGGGGCGGTTTTCAGGTGGTACAGAGCTAAAAATAGTGCCTGTACACCGCCTGAAAAAACCGGCCCCATTCACTCCAGTGTGAAAGCCGGCGGGCTTTCACACTGGAGCGGTGCGCTAGCAGGACGGTAAAAAAAAGTCCTGCTAGCAGCATCTATGGAGCGGTATAGGAGCGGTGTATTCACCGCTCCTATACCGCTCCTACCCATTGATTTCAATGGGACACCGCAGTAATACCGCGGCAATTCCGCCGCAAAGCGCCGCTACGGCGGCGCCGTGCGGCGGATTTTAACCCATTTTTCGGCCGCTAGCGGGGTTAAAACCGCACCGCTAGCAGCCGAATCCCGCGGCTAAAATGACGCCAAATATAGCGCTGCTTTACCGTCGCCATGGCTCCCGCCCAGTGTTAGGGGCCTAAGAAGGGCACAGAGAGTGATAGGAATGTAACAGGGGTTCTAATCCCCCACTATATCCAAACCTAAAAAAAAAAGTTTTGGCTTTTGATACATGGCTAACAAGTAAATGTAATTTTGTATGAATTTTTTTTTTTTAGCATCTTTTAGTGTGGATATGTGTGGATTTTTGATCTGGGAGCTGTGACTGTTCAACAGAGAACTGTATAAAACCAGTATGCTGCAGAAAGAATAAAATTAGCCTTAGAAATTTGGTTAGGAGTCAGGATAGGGTTAAAAATAGAGTTTTCAGATTAAAGTGTATCTAAACCTAAAAGCAAAAAATGAATATATTGCAGATTAACAATCTTTAAATTTCATGGCTGCATGAGTATTCATCTTAGGCATTTTTCCTTTATTTTCACCTGCTTATTTGGATAGTAAATTTGTTATGAATCATCTTCCTTTAAAAGACCAAGCTGTCCAGCAAAACTGTGAGTCATAGAGTTGAGACAAACTATTTTACAATGATCCGCTTGTAGGCAGGTGCAGTTTATCCTCCCCTCTGTAGGTGGCACTGTTTCGCTGACTGCTGTACAGAGGGAATGGAGGTTGTGAGGAGCTATGCCTCTCTGGAGCCTCCAAAGGTGTCATCAGATGAGCAGCTGTCTGATTAGATGCTGCAACCCTGGTTGACCTCTGTGGTCATCTTTATTGAGGGCAATGCTAATAAATAGCACTGTCCTTCTGCAGCTGGCGCACGTTTGTGGGTAGAATAGGGGCAGTATCCCCGCTGGTTAGGGAGAGTGTATTTAGCTCAATGAAGAGGTTACCATCGAGGAAGGATAGAGCAGGGATACCACTGCTGGCTCCACGATCTGGGGACTCTAGAGAGTTGGCACTAGCATCCTTCTATCAGTCTACTAAGTGTGCCTGCACTACTGCTCAGCCACCCTCTTCACTCAGATGCTGCTCCAGTCACGTAAGCATTATCAGTGTCTTCTCAAGTGCTGGGACTGTGTTGAAAGTGCCTCCAACACAGGGCCGATCCTAGGCAGGGTGCGTGGGGTGCTCCGCACCCAGGCGCCGCAGAGGTGGGGGCGCCGAAGCTCCAGAGTGCTGCTCCACTCCCTCCTCCTCATCTGTGTCCAGAGGCGGAGGTGGAGCGCATGTAGTGGGTGCTGCGGTTCCCCATCCCGCCAGCAACTGACAAGAGAGCATACCGCTCCCGCTGTCCCCGGAATCCTTGCTGAGTACCTCTGTGGAGCCTAGTACCGGAACACGTTTTGGTACTAGACTCCACTAATCCGGTGCACGTGGAGCAGTCTCCTGTCTGCCCCGTTGCCTCTGCGTGTGTCGGCTCTTCTCTTCTGGGTTGGCCGGAGCTGCTGCCAATCATCCCCAGTGCACTCCCAGAAATGCTGTTCCAGTGCCGCCCTCCTAGTAACCAGAGATACCACGCCCCTCTGCAATGTGCACGGTGCTTCTGCTCCCAGCGCGCCCGAGCTACAGGGATTTATTGGACAGGTACTGATCTATGGGGACACCTGATGGGGGACACCTGCTGTGGGGGGGCTCTGATGGGGGACACCTGCTGTGGGGGGGCTCTGATGGGGAACACCTGCTGTGGGGGGGGCTCTGATGGGGGACACCTGCTGTGGGGGGGGCTCTGATGGGGGACACCTGCTGTGGGGGGGGGGCTCTGATGCATAAAATCGCATGAAATCGCATAAAACATCATATTCAAAGGATAAATCCGTGAGAGGTGTGCAGAGGTGTATCAAGTGAGAATGATGTGGGTGAATCACATAAAATCATATAAAAATGACATCTCTTAAAATTGCATAGAAACGCATAAAAATCGCATAAAGTTGTATCAAGCGTCACATTAAAATAAGGTGAATCTGTGATGGGCGTGCATAGAGTGCTGCGGTCAAGTACAAGTGGTTAAAAAATATGACACATAAAATAGTCGCAATAAAAATTGCATCGGTGCATAAACCCAACTAGGTGGATAAGGATGTGTAAAACTAGGTGTACGCTCTAGTTCAGGTGTATGTGTCTCGCAAAAATGGATAAGGAGAGGAAGGGTCTCGATAGTGTAGTACGTTTTTAAAAGGTTTTATTCAATACAAGTAAAATACAGTAAACTCACATTTATGTTGCTCAAAATTGCATGGGATAAACGAGCATCGAGCTCGTACCTCGCTTCCGGTATCTAGTGTCCCTTTACGCGTATTCGTCACTGTCACATGACTTCTTCAGAGGTGGTTACTAGATGCCAGAAGTGTCCTTTTATTTGCTGTTAATTGGTATTGCCAGTGGCCATTTTGTTGTGGTCATTTCCACAGGAAGTGTCTCGGCGGCCATTTTTTTTTTTTTTTTGTGTCTGGTCGCCAGAGACGGCCCGGCGGCCATTTTAATGAAAGTCTGTAATGTAAACATCCGTTCTACGGCCAAGAGTATTCTCTGGTCACCGGAAGTGGTTCGGTTGTTTTGCTAGGGAGAAGTATATTCATACAGTGGAGGCTAGCTGCAGATTAACGGCATACATAATATACCATAGTTAAATCTGGCTATATAGCCTTATTTTAATAAAAGGATAAATGAGGACATAAGAATATATATATATAAAAATGAGCATAATGGGGTATAAAAACAATAGATATAATACGACATCTTGAGGTAATGAAATAAATAAAAAAAAATATATAAAGGAGATATAATTCTCTCTATGTAGTAAAATTGTGGCATTTTATTGAGTAAAAATCTTGGTAAAAATCCTGGTTAAAATTGTCTTGGTTTAAAATTTGCATACCGGAAGCGACATAGTTTGCTCATAGTATGGCATGCATGTGTATATAAATGTACATACATAAAAGGTAATAAGACATATCTGTGTCTAAAAAAGATAAGAAGCAGTGGTGAAGATTCCGAACCGGATAGGTGAGCAAAGAGCAGTTGTGTCAGAGGAGGGCGTCTAAGAGAGAGTGTGGGGGTGACTGGATCTGATTGGGCCTAGAAATTGCTTATGAAGCAATTTAAGTCGAAATCGATGTTTAATCCTTGGGGTACGAAGGACTCTAGCGTGTGTATCCATTTAGATTCTAACTGGCTGATGGTTCTAACTTTATGTCCACCCCGCCAGTGTCTCTTGTAGGCTTCTATTCCCCAGAATCTCATGTGTGATGGGTCTTTATTGTGATGTGTGGCAAAGTGCCTGGACACACTATGCTTATCATAGCCTCTCTGAATATTTTTCACATGTTCCTTTATTCTAATTCGTAGGAGTCTTTTAGTGCGGCCTACGTATTGCAGCCCGCAGTCGCACTCCAATACGTAAACAGCTCCCTCGGTGTTGCAACAGATGAAGTCTTTAATTTCGTAACTGTTGCCTGTGCTTGTTGCGGTGAAGTCCTTCTTTTTTGTGTTAGGGTGTTTCGTTCTTGTGCAGGCGTAACAACGTTTGCAAGGAAAGAACCCTTTACCAGTAAAAAATGATAGGCCTCCTTTGTTCGGTGGATCTGGAATGTTCCTAACTATCCTGTCTCGAAGGGTTGGCGCTCTTTTATAAATGAATTTTGGAATTTTTGGAAGGATTTCTTGCAGCTGTTTATCTGCAAGCAGTATGTTCCAGTTCTTTTTAATGATCATTTCCATCTGTTTGTGTTGTATATTGTAGTCAAGGATTATTGGTACTGTATCTGTGGTGGTTTGTTTGGGTTTATCGTTAATTAGCGTTTTCCGGTCCATATTTGTTACTTCCGTGATTCTATTCTGGATAAATTCTTTGTTATATCCTTTTTCTATAAATCTCTGTCCCATCTTGGTTGCTTGAGCTTTAAAGGTTTCTTTGTGGGTGCAGTTTCTTTTTAATCGCATCAGTTGACCTTTGGGTATGTTGCAAAGCCAGTTTCTATGGTGGCAACTTTCCAATGGCAAATAGCTATTTCTATCTACATCTTTAAAATGTGTTTTGGATGATAGTGTGTTGTCTTCTTGTGTGATCTCTAGGTCTAGGAAAGTTATCTTTTCTTTGCTAATTTCCCACGTGAGTTGTATATTTCTGTCATTCTTATTTAGGTCTTCCAAAAAAGCCAGGAGGGAGCTGTTTACGTATTGGAGTGCGACTGCGGGCTGCAATACGTAGGCCGCACTAAAAGACTCCTACGAATTAGAATAAAGGAACATGTGAAAAATATTCAGAGAGGCTATGATAAGCATAGTGTGTCCATGCACTTTGCCACACATCACAATAAAGACCCATCACACATGAGATTCTGGGGAATAGAAGCCTACAAGAGACACTGGCGGGGTGGACATAAAGTTAGAACCATCAGCCAGTTAGAATCTAAATGGATACACACGCTAGAGTCCTTCGTACCCCAAGGATTAAACATCGATTTCGACTTAAATTGCTTCATAAGCAATTTCTAGGCCCAATCAGATCCAGTCACCCCCACACTCTCTCTTAGACGCCCTCCTCTGACACAACTGCTCTTTGCTCACCTATCCGGTTCGGAATCTTCACCACTGCTTCTTATCTTTTTTAGACACAGATATGTCTTATTACCTTTTATGTATGTACATTTATATACACATGCATGCCATACTATGAGCAAACTATGTCGCTTCCGGTATGCAAATTTTAAACCAAGACAATTTTAACCAGGATTTTTACCAAGATTTTTACTCAATAAAATGCCACAATTTTACTACATAGAGAGAATTATATCTCCTTTATATATTTTTTTTATTTATTTCATTACCTCAAGATGTCGTATTATATCTATTGTTTTTATACCCCATTATGCTCATTTTTATATATATATATTCTTATGTCCTCATTTATCCTTTTATTAAAATAAGGCTATATAGCCAGATTTAACTATGGTATATTATGTATGCCGTTAATCTGCAGCTAGCCTCCACTGTATGAATATACTTCTCCCTAGCAAAACAACCGAACCACTTCCGGTGACCAGAGAATACTCTTGGCCGTAGAACGGATGTTTACATTACAGACTTTCATTAAAATGGCCGCCGGGCCGTCTCTGGCGACCAGACACAAAAAAAAAAAAAAAAAAAAAAAAAAATGGCCGCCGAGACACTTCCTGTGGAAATGACCACAACAAAATGGCCACTGGCAATACCAATTAACAGCAAATAAAAGGACACTTCTGGCATCTAGTAACCACCTCTGAAGAAGTCATGTGACAGTGACGAATACGCGTAAAGGGACACTAGATACCGGAAGCGAGGTACGAGCTCGATGCTCGTTTATCCCATGCAATTTTGAGCAACATAAATGTGAGTTTACTGTATTTTACTTGTATTGAATAAAACCTTTTAAAAACGTACTACACTATCGAGACCCTTCCTCTCCTTATCCATTTTTGCGAGACACATACACCTGAACTAGAGCGTACACCCCAGTAAAAGAGACGCCCAAACACCTGGATTTAAAGGGAGCCGCCCGCCATAGGACACAGAAGCCCCATTGAGAACCAGCTAACACATATACACGCTGTTACCTTACAGCGGTAAGGTAAGGGTACATCCATTACTATATTCCACGGAAGATCAGGAACCACCTGCAGCTACTGGTCACAATAACCACCAGCACCGATACCGTTATACCCCACCAGGATTTGTCACCAGCGCCATAGCAAACCACACTTTGCCCACACTAGGAAAGGGCTCACCCCCACGGACTGTTCTTGCACTTTTGCATTACTTATTTATTGATTGTATTCAATTTTTTTGGCTATGCTTACCTTTTACACATCCTTATCCACCTAGTTGGGTTTATGCACCGATGCAATTTTTATTGCGACTATTTTATGTGTCATATTTTTTAACCACTTGTACTTGACCGCAGCACTCTATGCACGCCCATCACAGATTCACCTTATTTTAATGTGACGCTTGATACAACTTTATGCGATTTTTATGCGTTTCTATGCAATTTTAAGAGATGTCATTTTTATATGATTTTATGTGATTCACCCACATCATTCTCACTTGATACACCTCTGCACACCTCTCACGGATTTATCCTTTGAATATGATGTTTTATGCGATTTCATGCGATTTTATGCAATTTTAAGCTATGTCACGTTTATGCGATTTTATGTGATTTATGCACAAAAATTCACACCTTTCACGGATTTATCCTTTGAATATGATGTTTTATGCGATTTCATGCAATTTTATGCAATTTTAAGCTATGTCACGTTTATGCGATTTTATGTGATTTAAGCAAAAAAATTCACACCATCCACTATCTTCTGCATAATCAGCACTTACTTGTGTGCATACCTATTTAATATACCTTAGTCTCTACAGCTTTATTATACAGCGCAGCACTACCTCTTTACCTTACCTTAATTCCTTGGGATCCGATAGTTCCTATCAGTGCTTTGCCGCAGTATTCCATTAGCCCTATTTATTCACCAGGCAAGCGCAGAGATACATACTATACCATACTCTTTGATCATATATCCCACCAATCTTTGCTGCTGCCATGGATGTGTTCGCATTTTTAGAAAAGAGACAGGTAAACCTAGAAGAGGTTTTTAACACCACTACACCTATTAAAAAGAAAAGCAGCGATATAGAAAGCCTCATGAGAAAACTAGGCCACAACATGGAGAAAAAAGTGAGTCTGTGGTGGGACATAACCACTTTTGAGCAATATTTAAAAGATAATATAACGCCAAGACGCCTAAGATGGGATATAACACCCAACGACGGCATCTTAGACCAGGAGTCCGTGGACGACTGGTTCAAATTTTTCAACACCAAAGGATTAGAACTACTAGCATTTCTACTAGAAAGAAAAAGGAGCAAACTGAAAACGATAGAAGCCGTAATAGCTGAAGTAAAAGAGGAACTTGATGCACATAAAGACAAAGCCGAATTTATCACCCTCACCACCCAACTCAATAAAGACCTCACGAAAAAAGACAAAGAGGTCCAACAAAGAAAAAGCAAGAAGTACAGTAGAGACTTGAACGATTTCAAAACTGACCATGTTTTCAAATGGCAGAGTCAACTAGACCTCGCAGATCCAATTTCCACATACTCCACACCGGAAAAAACAGTCAGAATGTACCCCCAGCACAATAATTCCGAGAACAACTACAGACCACAAGAACAATACGACAGAAATAGAAGGGAGACACCTAGACAAGGATACGAGGAAAGACAAGGAAATTATTACCACCACAATCAATATACCCCACATAGGAGCGACAACAGACCACAACAACAGGAACGCACTCCACAGAACAAAAAAAAAAAAATGGCCGCCGAGACACTTCCTGTGGAAATGACCACAACAAAATGGCCACTGGCAATACCAATTAACAGCAAATAAAAGGACACTTCTGGCATCTAGTAACCACCTCTGAAGAAGTCATGTGACAGTGACGAATACGCGTAAAGGGACACTAGATACCGGAAGCGAGGTACGAGCTCGATGCTCGTTTATCCCATGCAATTTTGAGCAACATAAATGTGAGTTTACTGTATTTTACTTGTATTGAATAAAACCTTTTAAAAAACGTACTACACTATCGAGACCCTTCCTCTCCTTATCCATTTTTGCGAGACACATACACCTGAACTAGAGCGTACACCCCAGTAAAAGAGACGCCCAAACACCTGGATTTAAAGGGAGCCGCCCGCCATAGGACACAGAAGCCCCATTGAGAACCAGCTAACACATATACACGCTGTTACCTTACAGCGGTAAGGTAAGGGTACATCCATTACTATATTCCACGGAAGATCAGGAACCACCTGCAGCTACTGGTCACAATAACCACCAGCACCGATACCGTTATACCCCACCAGGATTTGTCACCAGCGCCATAGCAAACCACACTTTGCCCACACTAGGAAAGGGCTCACCCCCACGGACTGTTCTTGCACTTTTGCATTACTTATTTATTGATTGTATTCAATTTTTTTGGCTATGCTTACCTTTAATTCAATCTTATTTTATTGAGATAGAAAAACAGCAGTAGAAAAAGGTATACATTAGACATACATGTCTTCAGGAACACATAAACATATATATAAATATATATAAAAATACATACATCTTTGCAACTATGGTGTCGTATCGTCTCGTGGTTTAGGGAGTATAGTAGCTTCACTTGATGTAATGAGATAAATATGCCTGTAAACCTACAGCGTCTAATCTGGGTGTAATCAGGGAGTGTGGGCACCACTATCTGCTCATTGAGTGGTGCCCACTCAATACAGGTAGGTTAGGGCATTTGTTACTATGTTGAGCGCGTTCTCACTGCGGGGGAAGCTCTGTGCGTGCCACCGTTCCGGTCTGGTGAGATTAGGGATGTGAGTTAGGTGGTCGGGTAATCCTGTAACATTCACAAGGGAAAGGAGAAAAAGATAGAAAGAGTAGGGATAGAGGGGTCAAGGCATTGAGGAATGTAGAAACTTAGAGGCATTCCACTCTGGTTACACAGGTGCGTCGGTAGGGTCCTCTGTGGCCCATGGAATAAATTCTGAGGAGTATCGAAACATAGACCACGATGTCCAGGTCTTGGAGAATTGTTCCTCTTTACCCGTTTCCTGCGCCAACATTCGTTCCAACCTATTGATTTGATCCACTTCAATTGCCCAGTCCCCTAGGGAAGGCATGTCTGTCGACTTCCAGTGTCTGGGCAGAACCGTCCTAGCAGCCGCCAAAAAGTGACGCAAAACGTCTTTTTTGACCGATTTAAGCGATCCCGGGAGCAAAGATAGCAGAGCTACCTCAGGAGAGGGTGTGATTGAGGTCGCCATGAGTCTGCAGTACAAGTCGAGGATCTTTTGCCAGAACCTCCTCACAGGGGGGCATTCCCACCAAATGTGGAGTAAGGTTCCCTTGGATAACAAGCAACGCCAGCAGGTATCCGGGAGCGCCGGGTTTATCACGTGCAAAGTCGAGGGGCATCTGTACCAACGGGTTAACAGCTTGAATCCTTTTTCTTGGGCTTTGGATGCTAGGGATATTTTGTGAGTCAGAATGAAGCACTTTTGCCAGTCTACCGGAGAAATGGAGTGGCCCAAGTCTTCCTTCCAGGCCTGTGTGTATGGGGGAAGGTCAGGGTTATAAGTCAAATGTATGAGGGAGTATAGTTGAGAGACTACACGTGTAGGGGGGGCGGTCTGGAGTAGCATGCTCTCCAAGTCTGTTAAGTCAGCAAGTATATCAGGCAGAGATGGGAAGGTGCGAATGAAGGATATCACTTGTTGCCTCTGCAGCCAATGCGTCGAGGCATGAGAAGATGGGCCGGGGGTAGCGTCGTGAATCAGAGAAAGGTCTGAGCGTAGAACTTGGGCAAGTCGTCTGTGGTTCTCCTTACACCAAGGTCCAAAGCTTGCTCCCTGTAGGGCGGGTGGGAAAGCCGGGGTCCCGAACAGTGGAGTCATGGGTCCTTTCAGAGGAGATAGGGTCTTGTGGGAATTCATTCGGGTCCAAATTTGTATGGTTTGCCGGGTGAGGTCGCTTAGGGCTATCTCACCTTTCAGGAATTCGGTAGGTGTCCACGGTAAGGCGCATAGATCTATTGAATTGATGTGGCTTTCTATTTGTACCCATAGCTTGGTGGAGGAATGGTGGAACCAGTTAAGTTTACGCGTGAGCACTGCTGCTCTATAGTATATAGAGGCATCTGGAGCTCCAGCTCCGCCCCGAATCTTGGGGAGCGAGAGAGTCTCATAGCGTATCCGAGGACGCGCCCCTCCCCAGATAAAGGAGGAGAATAGTTGGCGGAGCTTCTTAAAGAACCAGGAGGGTATGGAGATGGGGATTGTTTGGAACAAATAGAGAAAACGAGGGAGGACGTCCATTTTTAGGGCATTCACCCTACCTAGCCACGATAGGTGTTTCTTTGTGTAGTTTGAGAGATCCGTCTTGGTTCTAAGCAGAAGGGGAGCATAGTTTAGTGAGAATAGTTGGGATCCTTCTGTGGGTATTTGGGTTCCGAGGTAACGGATGGAGGTGGAGCCTGTTTTAAATGGATAGTTAGTGGCTACTTGGCGAAGGACCTCCTGGGACAGTGAGATGTTCAGAATTTCTGATTTAGTATGGTTCACTTTGAAGTTACTCAGCTTGCCAAACCTTGTGAATTCGCGCATTATATGCGGTAAGGATAGATGGGGTTGAGTTACAAACATTAACAGGTCATCCGCAAAGAGAGCCAACTTGGAATGAATGGGGCCTATCGAGACACCCGAGATATTGGGGTTATTGCGCAAGGCGATTGCCAGGTGCTCCATGACAAGGACATAAAGAAGGGGAGATAGAGGGCAGCCTTGTCGCGTCCCATTATGGATGGAAAATGTAGGCGACAATGAACCATTTACCCGAATTCTAGCGGAGGGTGAGGAGTACAGGGACATAATTCGAGACAGCATTTTGGGGCCCAGGCCTATCTGCTTCAGAGACATCTGGAGGAATTGCCAGTCGACCCGGTCGAATGCTTTTTCGGCATCTACCGTCAAAAGGCATAGAGGGATATCATGGGCGCGGGCATAGTCAGTAAGAAGCAGGGTTTTCAGGGTGTTATCCCTTGCCTCGCGGCCACTTACAAAGCCCACCTGGTCCAGGTGTATAAGTCTGGGGAGCAGCGGCTGCAATCTAGTGGCTAATATTTTGGCGTATATTTTTAAGTCCACTCCAATTAACGATATGGGCCTATAGTTAGCGCACAACGTAGGGTCCTTGTCTGGTTTTGGGATAATGGTAATGTGGGCTTCGAGTGTTTGTGGAGGGAACGCTGAGCCTTCTGATAGGGAGTTGAACACCTTAGCCAAGAAGGGGGACAGTAGGGGAGCAAATGTTTTGTAGAACTTAGGGGTGAAACCGTCGGGACCCGGGCTTTTACCGGAAGGGGTAGACGCTATCGCTCCTACGACCTCATCCGCTGTAATTACTTGTTCTAGTTCTTCTACGGTGTCGCCATCTAATGTAGGGAGCTCGGTTTCCTCAATATAGGACTGTCTATCAAGATCGGGAGTGTGGGTTGGGCTAGAAGAGACAATGGACGGTAGATTGTAAAGTGTTTGGTAGAAATCGCAAAATGTTTGTGATATCTTTGAGGGCTCGCTAAGCATTTCTCCAGAAGGGGCCCGAATATGAGGTATGAATGTAGAAGATGTGTTTGGATGCAGGGTGCGAGCCAGCGGTCTACCGCATTTGTCTCGGAATTGGTATTGATGTAGGGCAAGTCTGTCCGCATAGGTACGAGCTGAGGCCTCGTATAGGTCCTTGAGTTGGGATCGAGCCAATGAGACCTCTGTAAGAGTCATCACTGTAGGGGCTCGTTTGTGTTGGGTCTCAAGGTCCCGCAGCTTTTGAGTTGCCGAGGTTATTGCGGCTGATCGAGCCTTTTTCAAGCGGGTCCCCATCTGAATAAAAATTCCTCGTAGGACAGCTTTAAGTGCCTCCCATTGTAAGGGTAGTGAGGTAGTGTCTGAGGCATGGTCTACGAAAAAGTTGGAAATGGTTTCTGAAACCTTGTGGGAGCATTCAGGGTTTGTGAGAAGGGAATCATTGAGCCTCCACGTCCATTCTCTCACTGGCGTGGAGGGGATCGATAGTGTTAGGTAGACAGGTGAGTGGTCAGACCAGACCATTGAGTCTATCTCGCATTCGGGTGACCAATCTAAGCAGCTATGGTCCAGGAGGAAGTAGTCTATACGACTGTAGGAGTGATGGACCTGTGAGAAGTGGGTATAGTTGCGATTTGTTGGGAACAGAACCCTCCAGATGTCGATTAGACGGAGGTCGTAAATAGCCCGTTTGAATGCCCGTAGTTTAGTAAAAGATATGGATGAGCGAGAGGTTGACGAGTCTAAAAGTGGATCCAGGGGGGCATTAAAATCCCCGCCTATGATTAGTTTACCTTCTGCGAACCCTGACAAGATCCTCAGGTACCGCAGAGCAGACGATATTTGATTAGTGTTTGGTAGGTAAAGGTTGGCAATTGTGAATTTAGTGCCCCACAGGGAGAACTTTACAAACATATACCTTCCCTGGTGGTCCGAGAGCTGATCTATCAGGTCAATCGGTAGCGTTTTGTGGAAGGCAACAGAGACGCCTTTCGTTTTCTGAGAGGGGTTTGTACTGTGGAACCATCGGTTAAAATACCTATTGGAGCAGGAAGGGGTGGAGTTTGTGTGAAAATGGGTTTCCTGTAGCATTAATATGTTGACCTGTTGTTTATGCATTTGGTAGAGGATTTGTCCTCTCTTGGATGCAATATTGAGGCCATTTACATTGTAAGAGCAACATTTTAAGCGAGGACGAGATATTACCGTGTGGGCCATAGTGGAATGAGAAAGAGAAAGTCAGATTGTAGACAGAGGAGGGGAGAGGAGGGTTAAGGGAGGGGGAGCTTGTGAGGTGGTAAAAATATACCAGGGCAAAAACTAGGTAGGGAGGGCACCTAAATAAGGAGCCTAGCAAATCTAAAGGGGTCCCTTGAAACAGGACACCACGTGAAAAATCACGTAAAAAGGCACAGTTCGTGCCGGGCCTATTGGGGGTGGAGGGTCGAGGTGGAGAATCTGAGCCGTGAGCCCAGTAGCAGGACAGGCATGTATAGCTTTACTGAGGCACATTAGTGTAACAAGACATTTAAACAGCATATCACATATGAGATCAACTGTGGAGAAGGGTGGTGGTCTGCACGGGGAAGTATCCCCATACAGGCTCAGCATCCCTCCATCACAAAGGGAGTATCGATCCGTGGAATAACATCACGGGGAGGTAGCAAACATTTTCAACCCATGCTATCTATAGGCCCCAACAGGGGGCCCCTGAAACAAATCTTTTTAGCAATACTGAAACAATTTTAGGGTGGAACTAGTCGGTGTATGAAAAAACCTTAAGCAGAAAACTATAGAAGCCCACGTGGATAGTGGTAAGAGACCGTGGACCCAGTCAGTCCGTCTGTCGGTCCCTCCACCCCTATCCAGGTGGAACAGTTCCGCCACATATCTAGAGATTAGACCAGTGCTGTAAATTATATTAGAAACTCAGCAGTTGCATATCTGAATCAAACAATAGGAATTCGCCATTCTGTGGCCTTTCCCGAACCCCAGCCAGGTACAGTACCCTAGCAAAGGGCAGGGAGAAGGCCAGCCTTATTAGGGGACCATCTGTCTTGAGGCATTAGGATAGGTAGCAGGTCATCTTGTCTCCCATCTTAACAATCCGGTGGTAGTCTGGTGGAGATGAGAAAATAAGTAAAATGGAGGGAAAGGGAGAATCAAAAAACCTCCTCAAAAAAGAAAAAATTCAGCCTGTCCAGGAGACAAGAGATAGGCAGAGAATTGGGATGGTGTTAGTCATATGGTGAGTGTTGAGATGGATTCAAGCAACTTCTTTGAGTTACCTTAATCTTCCGGAGAGGTAGGATGAGGTGGTCTAGAGTCAATAGAGCGTGATCCGTGCCTCGGATGCCTGCGTCGTTGTGGGAGAGGGTCACGTGTTTGTACCCTGGCACGGTCATCTGGCGGGTCCAGCCAGTTCGGTACATCAGTTGGGTCTTGCTCCAGGAAGCTGAAAAAGGCTGGGAGTTGATCTGGGTCAGAGAGGACAAATTTACGCTCGGCTCTGGTCACTTTAATGCTGAAGGGGTGTCCCCATGTGTAGGTTGCTCCGGCTTGACGTATCAGGTCTAGCAGTGGGCGGACCATGCGGCGCATGTGGAGAGTGTTGCGAGAGAGGTCTGGGTATAGATGGATAGCAGAACCGTCAAAGTCCACGGGGCCCAATCGCCATGCCTTGCGCATAATTTCTTCTTTTAGGGTGAAATAGTGAACCCTGCAAAGGACATCGCGTGGGCGGTCATTATGTTCCCTCCTGGGCCCCCCCACTCTGTGCACCCGGTCTATTTCAATAGGGGACGAAGTCTCTCTTCCCAGGACTAGATTGAGGATGGCTGTAACAGAAGGTTTCAAGTCTGTACCCGCCGTGGCCTCCGGTATGCCTTGTAGCCGTATATTGTTCCTGCGGCTCCTATTTTCCCCGTCTTCTATGCGTAGTTGATGTTGTCGGATACGGTGTAGGTGTTCCTTAGAGGCCAGCTCGAGAGATGTGATGCGGGTTTCATGGTCAGATTGAATGTCAGTTAGGGCAGATACCGCAGTCTGGTTAGTAGAGACCTGCTGTTGGAGGGCCTGGAGATCCTTGTGGAGTGAGGTCTCCATTTTGGCCGCCCAGGATTCGAACTCCGCTCGGAAGGCCACCAGAAGGGTCGAGGCTTCAGATCTAGGTGCTATTCCTGAGGCTTGAGGGGCCACACCTCCAGGGCCTGTGTCTGGAAGCGGGACAATAGAGGTGCCAGATCTGGGCGTTACAGTTGGAGGGGCCGAGGGGTCATCAGAATCCTCGCCGCTGTCTGACGCCGGCTGAGCAGGAGGAGGAGGCTTGCCCTTACCTGAATGTCGAGCAGGGGCCATCTTGTCTTTGGGGGTGCGGGGATCTGACTGAGATGTGCGGAGCAGGTATCTCTGGATTGTGCCTTGTTGTGGATCCGCGGACTCAGTAGATCGGGAGCTGTGCATGGACATGCTTTTCAGGGATGTACGATGGCTGAAATATAGCCTGTCTGCTGCGGGCGGTGGCTATGCTTACCTTTTACACATCCTTATCCACCTAGTTGGGTTTATGCACCGATGCAATTTTTATTGCGACTATTTTATGTGTCATATTTTTTAACCACTTGTACTTGACCGCAGCACTCTATGCACGCCCATCACAGATTCACCTTATTTTAATGTGACGCTTGATACAACTTTATGCGATTTTTATGCGTTTCTATGCAATTTTAAGATGTCATTTTTATATGATTTTATGTGATTCACCCACATCATTCTCACTTGATACACCTCTGCACACCTCTCACGGATTTATCCTTTGAATATGATGTTTTATGCGATTTCATGCGATTTTATGCAATTTTAAGCTATGTCACGTTTATGCGATTTTATGTGATTTATGCACAAAAATTCACACCTTTCACGGATTTATCCTTTGAATATGATGTTTTATGCGATTTCATGCAATTTTATGCAATTTTAAGCTATGTCACGTTTATGCGATTTTATGTGATTTAAGCAAAAAATTCACACCATCCACTATCTTCTGCATAATCAGCACTTACTTGTGTGCATACCTATTTAATATACCTTAGTCTCTACAGCTTTATTATACAGCGCAGCACTACCTCTTTACCTTATCTGATGGGGGACACTTGCTGTGGGGGGGCTCTGATGGGGGACACTTGCTGTGGGGGGGCTCTGATGGGGGACACTTGATGTGGGGGGGGGGGGGCTCTGATGGGGAACACCTTCTGTGGGGGGGCTCTGATGGGGACACCTGCTGTGGGGGGGGCTCTGATGGGGACACCTGCTGGGGGGGCTCTGATGGGAACACCTGCTGTGGGGGGGGCTCTGATGGGGAACACCTTCTGTGGGGGGGGGCTCTGATGGGGACAGACTCTAATGGGGGACACCTGCTGTGGGGGGGGCTCTGATGGGGGACACCTGCTGTGGGGGGGGGCTCTGATGGGGGACACCTGCTGTGGGGGGGCTCTGATGGGGAACACCTGCTGTGGGGGGGGGCTCTGATGGGGGACACCTGCTGTGGGGGGGCTTTGATGGGGGACACCTGCTGTGGATGGGCTCTGATGGGGGACACCTGCTGTGGGGGGGGGCTCTGGTGGGGGACACCTGCTGTGGGGGGGCTCTGGTGGGGGACACCTGCTGTGGGGGGGCTCTGATGGGGGACACTTGCTGTGGGGGGGCTCTGATGGGGGACACTTGATGTGGGGGGGGGGGCTCTGATGGGGAACACCTTCTGTGGGGGGGCTCTGATGGGGACACCTGCTGTGGGGGGGGGCTCTGATGGGGGACACCTGCTGGGGGGGCTCTGATGGGGAACACCTGCTGTGGGGGGGGGGGGTGGGGGGCTCTGATGGGGAACACCTTCTGTGGGGGGGGGGCTCTGATGGGGACAGACTCTAATGGGGGACACCTGCTGTGGATGGGGGCTCTGATGGGGGACACCTGCTGTGGGGGGGCTCTGATGGGCACTTTGATATAAGCTGCACATGCCGCAGGTCACGCTCTCCCCAGAATATCCCTCATTCTCAACTTTAAAAGTTGGGAGGTATGCAGGAGTGGATTAGGGCAGAAGAGACTGTGCCACCGGGAAGAGGGCTCTCTGTGTTTACTGCCCATCCCCCTCCTCCTGTCAGAGGAGGAGAGCGAAGCAGCCGGAGAATGGATAGCCCATGTCTGAGTGGAGAGAGAGCAGCTGCGGGCTCTTAGACCCCACCTTCCCTCTCCTCCTCGCACTGCTGTACTTGCCAGGTCAGCTGCCCGCTATGTTTCTTCTCCCTTCTTCATATTGGCCAGGGAAGAAATACAATAAAAAAGGAGCAGAGAAGAGGATTGTGGGACATGTAGTCCCGTGGACTGGCGGCCCCATTGTGACCCGGAAACTGCAACCACACAGCATGCCAAGCTGAATAAGAGGGGGGAGAGAGAGCTCCAGGATGCCGGGAAAGTACACCCAGGACTCCAGGGAGAGGAAGTGCTGAGGGGACATCATCAGAAAGAGAACCCCGCTGCCCTGTGCCACCAGAGGGAAAGCCGCACAGACTGGCGTCATCCCTGGTGAAGAAAGGAAGGGAGTCATTGCCAGAATAGAGATCTGAGCACTACCCAGCGGAGTCGCCACGGGCAACCCAGAGTGAGCTGACTCCTGATCAGAAAAACTGATGTTGCTGTATTGCCGGGTCTGGTCGGCCATTATCTACTTCCATCCTTAGGAACTGCAGTCTCTGACCATCTCCTGTACTATGTCTGCAGTCTCTGACCATCTCCTGTACTATGTCTGCAGTCTCTGACCATCTCCTGTACTATGTCTGCAGTCTGACCATCTCTTGTACTATGTCTGCAGTCTCTGACCTTCTCCTGTACTATGTCTGCAGTCTCTGACATTCTCCTGTACTATGTCTGCAGTCTCTGACATTCTCCTGTACTATGTCTGCAGTGTCTGACCTTCTCCTGTACTATGTCTGCAGTGTCTGACCTTCCCTTGTACTATGTGTGCAGTCTCTGACCATCTCTTGTAGTATGTCTGGGGGCTTTTCCTAACAGAGTCTCTAACAGAAGCCCTCTCTGTGTGCATTAGAGAGACCCCCCTCCAGGTCCCATTAGTGTACTAATTTTCTTTATTGTTAAAAGATCATGGGAGGATCCCAGGGTAATGAAGACTTCTTAGGGGAGCATCTCTGTGTTTGAGTCGTAGCCATAGAAACATTTGTAAAGTGGGGGGAGTTAGTAAGATGACCACGCCCACGTGGGGGCTCCAGAAAAATTTCCGCACCCGGGCATCTGTTACCCTAGGATCAGCCCTGCTCCAACATTGCTGAGAACTGTTGTAATGGGGTTGCCAGTGGTATCCAGGTTCCAATGCCATACTTTTGAGTAAGCATGTTGCCGCTGTCTTCCATGTGTTATTTGTCACTTCTAATTAAATTGTTACTAAACCCAGGACCCTGCATTCACTATATCTGGTCTCCAACAGTACACAGAACATGGGAATGCAATTATTTTAGTAAATATAAACTGCTAAATACATTTTCTCATCAGCAGTATATAGCAGTCTTGTGGCTAATATCAATATCCAGCCGAGCACTGGGTAAACCTTATAGGAGGAGTTTTCATTCTCCTCTGAATGTCCTATGAGACTGAATGACTCCTGACCCTCTGTCTGGACAGTGTTAATTGGCCCTGTGCTAAGCACCCTCCCCAAAAATAAAAAATAAACTCTCAGCAATACACACCAAACTGAGCATGTGCAAAGTGCCTCCTAGGGCTCTGTGCTATCAGCAGATTGGGGACAATAAAAGAATGGGAGGACCAGAGAAGCAGGATCAAACAACCTTTTTACACAATGCAGAGGATTAACCCCTTAGGTTCCACAGTGAGTATAACAAGCATACTTTACTGCATATACAGACTGATTTTACTGTTGTGGGTTTAGTAACACTTTAACCATATAATAATGGGAAAAATGTATATGGTCTTTGTGTGCCTTTACTCCATTCTGGGTACCAATCAACTGCCCCACCCACAAGCTTTTATGTCTTTATGTAAGACTTTTTTTTCCAAAGAGAAAAAAAAACTGTTGCTGTAATTGTTTCAAAAGGGTACAGCTTTAATTTAATAGTCAAGTCCATTTAAATCTGTTAGGGCCAGTTCACACCATAGAAATGCAGTTCAGATGCATCCGGATACACTTATGCTTGCGTGTTTTTGATGCATTTCCAGTGCGTTTTTGATGCACTTTTGATGCTTTCCAATTTTTTCTCCTCTTCTTTTTTCCCTTCACCTTAAGGGCTGGTTCACATCACAAAAACATGCTCCAGATGCTTTGGGTGCACTTTTGCATGCACATTTTTAACGCATTTTTGGTGCATTTCCGGATGTTTTCCGGATGTTTTCCAGATGTTTTTTTTTTTTTTTTCCTGTTTTTTTTCCACTGCACTGGGTTCTGATATGTTGTATGCGTTTTTGATGTGTTCCTGTGTGTTTTCCGGTGCGATTTGATGCACTTTACTGTGTTCTAGTACAAACCAGTGCAGGAAAAATGCAGCATGATCTACTTTTTACTTCTGGAACTGGAAAGCCCTGGAACTGATCGCACTTGTATGAACTAGGCCATTGGAAACCATATAACCTGCTTTCCATGTGTTATTGATGCAGAAAAACCCGCACTGGACTGTATGTGGTGTGAATTAGCCCAAAATGGGTATATGTTTCCTTTCCGGTGCAATTGTGCTGCGTTTATATGCGTTCCAGTGCGTTTTTGACACGTTTTACTGTGTTCCAGTATAGTTCAGTGAAGAAAAAATGCAGAAAGTTTTATTTTTATTTTTTCTGTAACTGGAACGCACTGGAACTGACCACACTGGTGTGATTTATGCCATTGGAAACCATATAACCTACTATTCATGCGTTTTTGATGCAGAAAAAAAACGCACTGGACTGCATGTGGTGTGAGCTGACCCTTAGTGCGTCTAACACTGCCCTCTCCCCTGATTAACAATACTGCTAAAGATGTCTTTGTTGCTCCTCCATCAAGTGAAGACACCCTAAGAGAGGAAGTGTGTTACTGGTTGTATTACCAAGTGAAAATAAAGGAAAAAAGCCTAAAAAAATGAAAAAGGATTCCACCGCCTCATTTAAGAATGAATAAACTGCAATATATAAAATTTTTGTTTATGGGTTTTAATACGCTATACCGGGGGTCAGCAACCTGTAGATCATGATCGACCAGTAGATCACAGACAGGTGACTGGTAGATCGCAGTCTGGACTTGCTGACCCGCCATTACAAAGCATTAAACAGAGTGCACTCCCGAGGGACTACTTTTAAAGATGGAGCTGTAGTAGAGAGCAAGAGCTGCATAAGCCGATGCCTCCTCTGTAGTGCTGGCCCCTGTCCCATGCGGAGTGATACCAACTGCACTCCATCTCTTATACCGGCTAGTGGTCTCCAGATTGGTGCCAGCAGCAGGAAAGAAGAGATCTTCGGGTCAGGGTGAAGCAATACACTGGGCATAATAGCAGCACTTTGTTGCTTTCTCACCACCTGCTTTAACCCCTTGGACCCCGCAGAAGCATGCAGTTGCGGGGTGCTTGCACAGTTGCCTCATTTACTTGAATGGGTCGCAATTGGCAGGCAGTAGCACCCAACAAAAGCAACAGGGGGCTTAATTCCTGCTGTGGCATGTGTAAATCTTTGGCTGCTGCCCCAGGGGTAGGGATTGGGGGTTTTAAAAACCGGGATTCAACTGCATGGTTTTACCACCCCCCAACTTTACGTGTGAAGGAACCCTAAGGGCTCATTCACAAGTTCAGCAGGCACTGTTGCTGCTCTGAAAAGAGATCCGAGTGTGTTTGACAGGTAGTGAAGAGGCAATATGTTACCTCCTCACCACCTGATCTAAACTCATGATTGCCGCGCAATGCTTGCATTTGCGACACGTTAGTACAGCAATTCGAGGTTTAAATCAGGTGTGAGGAGGCGGCACGGTGCCCGGTGATCTTTGATTTCTCCCATGTTGTTCAGGTGGATCTCCACTTCTTTAAGGTTGCCTACCCCTGCGCTATACTGAAATGCCCCGTACACACGATTGGACTTTCCGACAGAAAGTTTTTCCATCGGAATATCCGACACACAAAGTTTGAGAGCTGGATCTAAAATTTTCCGACAACAAAATCGGAAATTCCGATCGTGTGTACACAATTTCTGACGCACAAATTGCCACGCATGCTCGGAATCAAGCAGAAGAGCAGCACTGGCTATTGATCTTCATTTTTATCGGCTCGTTGTACATGTTGTACGTCACCACGGTCTTGACGTTTGGAATTTCCGACCAACTTTGTATGACCGTGTGTATGCAAGACAACATCCGTCGGAAAAAAATCAGATGAATTTTGTTGTCGGAATGTCCGATCATGTGTACAGGGCATTAGTGTTAAGCCCCATACACACGCTCGGATTATCTGAGGACCAGGTCCGTCGGATCATGTCCGTCGTACTTTGTCCGATGTTGGTTTTGCGTACACACGGTCGGACAAAGTTGTCGGAAAATCCGATCATTCTGAACGTGGTGACGTTTGTTGCCTACGACGGGACTACGTAGAGGCTAGTAGCCAATAGCTTTGGTCTTGTAATGTGATCTGAGCATGCGTAGCACTTTGTCCGTCGGACAAGGCTACACATGATCGGATTTGGTGTGATCGGACCGTGTTGTCAAAAAATCTATCCAGCAGGAGATAGGACTTTGTCCGTCGGACAATCCGACATACACTGTCCGATGGTGCATACACACGGTCGGATTTTTCAACAACATTGTCCGATTGGACAGAATCCATGCGAAAATCCTACCGTGTGTATGGGGCTTTAGTGCTGGGGGGAATAGGTGGTAAAGGATATCACTTTTGAGTCAATATTTTATTATTTCTTTTCCGACACTGAAGATCCTGCACTGAAATTTCTGGTTCTACAATGTAATAATACATGAAGAGTAAACTTAAAATCCGGTAATCAATATGATCTATTGAATTTATAATGCATCAGGAATTTGCCTGAAGCTCAGTACAAAGAAGGAAATCTAGAGTATAAATAAATGAAAGAGTGAACAATATTGCATTTTACATGTCCTCGTGAGTTAATACCCTTATTTTACTTTTTGAAGATGAGTCAGAATTCTACTAGAAGCAAAAGACATCTGAAAAATAGATGAGTAATTTAAAATAATGTAAATCAGGTAATAAATGCACCAAGAGAGGGTTGTAAAGCATGTATATACCTACTTAACACTAATCTTCATGACAGTTGTAGTAGCTGATCATGACTGCTTCAACCAGGACAGAGGAGAAAATGTTTTTCATGCGACAGTTCTGTGTCACGATAGTCTGAAACTAACATAGAACACCTCAAAATCATCCATTAGGGATGCTGCTATTATTTAGAGGTACATCGGATTCCACTTTAATGTTCTGAGATGGACTGAGTCAAGCCAGGAGAGGTCACATGACTGCAGAGAGATGGAAAAGAATCAGATGACTATTAACATAAAAACTGATTTAGAATGTATTTTAGGTTGCCTTACAGCATATTATTCATTGCCGATTAACTTTTGCTGTATGAATGCTTAGTCAGAGAGCCTGTACATACTGTTCTTAGCTACAACAATGTCTTGCATGCTCGTAACTGTGGTTGTGGAAAAATGGTATCCCTAACTATGTGTATGTCACAACTTCTCTTTATTTTGGTGTCTCTATAATGTGTATGTAAAGCTAAAACTTTTGTTTTGTTTTGGATAGAGAGGAAATTGTTAAAGCAGCATTAAACCCAAAAGCAAACATTTATTATATTGCAGCTTACCAATTCTTAGATGTGATGGCTGCATTTGTTTCTTTTTTTTAGGCTTTCTTTTTTCTATTTTCATCTGGTGATCCATCCAGCAAGTTTATTTTTCCAAAAAAGTGAGCTTTCCAGCAGAATGTATCAGTTTACATGGATGAGACAAACCACCAGCCACGGCCCGTCCATAGAGGGTGCACGGGCGCCGCCTCCTCTATCCATGTGTCCGGCCCCCTGATCTACATATGAGTGGTGCTGGACCATGGATTCCAATGCAGCAGAGCCAGACGCTCTAATAAGCCTCAAAAAAGGGTCAGCTCGGAGCTCACAACATTGCGCTCCGAGCCCACCCAGTTGTGTGACAATAAGCATATCAATTTTAGCTATTATCACACTAAAGTACCACCCCGCCAATCAGGAGACAGGTCTGTGAGACCTGTTTCCTGATTGGCCAAAGAGTCAGGCGATTGTATTGGATGTCTATCCCTTTGGCGGAAGAGGAGACACGTGGCAGAGGAAGCGGAGGAGAGGACACCACAGCCCTGCCACACGAGCAGTAAGTGCCGGACCGCCTACGCGGGGAGGGTGTTCTGTTTTATTGCCGCTGCTGAGGGGGTGTTGTTTGTTTCCCGCCCCCCCAAAAGAAGAACCCACCAGCCACCACTGCAAACCACTTAAAGCTCGGTTCACACTAGTGTGGGCCATGCGTTCCGCTTTTGCTCAGGCACAGCAGCCCATTTGAATTTGCACCTTCTTGACCATGCAGTTTCCCTGCGGTTCCTGCCCCTGCGATCAGTGATGCCTGGGGGTGCCATTGAGAGTGAATGCCAGTCCTATGCATCTCGCAAGAGCAGTGCGATCCATCTGCGGGTGGTTGCTGTGTGAGCCAAGCCTAAAACTGGCAGGGGTGATTCAAATTATCAACTTTAATTTATACATGCAAAACCTTTATCCCAAAAGGAAAAAAACTGTTTACTGTAACTGATTATAAAGTGTGATCTGGAGTTTGGCTTCAATATGATCTAAATCTGCTAATAAATTTAACATTACCCTCCACCCAGACTGACAATGATGATGTCTGCTGTGGGCGTCAGGCTGCTGAAACGATTTGCATGGTTGCAAGGGTCTCAATAGGTGTCCGGTTGCTAGGCCGAGATTGTGTGGTGGCAAAGTTTTTTTTTTTTTTTTAATGAGTGAAAGGTTGTTGAGACGATATTGCGTTTTGCAAGGGTCTCAACAGAAGTGTCAGGCTGCTGAGACGATTTTGCATGGTTACAAGGGTCTCAACAGCTGTCAGGTTGCTGGGCCGAGGTTGCGTGGTGGTAAAGGTTTATTATATATATATATATATATATATATATATATTTTTTTTTTTAATGAGTGAGGGGTAGCTGAGACGATATTGCATTTTGCAAGGGTCTCAACAAGAGTGACAGGCTGGTGAGATGGTTTTGCATGGTTGCAAGGGTCTCAACAGGTGTCAGGTTGCTGGGCAGAGGTTGCGTGGTGGTAAAGGTTTATTAAATATTATTATTATTATTATTTTTTTTTTATGATAGGACATACAGAATGTGGTAACAAATCTTACTTGCGACAGTGGTCCATGCGAGTGAGTTTGCGGCGAACACCCGATTTTCAAGTCGAACTTGCGTCCGACTCGAACATCGAGCTCATCCCTATAAATGACACACATTCTAAATTCTTGTGCATATGGTGACCCTGGCTGGATCACTTTCCATCTACACAACCGTTTCTAAGAATTGTAAGCTAATGCGTCAAATTAATGTACCCGCAGTGAGAGTGAGAGTGAGGTGGAGATGGCTTCCTCCCCTCTTTCCTTCCCCCCCATTCCCCTGCTCTCTCTTACTCTACTTTTATACTTTCACATTTCTCTTCTATGACTCTCTTGCCTTGAGACTGCCTTTTTGTCCATGCGTACTAGCCATACCTATGTTTGGTCTTGTGGATCACTGCATAAAACTTATGTTTTATCTTCCTCATTGGACCCCCAATTGGGGATTTTTTTTTTTTTTTTAACATGAGTGTATGTTGTAATTTCAATCAGTGTCAGCCAACCACCTTTTTTTGAAAGAGCACAGCAGCATAAAATCTACATAGAACCAGAGCTTTAGAGATAGCCTTTATTGACCCTCTGTAATATTAATAGATGATTGACCTGGGTTATCACTGTTACAGAACAACAGAATATTAGATATTAGCAGCAATGGATTGTCTTTTCTAGTTCTTGTTTTTTCCCAAATTAAGGTGTCTCTAAGTCCCTGGTGCCCAACCTATGGCTCAAGAGCAATATATAACCCTTTGATGGCCCTCAGGCCCCAGCAGTCAATAATGGGATCACCGATTTGTAAAGGGGCCTTTCATAAAAGTAACCTCTAGCAGTTTTATTCAAAAAGTCCCTAGTCTCTGGTGGTGTCCTACATCATGACTTCAATCTCCAACTGCTCCTGTAGAACCCTCTTTGACCATTTGCTTTAGTATGTTTTCTTTGTATGACAGTCTTCTGTAGCATTGCATACAATAAGTGTAAAGGCTGGCCTCAGGCCAGCCAGTTTTTGTGGGAGGAGTCAGAGAGGGCTATTTAATCCTCCTCCTCCGTCAGGGCCAGTGTTGGCGTCTTTCTGGGTTACGCACACTGCTGGGTCCTTGCTGAGCGACGGTCGGCTGTTACAGTGGGGGCACTAGTGGGGAGTCCGTCTGCCACCCACCCACCTACCTTCTCATCACTCTGATCCCCGCCGCTTCTCCCGGTGTTCCGCCGGAGGGGGGTGATTTGCCCGCCTGCCAGCCAGCTAGCTCCTTTTTCCTGGGCTGGTCTGGCTCCACGTGGGGGCCGCCCGCCCGCTTTCCCCTGGTGTTCCCGCCGGGGGTAGGGGGGAATCAGCCGCCCGCCAACTCCTTCTCCGGGGCGGGGCCGATCTGGCTCCACGTGGGGGCCGCCTGCCCACTTCTCCCGGTGTTCCCGCGGGGGGAGGGGGGGGGATCAGCCACCCGCCAGCTCCTTCTCCGGGGCCGATCTGGCTCCACGTGGGGGCTGCCAGCCCGCTTCTACCGGTATCCCCGCCGGGGGGAGGGGGCAGTGAATCGTCCGCCCGCTTGCTCCTTCTCCAGGGCAGATCTGGCTCCCGGTGTTCAGGCCGGGGGGATTGATTCGGCCGCCGCCAGCTCCTCTCTCCAGCACAGATCTGGGGGCCGCCTGCCTGCTTCTCCCGGTGTTCCGCCGGGGGTATCGCTGCAGTAGGGACACATGTTACTGTGCATCCACCTTAATGGGGGGAGCTGCCCATTCATCATCCTCCACCAACCACTGCCCCAGGGATCTGGCCAAGGTGCCACCTGCTTCCCACAGTGCCCGCTGTGGGGGGTGTTGTCTGTCCATCCACCACCTTCGGTGGGCTCAATCCCGCATGGTCGGGGGGCACCGCCCGCTTCCCCCTTTTTCAGCCCTGTATTCCTGCCAGTGCCACGGGGGACATCCACCTCTTCTCCCGGCGCTCATGGGGGGGGCTGTCCGTCCATTCATCCTCCTCCCACCCACTTGCCACTTGCCCGCAAGTTCACCTCCCAGTACGCACATAGGGCATCATGGGGGGGGGATCCCCGCACGCCTCCCGGGCATACACCGTTTCCGTCACAAGTGTTTTCATCGTGACGTTCTGCCCGGCATTTCTGTCATAGCATTCTGCACAGCATTTCTGTCAGCATTCTGCACAGCGTTTCTGCCCCAGGGTTGCTGTCATAGCGTTTCTGCCCACGGCATTTCTGTCATAGTGTTTTCTGCCCACGGCATTTCTGTCATAGCGTTTCTGCCTGGCATTTCTGTCATAGCGTTTCTGCCCGACATGTTTGTCATAGCGTTTCTGCCCCGGGTTTCTGTCATAGCGTTTCTGCCCCAGGGTTGCTGTCATAGCGTTTCTGCCCCGCCATTTCTGTCATAGCGTCTCTGCCACTGCATTTCTGTCATAGTGTCTCTACCCCGCCATTTCTGTCATAGCGTTCTGCCACTGCATTTCTGTCATAGCGTTCTGGCCCAGAATTTCTGTCATAGCGTTCTGGCCCAGCATTTCTGTCATAGCGTTCTGCCCATGCATTTCTGTCATATTGTTCAGCCCCAGCATTTCTGTCATAGAGTTCAGCCCCAGCATTTCTGTCATAGAGTTCTGCCCCAGCATTCCTGTCATAGCGTTCTGCCCCAGCATTTCTGTCATAGCTTTCTGCCCCAGCATTTCTGTCATAGCGTTTCTGCCCCAGGATTTCTGTCATTGCGTCATGCCCCGCATTTAGTCTGTGTTTTTGCCATAACATTTTCTACCCTGGCATTTCTGTCTTAGCGTTTCTGCCCCAGGATTTCTGTCATGGCATTGCTGCATTTCTGTCATAGCGTTTCTGCCCCAGGATTTCTGTCATGACATTGCTGCCTCAGCGTTTCTGCCCCAGGATTTCTGTCTCAACGTTCAGTCTCAGCGTGTTTCTGGCATTTTTGTTTCTGCCCAGGATTTCTGTCATGGCATTTCTGCCTCAGCGTTCTGTCATAGTTTCTGCCCCAGGATTTCTGTCATGGCATTTCAGCCTCAGCGTTTCTGTCATTGTGTTTCTGCCCCAGGATTTCTGTCATGGCATTTCTGCCTCAGCATTTCTGCCCAGGATTTCTGTTATTTCATTTCTGCCTCAGCGTTCTGTCATTGCGTTTCTGCCTCCGCATTTCTGCCACAGGATTTCTGTCATTGCATTTCTGCCTTAGCGTTCTGTCATTGCGTTTCTGCCCCTGGATTTTTCATTACGTTTCTGCCTCAGCATTCAGTTTCATCGTTTTTGTCATAGCGTTTTACTGTCAGCGTTTTTTCTGTCATAGCGTTTCTGCCCCAGGATTTCTGTCATTTAGTTTCTGCCTCAGCATTCAGTTTCAGCATTTCTGTCATAGCGTTGCTGTCCTTGCATTTCTGCCCCAGCATTTCTGTCATAGAGTTGCTGTCCTTGCATTTCTGCCCCAGCATTTCTGTCATGGCGTTTCAGCCTCTGTGTTCAGCCTCCAGCGTTTCTCAGAGGGGCGTTGTTGTTCACTCATGGCAGACTCCGGTAGTTGTTTTACATCTTTGTTGGTTGTCATGTCTCATTGTATCTGTGTTCATGTTTGTACCTGGTTAGTTAGCTAGGGCTCACACGTCAGGATCTGTCACATCTACAGATCCACTCGGGCTGAGGTTTCGTTTATTAATGATTGTTGACCACAATCGTGGTAGGTTTGGGCAAACGCTGTCATGATTCTGGATTCCACTCTCTTCTCTCTTGTCTAGGATGTTGCCTGGAATACTGCTCAGGGATTTCAGTCCAGTCATCTTTTCCGATCCCCAGCCTGTTCCAGGTAGGGGGGTCTTCAGTCACTTTGGGTATGTCTGTATCATGCCATAGGACTTATTTCCCCGGGATGGAGTCTGGCCATCCTTCCGCGGTTCAGCATTCAGTCTCGGTTGTTAGGTCTCAGGCTGAAACACGACCCGATCGCATCAGGTGGGACCAGTGTTCTGTGTCTGGCATGGTTTCTCCATGTTTGATGTTGCTTATTGCCATGGCACCTACTCCATCGCATCCAGCATTTCGCTCTCCTGCCAGTAGTGTTTTTTTGCACTCACCCTCTCACTTCCTCATACCAAGTATGGGTAGGCCAGGGGTTGGGGGGTTTTCACTGAACAACTTCACAGGTGTCCGTTTGAATATTTCAATCTTCTCAGCCATCATTTTGCAGGGGTTCCAGCCCTTGCTCCCTTTCCCCCACGTATCCCCTCATTCACAAGCAGTTCATTCTTATGTCTGGGTTGTCTTGGGCATCGGGCTTATTCCTATCCTTCACGGGACGTTCAGGTGGGTTCTGGGTAGCTTTGCAGGTTCTATAGGGGGTTCTTTCTCATCACCAAGTTAGGAGTCGGTGGGTTTCTCCTGTCACAGCGGATACTTACTGTTGCCATCTGGGTGCATGCATGCTATTTCTACGTGTTGTATCATTACCTTCCCTCCTTCACCTAAATTGGTGTCTTTTTACCCTCTTTTCAGGCATACCGACCAGCTAGGCCATGGAACACCTCAGGCCTTGGTTCTTAGGAATATCACATTTCCCACTTTAAGACTCTGACTACAAGTGTAAAGGCTGGCTGGAGTATTTGTGGGAGGAGTCAGAGAGGGCTATTTAATCCTCCTCCTCTGTCAGGGCCAGTGTTGGCGTCTTTCTGGGTTCCCACCCACCTGTTTCCCCCAGCCTTTCATACATACTCATAGTATTTTCTTATTCTTACATTCAGGGTATGCCCTCTTTTCAGGCATACTGACCAGCTAGGCCATGGCACACCTCAGGCCTTGGTTCTTAGGAATACCGTAATTCCCACTTGAAGACTCTGACTACAAATATTATATGCTGCCCTTGGTTGACGTTTAGCAGAATATCTGTAAAAAATCTCTTAAAAAATTAAAATTTACTTAGCGAGTAATACCAAGTTATTTACGAGAACAGAGTGGTAAATTGATAATACTACTATGTTGAGCTGACAGTGATGATGTCATTAAACTTTTTACCCACATCCTGAAGTAGCCTGTGGTGTGATTTCCCATTAGGAAATTACTATAATGCTTTTACTGTAATTATTCAACAGAAAACTCTAAATTAATTACATGTTATTCAGCATTTTAGTAAGAGCTATCTGCAGCAACTGCATTCACTGAAATAATGTAAAACAAGCATAAGAGAACTACTCAAACTTTAAAAGTGTATGTAAAGCCAAACAATGAAATGCTATTTCTGCCCTTTTCAGTGCATTAAGTATATTGGGCTGAAGATCTGAAAAAGAAGAACACCATAACTTATCAGTCCTGCCACTAGTGACTCTGATCTTTGCTCTTTTGCAGAGCAACACCAGCCCAAGGAACTTCAGCATCTGACATATGCAGATTTATCAGACGCCTGCTTCCCCCTGCTGCATGTTGTGGTTCTATACACAGGCTGCTATGTCACTACTGTGTCTCTAGAGCTGTAGGAATTCTTCAGCTAGATAAAGTCCTGGATTTTGCAGTTGTGATGCAACTTCAAGCAGGTGCATCTCCTATAGGGAATTTTTTAATACCTGTAAAACACACGATTGTGTCTTAATGTATTGAGGTACATGCTCCACCTTGGACAACATTTGTAAAAAAATGCATGTATAATGCATCAAAAATCTGCTTAAAAGTACATATTAATAATGCATGCATTTTTAAACACAAGTGTAAATAGGCACTGAATCTGAAGGCTGCTGTAAAAGCAATAGTGAGATGCCTGTATGAACATCAACTGTGTTTATTACACATTACACAAGTAATGTATTTAAAAAGCAGTGTAAAGAGCAGACCGATAAGTACCAAGATAAACCATTTCTGATTGGTTGCAAGCAGTTTACACATTTTGTTTCTTAAATAAGCTTGATGATCTGGCGCAGTTCTGTAGCCAAAGGGTCGAGTATCTCCCTTCAGCTCTTGAGGATCTTTTGTCTAATGAGGATTTAGTTAAACCATTAACAACAAAGTACAAATCTTTATTTAAGAAAACACCTCCAGGGGTATCCAGATGCAGAGAAAAGTGGGAGATCGAAATCACAGATATCCAGGGGGAAGATTGGGACGGTATGTGGGATCAATCATTCCTTCAGGCACTTGGTATCTGCCAGGGATTGTCTGATCCAGTTTAAATTCCTCCATCAAATTTACTATACACCGGCCAGGTAGTTGCGCATCTACCCTACCTCTAGTGGTGAGTGTTGGAGATGTTCATTCTCCCCAGTAAGGATGAGCCCGGTGTTCGATTCAAACCCATGTTCGAATCGAGCACCGGGTGTTCGCTCGCTCGGCGAGCCCAGAACTATTGGGGCCGCCGCATCAAATTCGTGTGATGCGAGCGGCCCCGCAATGCATTGCGGCCCGCGCAGTGCAATGCTGGCTGATGATTGGCCAAGCATGCACTGTGACCCCGCATGCTTGGCCAATCACAGCGCCGGCAGCGAGGAGAGCCATAATTGGCTACAGGCAGGATGCCTGTAGCCAATTATAGCTCAGGGGCTTTAGTACACGCCCCACGGTATAAGAGGCCGCCGCGCCGGCGGCCTCGCATATTATGTTTCAGACAGTGTCAGCGTGTCAGTGTGCTGCTGACTGCTGACAACAATATGTGCTTTATTTCTGGGGATATGTGTGTGCATGCTGTTAGAACAGCATTGCAGTATCACATCTGGGGGGTGTCTATAGGTGGCCTGTGAAGGGGGCAGGTTTCCTGTGCTTAGAACTTTCCCTGCAAAAAAGTGTCATTTTTGCAGGAAAAAAGCTATTTAAAATCACTCGCGGCTAATGAATTGATGGCTCCTGTAACACAGAGAACTGTCATTCATTAATAAAAAAAAAAAAAAAAAAGCGTAGGGGTCCCCCCAAATTCAATAACCAGGCCCTTCAGGTCTGGGATGGATATTAAGGGGAACCCCAGCCAAAAAATAAATAAAAAAATGGCGTAGGGTCCCCCTCAAAATCCATACCAGACCCTTGAGGTCTGGTATGGATTTTAAGGGGAACCCTAGCCAAAAAAATGGCGTGGGTTCCCCCTCAAAATCCATACCAGACCCTTATCCGAGCACGCAACCTGGCAGGCCGCAGGAAAAGAGGGGGGGACGAGAGCGGCCCCCCCTCTCGCCTGAACCGTACCAGGCCACATGCCCTCAACATTGGGAGGATGCTTTGGGGGTCTAAGACCCCTAAAGCACCTTGTCCCCATGTTGATGAGGACAAGGGCCTCTTCCCCACAACCGTGCCCGGTGGTTGTGGGGGTCTGCGGGCGGGGGGCTTATCGGAATCTGGAAGCCCCCTTTAACAAGGGGACCCCCAGATCCCGGCCCCCCCCTGTGTGAAATGGTAAGGGGGTACAAAAGTACCCCTACCATTTCACCAAAAAAGTGGCAAAAATGGTAAAAATGACAGGAGACAGTCTTTGACAATTCCTTTATTAAAATCTTCTTTCTTCTTTCTTCATCCTTCGGTTTCTTCATCTTCTCCTTCCTTCATCTTCTTCCATCTTCTTCTTCCATTTTCTTCTTCCTCCGATCCGCTTCTTCTTGCGCTGGTCTTCTCGTCCTTCTCATCCGGCATCTTCTTCCGTCGGCGTCGGTGTCGGTGTCTCTGTCTCTTCTTGGGCCGCTCCGCGCAATGGGAGGCTCCCGCTGTGTGAGGCTCCGCTCCGTCTGACAGGTCTTTCATAATGGAGGGCACCTGGTGACCCCGCCCCCTCTGATGCACAGGGACGTCATGGGGAATTCCATGATGGCTTTCCCCATGACGTCAGAGGGGGGCGGGGGTCACCAGGTGCCCTCCGTTTTAAAAGACCTGTCAGATGGAGCGGAGCCTCACACAGCGGGAGCCTCCCATTGCGCGGAGCGGCCCAAGAAGACACCGACACCGACGCCGACGCCGACGGAAGAAGATGCCGGACGAGAAGGACGAGAAGACCAGCGCAAGAAGAAGCGGATCGGAGGAAGAAGAAAATGGAAGAAGAAGATGGAAGAAGATGAAGGAAGGAGAAGATGAAGAATCCGAAGGATGAAGAAAGAAGAAAGAAGATTTTAATAAAGGAATTGTCAAAGACTGTCTCCTGTCATTTTTACCATTTTTGACACTTTTTTGGTGAAATGGTAGGGGTACTTTTGTACCCCCTTACCATTTCACACAGGGGGGGGCCGGGATCTGGGGGTCCCCTTGTTAAAGGGGGCTTCCAGATTCCGATAAGCCCCCCGCCCGCAGACCCCCACAACCACCGGGCACGGTTGTGGGGAAGAGGCCCTTGTCCTCATCAACATGGGGACAAGGTGCTTTAGGGGTCTTAGACCCCCAAAGCATCCTCCCAATGTTGAGGGCATGTGGCCTGGTACGGTTCAGGCGAGAGGGGGGGCCGCTCTCGTCCCCCCCTCTTTTCCTGCGGCCTGCCAGGTTGCGTGCTCGGATAAGGGTCTGGTATGGATTTTGAGGGGGACCCCACGCCATTTTTTTTGGCTAGGGTTCCCCTTAAAATCCATACCAGACCTCAAGGGTCTGGTATGGATTTTGAGGGGGACCCTACGCCATTTTTTTTTTTGGCTGGGGTTCCCCTTAATATCCATCCCAGACCTGAAGGGCCTGGTTATTGAATTTGGGGGGACCCCTACGCTTTTTTTTTTTAATTTTTTTAATTTTTTTTATTTTTTATCAATGACTTTTTTTTTATGAATGAGTTTCAATGAATCACTGTTGTCTGTGTTACGGGAGCCGTGAATTAACATTAGCCGCGAGTGATTTTAAATAGCTTTTTTACTTTCAAAAATGACACTTTGCGCAGAGACAGTTCTAAACACGGGAAACATGCGCCCCTTTACAGGCATACTATAGACACCCCCCAGGTACGAAATTTAAAGGAATATTACACTTTTATTGTTTCAATTTAAGCATTATTAAAATCACTGCTCCTGAAAAAAACGGCCGTTTTAAAAAAAAAATTTTTGCATTGATACATGTCCCCTGGGGCAGGACCCAGGTCCCCAAAACACTTTTTATGACATTAACATGCATATTAGCCTTTAAAATGAGCACTTTTAATTTCGAACGTTCGCATCCATTATAACTAATAGGGTTCTAAAGCTCGCACGGACTTTAGGTCCGTTCGCGGGTTCTGGTGCGAGCCGAACGGGGGGGTGTTCGGCTCATCCCTACTCCCCAGCCAATGCTGAACATATCTTTTGGAGCTGTTCGCAGATTCAGAATTTCTGGTCTGGGATCGTCTGGTCTGTTATCTCTAAGGTCCTCAGTGTTCTGGTCCCTACGACGCCAAGGGTTTGTCTTCTTGGTTTGGTAGAGGAGGTGGTTCCCTCTTTGTCATATCGCCCCGGCTAAATATAGGGTTATTTTATGGTAGGAAGGCTACCCTGCTACAATGGAAAAAGTCAGGTGCTCCTATGCTGTCATTTTGGAAGGGACTGGTAAACTCTGTGATCCATCTTTATAGAGCAACGTATATGTAGGTCAAGGGGTTGTGGAAAAAAATTCCATAAAGTATGGCAGGCATGGCTTGAGTCTTCCTCTACAGTGGGTTAAATACATGTATGGATAAGTGATATAGTCCCTACAGTTGGATGATATGGGGTGGATAATCATGGGATACCACAGTGATTGACTGAATAGGTACTTGCCTAACTATCCCATCAGCTAGTGTTAAATATCCCACCTGTTGAATGACATGTTACCACCGTGTGGAAATTAATGGATGTTATTACTTTGGATTTCTTGGAATTGGCTGTTGGTCGGAGTGGGGGGTGGTGAAAAGTTAACTTTGGGTAGTTGAACTGTGTTAGTTCACAGTTACTGGCCCTGCATGGCCAATGGACGGAGTGGGTATGTTGCCTGATCCGCTCCTTGTGTTCTATGTTTGTACTGTATTGTATAAAAACGTAATAAAAGAATAAAAAAAAAAAATAAGTAAGCTTGGTGATATTTTTACTAGTAGATTATGTCTAACAAAAGTTTATCTGCAACTTGAAGGAATTGTGATACAGCAACAGCAAGTAAGCATGGGTTGGCAAATAGCACTGCAGTCTATCAGGTCTGTCAAAGCCATAGAATCCCAAGCTGGCAGAGTTTGCAGACTCAGACCATCAATTAAAGACAGATCAAGTTGAATTAGGAGGAGTAATCACTAAGTAATTGATATCCTCACAGTGTGCAGTCACCTGTCACAGAAATACACTATCAATTTGCTCTCTTGCTCATTGTTACACTCAGCAAAATGCAGTCATTAAGGAGTCCAGCAAAACTATTGCAGTACAGAGACCTAGCAAGTGGTTTTGACAATATAACCTGCAATGTATCAGAATACATTCAGTAACAAAATCAGCTGCTAGATAGATAACTTGGTGGATTTATTTACCATATCTGAACCAATTAAAGCAGAACTAATAATAAAAAAAAATGCGAACAGGCAGACTCTTTATTGCAGTAGAAACATGCAATGTCCCTAACTGCAATAAAATATACTTACCTGGCTGTTTAAAAACCACCAAACATCATTCACCAGCCAATCAAGACAGGCTGGCACCAGGAGGAAGCCATGGAGAAGATGCCAGCACTGGCAAGGGACCTTGTGGGCACCGGATTGTTCTACCTTTACCAGTCCTTAGAAATAGTGACTGCATTGGTTTTTATTTTTCAGGCTTTTTTTTGTTCTTTTTTTTTCTCCTTTTGATCCAACCAGTAACACACTTCCTCTCCTAGGGTGACAATGTTCAATCACTATACTGTATATATAGAGGAGGAGCTTTGTTACCCTAGGAAAGGAAGTGAGTTAGGGCTAGAAAACATCCCCTTCCTCTTCTCTATAAATTAGTGGCGTTGTAGTACACAGAGGTGAACTGGGCCGGGCTGACAACACTGCTTGGGATAATGCTACAGAGTGCACAATTCACAGGGCCACACTAGATTTTTGAAAGGATCAACATCATTTTTTGTATGGATGGTAGTTTTACTCTCCAATAGATACTGTGTAATTAATAGCAGTACAGCTGCTTGTTGGGCCAAATCTGCTGGCCAACCTTGGGAACCCACTGAGATTTACATAGTTACATAGTTTACATAGTTACATACAGTAGTTACATAGCTAGTCTGGTTGAGAAAAAAGTCCATCCAGTTCAACCAATAGAAGGGAATTTTTTTTTTTTACAATCCTAAATATGCAGTACTATACCCATGGTTGCTCCAGAGGAAGGCACAAAAAAAAACAATAAAGCATCAATTTGCCTTCTCTTTGTCCCTAGTGACCCACTCTAGCCTATTTAGTAACGGGCCTACATGCTCAGACCTGGCCTTATTACTATTAATATATTTTAAGAATTGTTTGGGGTTTTTCCTACTTTCTTTTGCAATCTACCATTTATTTTACATTTTTGCGGCCTTGATTTCCTTTTTACATATTCTGTTATATTATTTGTAGCATTTAAACGATGATGGTGTTCCAGAATTTTTATTTTATTTTTAAAAGCTCTTTTTCTATTTTTAGCTTTTTTTAACTTTGGACGTGAGCCCCATAGGTTTTATTTTTAGCCTTTTAAACTTGTTGCCCATGAGAATATACTTTGCAGTGTATTCACATACAGTCCTTTTAAATAATTCCCATTTCTGTTGTGTGTTCATCAACGCCAATATTCCCTCCCAGTCTATAGTCTATAGTCTTGGAGATCTTTATATGCAGTAAATCATGCTTGTTATACTCACTGTGGAACCTAAGGGGTTAATCCTCTGCATTGTGTAAAAAGGCTGTTTGATCCTGTTTTCTCTGATCCTCCCATTTTTTTACTGCCCCCAATCCATCTGCTGATAGTACAGAGCCTTAGAGGCACTCTGCACATGCTCAGTTTGGTATGTATTGCTAATGATTTTTTTTTTGTTTTTTTGTGAGGGTGCACAGGGCCAATCAGCACTGTCCAGACAGGGGGTCAGGGGTCATTCAGCCTCATGAAAACTCCTCCTCAAAGGATTAACCAGTGCTCGGCCGGACACTGATACAAGTCATAAGACTGCTATATACTGCTGATGATAAAAGGTTAAATAAAAAAATGCATTTCCATGTTCAGTGTACTGTGGGAGACCAGATATAGTGAATGCAGGGTCCTGGGTTTAGTAACACTTTAAGCGTTTTTTATATTTCCAGTATGTGTTTGTTGCTTACAGAGTACATTAATTTAGGCCATGTTATGGTCACTGCTACCCAGATGTTCTTTTATATGAACATTAGTAATCAGCTCAGCATGGTTTGAGAATAACAGGTCCAGCAGAGCATTATTTCTAGTTGGGGCCTCTATGAACTGTACCATAAAATTGTCTTGTAATAGATTTAAAAAAGTTTGCACTTTAACTGTTCCAGCACTGCCATTACTCCAGTCAATATTAGAGTAGTTAAAATCCCCCATATTATCACTGTGTCAGCCCTTGCAGTCCTTTCCATCTGTGCAAGGAGCTAAAATCCCCCATTATTATCACTGTGTCAGCCCTTGCAGTCCTTTCCATCTGTGCAAGGAGCTGAGTCTTTATCTCCTCATCAACACTGAGTGACCACTAACCTGTAACAAACTACAATATATATATATATATATATATATATAT